>JARBWK010000007.1:149664152-149854200 GCA_030556195.1 Anolis apletophallus | reverse complement strand
CACCAGCGCCCCTAGTTTTCACCACCAGAACTTTAGTTTTGTAGGTACTTTAGGACCATTTAGAACCATGGATTGCCTATGTCTCTTCTTTATATATTTGGGAGAAGTAGGTTTTAAAAGCTGCTCTCCAAGGTGCTGAAGCCATTTGGGGCTCCAAAATCCTGTACATCAGGGCAATTTTTGAACAAACGGAGAGAATTGTGGGTTGACCTTCAGGAGATCAGGGTTGAAATCCCAATTTGGACAGGAAAAAACACTGGGTGACCTTGGGTGACCCACACTCACTGAACCTGCCTTCCTACCCAACAAAAAGGAGAATCGTATTCGCCATTTGCGAAATGTTTATGGCCCCATCTCTTCCCTTCAGCCTTCAGAAGTGGGACTTTGGGTTCTCTGGAGCTGAGATGGTGCGGCTTGCCCAAAGTCACCCAATGGGTCTCCAAGGCTGAGCAGGGGTTCCTAGCAAAAGGCATGCTCAGGACTCTGGGAAGGAAGAGAAGACGGAAGGAAGGAAGGGGGAAAGAAAGAAAGAAAGAAAGAAAGAAAGAAAGAAAGAAAGAAAGAAAGAAAGAAAGAAAGAGGAAAGAAAGGAGGGCCGGGAGAGGAAGAAAGAAACAAAGAACGAACTATGGAAAAGGAAGAAAAGAAAAGCAGGAGAGAGACAAGGAGGGGAAAAGAAAGAAGGAAATGAGAAGGGAGGAAAGGAAAGGGTGGGGAAAAGAAAGGAAAGGGAGTGAGGAAAAGTAAAATAATGAAGGGAAAAGAAGAAAAGAAAGAAGGGGAGAGAGGGAAGTGAAAAGAATGGAAGTAGAAGGAAAGGAACACTTGAGGGGAAAATAATAGAAAAGGAAGGGAGAGGGAAGGAGAATGGAGGAAAGAAGGAGAAGGAAAGGGTGAAGGGGAGAAAGGAAGGAAGAGGAAGGAAGAAAGGGAGAATGGAGGAAAGAAGGAAGGGAGAGAGGGAGGGAAAAGGAAGGAGAGAAGAAGAAGGAAAGGGTGAAGGGGAGAAAGAAAGGAAGGAAGAGGAAGGAAGAGGAAGAATGGAGGAAAGAAGGAAGGAGAGAGGGAGGGAAAAGGAAGGAAGAGGAAGGAAGAGAGAGAATGTAGGCCCGTGGCTGAGGACGAAGAGGAAGACGAGGACGAGGTGCCGCTGCCGGGCTCCGTCATCCCTGGCAAAGAGGGCGCAGGTCGCCGAGAGCAGCAGGGGATGAGGAAGAGGCGGCGATGGCAGCGCGGAAGCGGCAGTCGCGGCGCATTTCCGTCACTCCTCCCCACTGCATGCTGGGAAACTGAGGCCCGGGCTGCTCTGGAGAGCCAGATGCAATCATGAAAAGAGCCACACCTGGCTCCCGAGCCATAGGTTCCCTTCCCCTGCACTAGAGGATGAATCCACTTTACAGTGCCTCGTGACTTCGCAGTTCACTTTTCGCAGACTCCCTACTTCACGGTTTTTCAATATGAGCTTTAGAGCATTTGTCTGTATGGAGAGGCTATCTCTGCGGATGAAGCTGAAGCTGAGGATTACGTGAACAACACGTCCAAGGAGGGTTATGTAGTTTATAAGTGTGTGAGGACGGTTTATAAAAAACTTAAAATTGTGTATAACTACTAAAATAATGTATAAATATTAAATATAGCGTCCTTACTTTGCGGATTTTCACTTTTCGCGGGTGGTCCTGGAACATAACACCAGTGATAAGAGAGGGAACACTGTAAATCCAGTTTCTGCCTTCTGCAGAATTATGGGATTTGTAGTTTAGTGAGGCTGTGAAAGGCTCTCCTCATTTGGTGTCGTCTGCAAACTTGATGATCATACCTTCTCACCCTTCATCTAAGTCATTAACGAAGATCCTGAGCAGGACCGGGATGCCCAGGATGGAACCCTGCGGGGGGCTGAGGTTGGTTCGGGGGGGCAGAGACTGGGTGGAAGAGGGTCTACCCTAGCAAACCTTTTGTATTGTTATCCCAATAACCCCATGAATGTGGGATATAATGAGCATGGTGATCGGATCATGATATGAATAAACATAACAGTTTAAATAATGTACCAGTAAGGCCTTCTCGCGGACCACCCTGAGAATTTGGGGGGCTTCAGCCCCCCCCCTGGCTACATGCCTGATTGGGGGAATCACCCTCTGGGTTCATCCGCTTAACCAGTTACAGATCCACCTCACCGTAGTTTTGCCTAGCCCACATTGGAATAGTTTTCCTGCCAGAAGGTCATAGGGCACTGATTTTCAACCATTTCTGAGCCGCGGCACATTTTTTACATTTACAAAATCCTGAGGCACACCACCATCCAAAATGACACAAAATCACCTTCAAAGTGTTGGTTCTCACCTTCAAGGCCTTGCACGGTCTGGGGCCAGCGTATCTGAGGGACCATCTCACCCCAAACTGCCCTTTGAGATCACTAAGGTCCGAGGACTCCAATCTCTTGGAGATTCCCTCGGCTAAATTTGCAAGACTGACATCTGTTATAGCGCCCACACTATGGAACGCCCTCCCGGCCGAAACCCGAGCCACGAAGGACCTGCTCCCGTTCAGGCGGGCCTGTAAAACCCACCTGTTTAAGCAGGCCTTTGGTGGGTAGGTCCTTCCCATGTCCCGCCTCTTGGCCGTTCGCGTTAGGACGATGGGCTGCCTATTGTTGAGCGGTGCTACTGTTCTATTGTTTTATTGCGTTGTGTGCTCTTTTTAACTGTTTTAATTGTTTTATTGCCTGTTTTTATGCCTATTGGCTCTTGTAAGCCGCCGCGAGCCCCAGGGAGTCGGCGGCATAGAAGCCCGAATAATAAATAAATAAATAAAATGACTATCATTTTATTAATTATCACTCTCCCCCCTCGTGATGCCGCTGCTTCCGCCAACCCCCCCTCCCCCGGGGAGGCCCACACGCAGGAGACCTGTCACCGTCCCGCGGGGGAGGGCTGCACTGAGTGGCCGAAGCGCATGTGGGCTCGGCTGAGCAGGACAAATAGGAATTGAGTACACGGGGTGGCTCCGAGCCTTGGAACAAACTGCGGCGGAGGCTCACAGCCATTGCCACCCCCCAGCTCTCCTTCCCGAAGGGGTTCAGCTGCCCCAGGAGTGCCCCCCCCGGTCCCTTCGGCTTCCCTGCTGTCGCCTTGGGGCCAGATCGGGAAGGAACCAAGTTGGGCTGTGGAGCTGCGCAACCCGGCCTCTGTTCTGCTCTGCAGCGAACCCGGAGCCCAGCCAGGAGAGGCCAGGAGATGAGGGGTTGCTCCCCTTCCCCAGCATGGAGGGGCTAGAGGACAGAAAGCCTCGCCTTGAGCCTCCGGGAGTGGGGTCGGACGGGGGCAACTCCTCCTCCCTCTCCTCCTCCTTGCTGCCAGAGGGGAGGAGGGCAGAAGAGCGCCCAGGAGCCAAGAAGCAAGAGGAGCCGCAGCCCGGCCAGATAGCCCTTGGCACGCAGAGGGAGGGAGGGAAGGAAGGGAAGGAGGGAGGGAGGGAGGAAAGTTCTGGATGCCGAGGGCTCTCCCTGACTGCAGCCAGGCTGGCTGGTATTGCTGCTTCGCCCAGGAAAGCCTCATTTCCGCTGCCTGAAATTTCCTGCTAGGCTCTCTCTCTCTCTCTCTCTCTCTCTCTCTCTCTCTCTCTCTCTCTCTCTCTCCACAGTAATTTCCCATGGCACACCTGATGATCTCTCATGGCACACTAGTGTTCTGCGGCACACTGGTTGAAAATCACTGTCATAGGGGACCTTGTCAAAGGCCTTCCTGAAATCCAGGTACACTCCACCCATGGCATTCCCCACATCTACCCTGCCTGTAACTCTATCAAAAAAAGAGATCAGATGAGTCTGGCATGTCTTGTTTTTGAGAAATCCGTGTTGACTATTAGCGATGACCGCATTATTATTATTATTATTTCGTATATTTCTATCCCACCCTTCTCCCCACAAAGGGGACTCAGAGCGGCCTCGCATGAGCAGCAGAAGATGCTAACAACATAAATACCATAAAAATTACAATTCACAGCAAAATCCTTTTAAAACATTGTGCAACATCATCAGTAAATTTAGCAATAAATTAACGTGCCAGTAAAACCAAACCAAGCTGGGAGAATCCATGTCGCAAAACCCAAATTTCCTTTTCCTATTGCTGCTGGCCTCTAATCAAATGCCTGGCCCCAAAGCCAGGTCTTCAGTTGTCTTCTAAAGGACAGGAGGGAGGTGGACCACTTGATGTCCTTGGGGAGAGAGTTCCACAGACAGGGGCCACTGCCAGAAGGCCCTGCCTCTCGTCCCCACCAACCGCATTTGCGAGGGGAGTGGGATCGAGAGCAGGGCCTCTCCTGACGATCTTAAGCTTCGTGATGGGTCATAGCAGGAGAAATGTTTACTTAACAATCTTTTCCAGAATCTTGCCTGGTATCGATGTGAGGCTGACCGGACATTGGTCGTTGTTTGGGTCATCCTTTTTCCCCTTCTTGAATATTGGGACCGCATTGGCCCTCCTCCAATCTGCTGGGACTTCTCCCGGTCTCCAAGAACTCTCAAAGATGATTGCCAACGGTTCCAAGATGACTTCCTTCTGCTAGTTCCTGCAATACTCTTGGGTGTAGTTCAGTGGTTCCCAAAGTGAGCGAGACCACCCCCTGGTGGGCGGTGAGGCGATCCAAGGGGGCGCTGGGAGGCTCAGGAGAATTTGGGGGGTGCTGAACCCCTGTAAGGGGGCGGTGGCGTGAGCCAGGCTTGCTTGCCACTTGCAGGGTAGCGCACTTGCGAGGATGTCCCCGTTGGAAGACAGCGCCGTGGGCGGGGTTGACGAAAGGAAGGAGGCGCTTGCTTCGGTTTCCACGGCAATGCCTGCACATGGATTCCAACTTGCAGGGACATAGTCGCAGGCACGCGATCCCCAGGCAGGCGTTGCCGTGGAAACCGCAGCGTGCGCCTCCTTCTTCTTGTCAACCCCGCCTATGGCACAGTCCTGTGTATTGCCTCTTTCTTCCAATGGGGCCCGGGGCAGGGCGGGGAGAGCGGGAGGCGCTTTTCAAGGTGGGCCTTGCTTGTCCAGTGCCGGGGGCGGTAGGCCAAAAAAGTTTGGGAACCACTGGTGTAGTTGATCTGGCCTTGAAAGGGGACTTGAACTCGTTTAGAGCGGCCAGGTATTCCTGGATGACTTGTTTTCCCAACTCCCTCAGCTGCTCCTCAGAGGGATTCATAGTTTCCAGGTCTTTGACCATTTTGGTGGCCCTTCTCTGGACACCTTCCAACTTGTCCATCTCCTTCTTGAATTGTTCCGCCCAGAACCAGATACAGAATGTCAAGATTCCCTATTGTGCAAGAAGAGCAGAATCAGGCCCATTGCAAAGAACGGCATTCATTGCACAATATGAGTGCTGTAGCCCAACTCTACAGGAGTGTAAAGTAAAGGTAAAGGTTTCCCCTTGACATTAAGTCTCTGGAAGGTGGTGCTCATCTTCATTTCTAAGCCGAGGCGCCGGCATTGTCCGTGGACACCTCCAAGGTCATGTGGCCAGCATGACTTTCATGTTACTTTCCCGCCGGAGCAGTACCTATCGATCTACTCACATTTGCATGATTTTGAACTGCTAGGTTGGCAGAAGCTGGAGCTAACAGTGGGAGCTCACCCTGCTCCCCAGATTGGAACCACCGACCTTTTAGTCAGCAACTTCAACAGCTCAGCGGTTTAATCTGCTGCACCACCGAAGGCTAATGAGTGTAGCTTTACCCGTTTCAAGTACATATAGGATCTATGCCCATATACCCCTTGCAAATGTGCTGGAATGCACCTATGCCACCGTAGAAATAATGCAGTTTGACTGCCTGAGCTCAATGCTGTGGAATCCTGGGAGTTGCTATTTGGTGAGAAATCAGCACTATCTGGCAGAGAAGGCTCATAGAAAGTTACAGGGAGGGAATATTATGGGTTTATTTTTGCTTTTTATTCCATTGTTTGGTTTTATTTTTTATTTCTGATGCTAATTTCTTGGATATCAGTTGCATTGTAAACTTCTTCATGAAGCAATTGAACCTCTATTTTAGCTTGCAGGTGCAAGAACCAACACTAGATGGCGCCAAAGAGATTGGGGAAAAAGGGGGGCAGCATCTGGTCAACAGAGTCAGTGGACCAGGCTCCAAAAGTCCAATCCAAGGCTATAATAATATAGATCTCCCGAATGACCCAGTCCTTGGAAAATGGGGTGCCAAAATACTAGGGATGCTGCTAATTAATCCTATATTTCCCCAAAAAACTGCAGTGCGGTTCCTGTAAAAAGGGTATGGGCAAATGCAGGTCAGGGAGACCTTGGGCTCTTTTCTCAGTCCCTCCTCTCTCTCACCACCCTATCCTTCCTTCCTTCTCTCTTTTCTTCCTTACCTCCCTCTTTCTCCCTCCCTCTCTGCTTTCTTCCCTTCCACCCTTCCACCCTTTTTTCCTTCCTCCCTTTTGCCTTTCCTTCCTTCTCTCTTCCTTCCTGATCTTTCTCCTTCCTTCCTTCCCCTTTTGTCTTTCCTTCCTTTCCTCTTACTTATAGTAATAATAATACTACACTTTATTTATATTCCACTCTTCTCACCCCGAAGGGGACTCAGAGCGGATTACAGGTACACATACTTAGCAGACAATCCCTGCCGTTTTCCACGTACACACATATAGATGAACAGAGGCAAACTCTGGCCACCAGGGGGAGCTGACACACTCCTTATCTCTCAGCGTTCCCAGCGTCCCTTGTTGTTGCTTCCGCATTCCTCAGCGTTCCTGGAGTTCTTTAATGGCCTCATAATTCAGTCAACATACCAACTTAATGTGGTACCTTTATCTCCTACTTGACAGATGCAACTGTCTTTCGGGCTGCAAAGGTCGACAGCAGGCTACACTTAAAGGTCGAGCATGCGCCTCGACCCGGGCAGGCCTCGAACTCATGACCTACTGGTCAGAGAGATCTTATGCAACTGAGACTTAGCCAGCTGTGCCACATTCCCACATTCTTCCCTCCTTCCTGATCTTTCTCCTTCCTTCCTTCCTTCCTTCCTTCCTTCTCTTTTCTTCCTCCTTCCCTCCCTTCCTTCCTTATCTCCTTCCTCTCTCCCTCCTTCCCTTCCACCCTTTTGTCCTTCCTTCCTTCCCACTTTTTTATCCTTTCTTCCCCTTTTGCCTTTCCTTCCTTGCCTCTTTCCTCCCTTCCCACCATCCCTCCCTTCCCTTCCACCCTTCCTTCCTCTTTTGTCTTTCCTTCCTTCTCTCTTTCCTTCCTTACCTCCTGCTTTCTCCCTCCCTACTTCCTTCCCTTCCACCCTTCCTTCCTTCCTTTTGTCTTTCCTTCCTTCCATCTTTCTTCCCTCCTTCCTGATCTTCCTTCCTTCCCCCTTTGTCTTTCCTCCCTCCCTCCCCTTCCACAATTCCTTCCTCCCTCTTCCTCCCTCCCTTTCTTCCTTCTTTTTTTCCTTCCCCCTTTCCTCCTGGGGGATGTTTAGCTGGGAGAAGAGAAGGTCGAGAGAGAACACGAGAACCATGTTTCAAGATTTCAAGGGTTTCCCACCAAGGAAGAGGGAGGGGGAAAAGGGACTTTCCACTGCTCTAGAGACCAGGGCACAAGAAGGGAGGGAGCTATGGGTTCAAATGGCGGTGGCAGGGAAAGAGAGTCAACTGGAAAGATGAGGGAGAACTTCCTGAGAGTAAGAGCGGTTGGAGAGTGGCCGAGGCTGCCTGGGAGTGTGGCGGAGTCGCCTTCTCAGGAGGGTTTCTCACAGAGGCTCTCTACTGGGAGTGCTTTGATTGTGCCTTCCTGCATGGCAAGAGGTTGGACTGGGTGGCCCTTGGGGGTCTCTTCCAGCTCTAGGATTCTAGATCAGGAGCAGGCAATACGGGTCTCGTGGATACACTTTAATCTCTCCCCGTCCACCATCTCTCCTGACCAATATCAACCCTTTTGGGATCCAAATGTTTCCCATCTTTCCTTCACTTCAGACCCGGATTACCCATAAGGCCACCCTAGGCCATGGCCTAGGGCGGCACCTTTGGGGGGGCAGCAGGTCTGGACCCCCCGAAAAAGTTTTTTAAAAATAAAAAAATCAAAAAAAATCAAAAAAATTCCCCAAAAAAGGGTGCATGCGCGCGGCGGCGTAAGCGCCATCCATGGCAACCCCCCCCCTTTGCTCTGCTCCCCTCGGCTCTGCCCCCACCCTCGGCTCCGCCCCATCCCAGGCTCCACCCCGCATCCTCACCGGCGCGAGGAGGAAGGAAAGCCCCACCCCCGGAACCGATGCGGGGCCTCCCCACGGCTCCTCCCTCCCTCCTAAAGCCATCATGACTCATGCCGGCCTGAAAAGGGCAATTTCGGCCGCTTCTCAGGCCGGCATGGTGGCTTTAGGAGGGAGGGAGGAGCTGTAGGGAGGCCTCGCATCGGCTCCGGGGGTGGGGCTTTCCTTCCGGCGAGGTGGGGCAGAGCCGGGGGTGGGGTGGAGCCGGGGTGGAGCTGGGCGGAGCCAGGGGTGAGGGAGGCAGGGCCGGGGCGAGGCGGGGGCGGGGTGGGGCGGAACCGGGGGGTGGGGGCAGAGCTTTTGGCCTAGGGCGCCAAAGGGGCCTGATCTAGGCCTGCTTCACTTTCTGCATCCGAAAGAGAAGAGGAAGGGGAAGAAAGGGTAGGGAGGGGACTTGGGGAGAACCCCCCTTTTTTGGCCCACCAACCCCAGTCCGGCCCACCCTGTGGCCCCCAAGTTAGAAAGTTTGCCCCTGTGTTGTGTAAATCTACAGAGATGTGAACTTCACCTTGCAATTCTGTTATTCTCTGCATTAAAGAGCATTATCTTTGCAGGGAGAAGGGTGGACTAGAAAGTACTTTACTTCAGTTACACTTGGATATTGTTACATCCATATTTGCTTCTTGTGTATACATAAAACTGATATCATGTAACTTTCAGAAAAGTATAACTTGGTTAGGTAACTTCCTTTTCTTTCAGATGTAATTTGCTCTCAGCTTTCTGACTGAAACTTATTCTTAAAGAATTCTGTCTCCCGGTCCACCTGACTGAGGACTTAGACCAGGCCTGGGCAACTTTCAGCCCTCAGGTGTTTTTGGACTCCAACTCTCACAATTCCTAACAGCCTGGCTGTTAGGAATTGTGAGTTGGAGTCCAAAACACCTGGAGGGCCAAACGTTTGCCCAGGCCTGACTTAGACTCTAATTCCGTGTTTCTCCACCCGTGGCCCGGGGCACACTAGTGTGCCGTGAGTGATCATCAGGTGTGCCGTGGAAAATTGGAACCTCCAGGAAGGGGGGGGGGGGAGAGACTAGCGTGTTGAAGTATAAAAACCCTAAGAAACCTACCTCGATAAAGGCACAAAATTACAAACACCCCCCTCCCCACCCATTGTCTACTTGGTCTCTCCCTCTCCATGCATTGAGAAGGCCTGTCTCCCTTTCCCCAAGTAGAGACCTCCTCTGGCCTCCTGGGGGTTCTGTGTGGGAAGTTTGGCCCAGTTCTATCATTGGTGGGGTTCAGAATGCTCTTTGATTGTAGGGGAACTATAAATCCCAGCAACTACAACTCCCAAATGTCAAGGTCTATTTCCCCTGAACTCCATCTGCATTCATATTTGGGCATATTGAGTATTCATGCCAAGTTTGGTCCTGATCCAACATTGTTTGAGTCCAGAGTGCTCTCTGAATGGAGGTGAACTACAACTCCAAAACTCAAGGTCAATGCCCACCAAACTCTGATAGCATTTTCTCTTGGTTATGGGAGTTCTGTGTGGGAAGTTTGTGTCTTTCTGCCATTCCTGCCAGGATATCTATGTTGTCTTCATTGAAACAGGCCCAGGTTTCACGCTGAGTGTATAAATACGTTAAAAACACATTAACTATATGTATTACTGTGTTAGAGTGTCATTTTGGTTGGCGGTGTGGGGGGAGGAGGGGAAAGGGCCGGGCAGCGGCGAAGAAAAAGAAGAAGGGGCCGGGGCGCAGTCTCCTTCGGCCGTTTCCCCAGCCAGCCTCCAATCCGCCATGACTCTTGCCCCTCGCCCGCTGAAGCCACACGGAGGAGCCCCGCCCACTGAAGCCCATCCACCACTCATGCTCCTCCTCCTCCACGCAGCTTTTGCCCCCTCCCTGGCCGGCTCTCCCAGAGCTTCTCCAGCCTTGAGGGCAGTGCAAAGCCAGCATTGTGCTGGCTGTGCCACCGCTAGCTCCGGCACTGCCCTCTCAAGGCTGGAGAACCTATGGGAGAGCCAAAGCCGAGGAGGGAGCGGGGCATGGCGCGCCTGGCTCCGCCCCTCCCAGCTCAGCACCCCAGCAGCTGTTCTAGTCTTGGGGGGCAGTGCCAAGCCAGCATTGTGCTGGCTGTGCCACCGCTGGCTTGGCACTGCCCCCTCAAGGCTGGGGAAGCTCTGGGAGAGCCAAAGCTGGAGAGGGGCGGGGCATGGCGTGGCTGGCTCCTCCCCCTCCCGGCGGCACTCCCAGCAGCTGCTCCAGTCTTGAGAGGGCAGTGCCAAGCCAGCATTGTGGTGGCTGTTCCACTGCTGGCTTGCCACTGCCCCCTCCAGGTGGGAGAAGCTCTGGGGGAACAGGGTGAGGGGGCGGGGCATGGCACAGCCTGGCTCCTCTCCCTCCCCCAGCTTCAGCACTTCCAGCAGCTGCTCCAGTCTTGAGGGGGCAGTGCCAAGCCAGCATATGTTAAATGTATGTTGTTTTGTGTAGTTCGGGGGAATATTCTATGGATTGTTGCTGTGGGTGAAACAGAGGGGAGGCTTGGCAGAAGCTTTGAAGAGCTGTCGCCATGGCAACCAGGGCTAGAGGCTTTTTAGAATGTTCAAGGTTTGAATTTTACAGTTGATAAAGAGCGGTTGGAAGCCAACTGCCACAAAGAGGGAGGAGTTCTGTTTTGAGTTGGTTGGTCCTGAGGACTGTAAGAGAACAGTTCAGTATTTTAGTTGGTCTTAAGGTCTGCAAGAGAGCAGTCCAGTTTTATGGGTGTAGAGACCCTAGTTAAAGTTGGAAGAGTCCAGGGGTTTATAGAGGTTTAGTGGAAACCCTATAATATATCCCCATTGTGTTTTGTGTAACAGAATAAGTTTGTGCCTCTGAGGAAGTATAAAACCAACCAAGATTTGTACCCATTTGTGTCATAATAAATTGTTTGCATCTTAAAAGAAAAACACCTCTCCTAATTCTTTTATTGGTGGTGGCCCTCAAGGTCAGTGGTCGGACAGATAAATGGTGGCAGCGTGGTCAAGTGGATACTGAGAAATTATAAATCTCTGCAGTTCAATGGTTAATAAAGGAGATAGTCTACCCTGCCATAAGACGGAAGTGGCTGAGGTAACTTCAAGGTCCCTTTGCATTGAGGGTCAGCAGTTTGGATATAGAAAGATTGTCCAGTCTGAGGCCGGTCAACAAGGGGTTGTCACAGGGGGGGAAGAGGGAGAGGGGGAGAGAGGGGAAGAGGGGGAGAGGGGAGAGAGAAAGGGAGGGAGAGGGGAGAGGGAGAGGGGAGAGGGGGGAAGAGGGAGAGAGAGAGGGGGAGAGAGGGGAGAGGGGGGAGAGAGAAAGGGGGGGGAGGAGAGAGGGGGAGAGGGAGAAAGGGAAGAGGGGGAAGAGAGGGAGAGAGGGGAAGAGAAAGGGGGGAGAGGGGGGGAGAGAGAGAGGAGGGGGAGAGAGGGGGGGGAGGGAGAGGGGGGGAAAGGAGGGGAGAGAGGGAGAGAGGGGGGGGGAAGAGAGGGGAGAGGGAGAGAGAGGGAGGAGAGGGAGGGAGAGGGGGAGAGGGGGGAAGAGGGAGAGAGGGAGAGAGGGGGAAGAGAGGGGAGAGGGGAGAGAGGGGGGGGGAGAGGGGGAGAGGGAGAGAAGGGGGAAGAGGGAGAGGGAGAGAGAGGGGGAAGAGAGGGGAGAGGGGGAGAGAGAAAGGGAGGGAGAGGGGGAGAGGGAGAGAGGGGGGGAAGAGGGAGAGAGGGGAGAGAGGGGGGAAGAGAGGGGGAGAGGGGAGAGAGAAAGGGAGGGAGAGGGGGAGAGGGGAGAGGGGGGAAGAGGGAGAGAGGGAGAGAGGGGGAAGAGAGGGGGAGAGGGGAGAGAGAAAGGGAGGGAGAGGGGGGAGAGAGAGAGGGGGAAGAGGGAGAGGGGAAGAGAGGGGGAGAGGGAGAGAGAAAGGGAGGGAGAGGGGAGAGGGAGGGGAAGAGGGAGGGAGGGAGGAGAGGGGGAAGAGAGGGGGAGAGGGGAGAGAGAAAGGGGAGAGGGAGAGAGGGGAAGAGGGAGAGAGGGGAGAGAGGGGAGAGGGGAGAGAGGAGAGGGAGGGGGAGAGGGAGAGAGGGGGAGAGAGGAGAGAGAGGGGAGAAGAGAGGGGGAGAGGGGAGAGAGAAAGGAGGGAGGGGGAGAGGGAGAGAGGGGGAAGAGGGAGAGAGAGGGGGAGAGGGGGGGAGGGAGAGAGGGGGAGAGGGGAGAGAGAAAGGGAGGGAGAGGGGGAGGGAGAGGGGGGAAGAGGGAGAGGGGAGAGAGGGGGAAGAGAGGGGGAGAGGGGAGAGAGAAAGGGAGGGAGAGGGAGAGAGGGGAAGAGGGAGAGAGGGGGAGAGAGGGGGAAGAGAGGGGGAGAGGGGAGAGAGAAAGGGAGGGAGAGGGGGAGAGGGAGAGAGGGGGAAGAGGGAGAGAGTGGGAGAGAGAGGGGGAGAGAGAGGGGAGAGGGGACTTGAGAGAAAGGGATTCCTGGGAGAATATTGGGACCAGAGGGCATTCTCTTTGACCATTTGGTGGCGGATGGCCCTCCACTCATCACTTCTTTCCAGGATGAAGAGGAGGAATGATTGGGGAGAATCACCCTCAAAGAACAGCATTCATTGTTCACTTAACCAATTACAGATCCAGCTAACCGTAGTTTTTCCTAGTCGGGAGAGAATGATATACTGCCCAGAAAACTCACAACAGCCCACCCAACCTCTGTTTGAAATCTCTCCATTGAAGAAGACTCTGAGGGATTCTTAGGATCTATACCTCCTGGGGGTGGCAAACAGCCCTCTGCCTGCCTTGGCCAGTCCAGGAGCTCAGCGGCCAGTAGCCAGGTCCAGACCAAAGCCATCCATTGTTTGGTTTTATTTTTTATTTCTGATGCTAATTTCTTGGATATCAGTTGCATTGTAAACTTCTTCATGAAGCAATTGAACCTCTATTTTAGCTTGCAGGTGCAAGAACCAACACTAGATGGCGCCAAAGAGATTGGGGAAAAAGGGGGGCAGCATCTGGTCAACAGAGTCAGTGGACCAGGCTCCAAAAGTCCAATCCAAGGCTATAATAATATATTTATTTATTTATTTTATTATTCGGGCTTCTATGCCGCCGACTCCCTGAGGCTCGCGGCGGCTTACAGGAGCCGAAGGGCACAGTAAAATACAGGCAATAAGCAGTTAAAAACAATTAAAAACAACAGCAGTATAGTAATTAATAACACAGTTAACACAATGAACAGCACATCATCCTCAGAAGAACGAATAGATGGCGGGGCATGGGCAGGACTTACTCACCAAAGGCCTGCTTAAACAGGTATGTTTTACAGGCCCGTCTAAACGGGAGCAAGTCCTTCATAGCCGAGTTCCGGCCGGGAGGGCGTTCCACAGCGTAGGTGCTATGACAGAGAACGCCCCCGGCGGGTAGCAGCCAGCCTTGCGAGTTTAGCTGAAGGTATCTCCAGGAGATTGGAGTCCTCAGACCGAAGTGATCTCGGAGGGCAATATGGGGTGAGACGGTCCCTCAAATACGCTGGCCCCAGGCCGTGTAAGGCCTTAAAGGTGAGGACCAACACTTTGAAGGTGATCCGGTGCTCAATTGGCAGCCAGTGCAGATCCTGCAAAACAGGTGTTATGTGGGCGCCAGCTGGCGTGCCAGACAGGAGCCGGGCGGCAGTGTTCTGCACTAGCCTGAGCTTCCGGGTCACCGACAGAGGAAGGCCAACGTATATAGATCTCCCGAATGACCCAGTCCTTGGAAAATGGGGTGCCAAAATACTAGGGATGCTGCTAATTAATTCTATATTTCCCCAAAAAACTGCAGTGCGGTTCCTGTAAAACAGGAATGGGCAAATCCAGGTCAGGGAGACCTTGGGCTCTTTTCTCAGTCCCTCCTCTCTCTCACCACCCTATCCTTCCTTCCTTCTCTCTTTTCTTCCTTACCTCCCTCTTTCTCCCTCCCTCTCTGCTTTCTTCCCTTCCACCCTTCCACCCTTTTTTCCTTCCTCCCTTTTGTCTTTCCTTCCTTCCCTCTTCCTTCCTGATCTTTCTCCTTCCTTCCTTCCCCTTTTGTCTTTCCTTCCTTTCCTCTTTCTTATAGTAATAATAATTATACACTTTATTTATATTCCACTCTTCTCACCCCGAAGGGGACTCAGAGCGGATTACAGGTACACATACTTAGCAGACAATCCCTGCCGTTTTCCACGTACACACATATAGGCGAACAGAGGCAAACTCTGGCCACCAGGGGGAGCTGACGCACTCCTCATCTCTCAGCGTTCCCAGCATCCCTTGTTGTTGCTTCCGCATTCCTCAGCGTTCCTGGAGTTCTTTAATGGCCTCATAATTCAGTCAACATACCAACTTAATGTGGTACCTTTATCTCCTACTTGACAGATGCAACTGTCTTTCGGGCTGCAAAGGTCGACAGCAGGCTACACTTAAAGGTCGAGCATGCGCCTCGACCCGGGCAGGCCTCGAACTCATGACCTACTGGTCAGAGAGATCTTATGCAACTGAGACTTAGCCAGCTGTGCCACGTTCCCACATTCTTCCCTCCTTCCTGATCTTTCTCCTTCCTTCCTTCCTTCTCTTTTCTTCCTCCTTCCCTCCCTTCCTTCCTTATCTCCTTCCTCTCTCCCTCCTTCCCTTCCACCCTTTCGTCCTTCCTTCCTTCCCACTTTTTTCTCCTTCCTTCCCCTTTTGCCTTTCCTTCCTTGCCTCTTTCCTCCCTTCCCACCATCCCTCCCTTCCCTTCCACCCTTCCTTCCTCTTTTGTCTTTCCTTCCTTCTCTCTTTCCTTCCTTACCTCCTGCTTTCTCCCTCCCTACTTCCTTCCCTTCCACCCTTCCTTCCTTTTGTCTTTCCTTCCTTCCATCTTTCTTCCCTCCTTCCTGATCTTCCTTCCTTCCCCCTTTGTCTTTCCTTCCTTCCCTCTTTCCTCCCTCCCTCCCCTTCCACAATTCCTTCCTCCCTCTTCCTCCCTCCCTTTCTTCCTTCTTTTTTTCCTTCCCCCTTTCCTCCTGGGGGATGTTTAGCTGGGAGAAGAGAAGGTCGAGAGAGAACACGAGAACCATGTTTCAAGATTTCAAGGGTTTCCCACCAAGGAAGAGGGAGGGGGAAAAGGGACTTTCCACTGCTCTAGAGACCAGGGCACAAGAAGGGAGGGAGCCATGGGTTCAAATGGCGGTGGCAGGGAAAGAGAGTCGACTGGAAAGATGAGGGAGAACTTCCTGAGAGTAAGAGCGGTTGGAGAGTGGCCGAGGCTGCCTGGGAGTGTGGCGGAGTCGCCTTCTCAGGAGGGTTTCTCACAGAGGCTCTCTACTGGGAGTGCTTTGATTGTGCCTTCCTGCATGGCAAGAGGTTGGACTGGGTGGCCCTTGGGGGTCTCTTCCAGCTCTAGGATTCTAGATCAGGAGCAGGCAATACGGGGTCTCGTGGATACACTTTAATCTCTCCCGTCCACCATCTCCTCCTGACCAATATCAACCCTTTTGGGATCCAAATGTTTCCCATCTTTCCTTCACTTCAGACCCGGATTACCCATAAGGCCACCCTAGGCCATGGCCTAGGGCGGCACCTTTGGGGGGGCAGCAGGTCCGGACCCCCCCAAAAAGGTTTTTTAAAAATAAAAAATCAAAAAATCAAAAAAATTCCCAAAAAGGGTGCATGCGCGGCGGCGTAAGCGCCATCCATGGCAACCCCTTTGCTCTGCTCCCCTCGGCTCTGCCCCACCCTCGGCTCCGCCCCATCCCAGGCTCCACCCCGCATCCTCACCCGGCGCGAGGGAAGGAGCCCACCCGGAACCGATGCGGGGGCCTCCCACGGCTCCTCCCTCCCTCCTAAAGCCATCATGACTCATGCCGGCCTGAAAGGGCAATTTCGGCCGCTTCTCAGGCCGGCATGGTGGCTTTAGGAGGGAGGGAGGAGCTGTAGGAGGCCTCGCATCGGCTCCGGGGGTGGGGCTTTCCTTCCGGCGAGGTGGGGGCAGAGCCGGGGGTGGGGCGGAGCCGGGGTGGAGCTGGGGCGGAGCCAGGGGTGGGGAGGGGCAGGGCCGGGGCGAGGCGGGGCGGGGTGGGGCGGAACCGGGGTGGGGGCAGAGCTTTTGGCCTAGGGCGCCAAAAGGGCCTGATCTAGGCCTGCTTCACTTTCTGCATCCGAAAGAGAAGAGGAAGGGGAAGAAAGGGTAGGGAGGGGACTTGGGGAGAACCCCCCTTTTTTGGCCCACCAACCCCAGTCCGGCCCACCCTGTGGCCCCCAAGTTAGAAAGTTTGCCCCTGTGTTGTGTAAATCTACAGAGATGTGAACTTCACCTTGCAATTCTGTTATTCTCTGCATTAAAGAGCATTATCTTTGCAGGGAGAAGGGTGGACTAGAAAGTACTTTACTTCAGTTACACTTGGATATTGTTACATCCATATTTGCTTCTTGTGTATACATAAAACTGATATCATGTAACTTTCAGAAAAGTATAACTTGGTTAGGTAACTTCCTTTTCTTTCAGATGTAATTTGTTCTCAGCTTTCTGACTGAAACTTATTCTTAAAGAATTCTGTCTCCCGGTCCACCTGACTGAGGACTTAGACCAGGCCTGGGCAAACTTTCAGCCCTCCAGGTGTTTTGGACTCCAACTCTCACAATTCCTAACAGCCTACCGGCTGTTAGGAATTGTGGGAGTTGGAGTCCAAAACACCTGGAGGGCCAAACGTTTGCCCAGGCCTGACTTAGACTCTAATTCAGTGTTTCTCAACCAGTGTCCCGGGGCACACTAGTGTGCCGTGAGTGATCATCAGGTGTGCCGTGGGAAATTGGAACCTCCAAGGGGGGGGGGGAGTCTAGTGTGTTGAAGTATAAAAACCCTAAGAAACCTACCTCGATAAAGGCACAAAATTACAAACACCCCCTCCCCACCCATTGTCTACTTGGTCTCTCCCTCTCCATGCATTGAGAAGGCCTGTCTCCCTTTCCCCAAGTAGAGACCTCCTCTGGCCTCCTGGGGGTTCTGTGTGGGAAGTTTGGCCCAGTTCTATCATTGGTGGGGTTCAGAATGCTCTTTGATTGTAGGGGAACTATAAATCCCAGCAACTACAACTCCCAAATGTCAAGGTCTATTTCCCCTGAACTCCATCTGCATTCATATTTGGGCATATTGAGTATTCATGCCAAGTTTGGTCCTGATCCAACATTGTTTGAGTCCACAGTGCTCTCTGAATGGAGGTGAACTACAACTCCAAAACTCAAGGTCAATGCCCACCAAACTCTGATAGCATTTTCTCTTGGTTATGGGAGTTCTGTGTGGGAAGTTTGTGTCTTTCTGCCATTCCTGCCAGGTTATCTATGTTGTCTTCATCGAAACAGGCCCAGGTTTCACGCTGAGTGTATAAATACGTTAAAAACACATTAACTATATGTATTACTGTGTTAGAGTGTCATTTTGGTTGGCGGTGTGCCCCAGGATTTTGCAAATGTAAAAAGTGTGCCGCGGCTCAAAAAAGGTTGGGAAACACTGCTCTAATTAGTCTCTTATTACTTCAGTATCACAACTGAAGGCACAATCCTATACAAGGATTTCCCCCCACTATCTCAGTGTTTCCCAACTGCTGTGACGCAGCACAGTAGTGTGCCGTGAAGGATCTCCTGCTGTGCCACGAGAAAAGCTCTCTGCCCCCCTTCCTTCCCCCCTCCTTCTGCCGAACTCCTGCTGCTTGGGGGAGGAGGGGAAAGGGCCGGGCAGCGGCGAAGAAAAAGAAGAAGGGGCCGGGGCGCAGCCTCCTTTGGCCGTTTCCCCAGCCAGCCTCCAATCCGCCATGACTCTTGCCCCTCGCCCGCTGAAGCCACACGAGGGTGCCCCGCCCACTGAAGCCCATCTACCACTCATGCTCCTCCTCCTCCACGCAGCTTTTGCCCCCTCCCCCTGGCTTCGGCTCTCCCAGAGCTTCTCCAGCCTTGAGGGGGCAGTGCAAAGCCAGCATTGTGCTGGCTGTGCCACCGCTAGCTCGGCACTGCCCTCTCAAGGCTGGAGAACCTATGGGAGAGCCAAAGCCGAGGGAGGGAGCGGGGCATGGCGCGGCCTGGCTCCGCCCCCTCCCCCAGCTTCAGCACTCCCAGCAGCTGCTCCAGTCTTGAGGGGGCCGTGCCAAGCCAGCAGTGTGCTGGCTGTGCCACCGCTGGCTTGGCACTGCCTCCTCAAGGCTGGGAAAGCTCTGGGAGAGCCAAAGCTGGAGAGGGGGCGGGGCATGGCGTGGCCTGGCTCCTCCCCCTCCCCCAGCTTCAGCACTCCCAGCAGCTGCTCCAGTCTTGAGAGGGCAGTGCCAAGCCAGCATTGTGGTGGCTGTTCCACTGCTGGCTTGCCACTGCCCCCTCCAGGTGGGAGAAGCTCTGGGAGAGCAGGGTGAGGGGGCGGGGCATGGCACGGCCTGGCTCCTCTCCCTCCCCCAGCTTCAGCACTCCCAGCAGCTGCTCCAGTCTTGAGGGGGCAGTGCCAAGCCAGCATTGTGCTGGCTGTGCCACCGCTGGCTTGGCACTGCCCCCTCAAGGCTGGAGAAGCTCTGGGAGAGCCAAAGCTGGGGAGGGGGTGGGGCATGGCGTGGCCTGGCATGGCCTGGCTCCTCCCCCTTCCCCCGGCTTCAGCACTCCCAGCAGCTTCTCCCAGCATGCCACCATCCCCCAGCCGTTCTTTACTGTGTTCAAGTGTCATTTTGTGTCATTTTGGTTGGTGTTATGCCCCCGGATTTATTTAGTGTTAAAAGTGTGCCGCGGCTCAAAAAGAGTTGGGAAACACTGGACTAGATGTTCTCTGAGTCCCTCCTTCCAAGTTCGACAGCACCTCCACGACAGTCTTCATTTGTTTTTCTCCACTAAGTGGGGTTTATTGATCCTTTGTTTTGTCCATCTCCCTCATTCACAGAAATCCAAAGGTCAGGAGGAGGAAACAACTGTAAAGACCCTGAACCTGAGCCCAAAAGTCAGTGTTGGAAAACGACATTGGGGCAAGACCACGATCCCACACCTGGCTGCTCCTTCTCTCATTCTTTGGGGTCATTCCATAGATGGCGACCCCCAACCATAAAGGCCTTGGACATCCCTTGGAGAGAAACCCAAAATGGAAGTTAGGTATACCATAGGAGGGCCCCCCAAAAGGCACATTTCCCTGCCTGTCTTTGCAGGAAGAGGAAGAAAGGTGGCTGGGGACTTCCTTTGAGTGAGCACCATGACAGGCGTTGGGCCTTTGCTGTGGCTGAAGGGATATCCATGAGATGTCAGGTAATGCTAGGAAGTTGGCGAAAGAGCATGCCTTTCTGGTCATAGGCTCAGCCAGCTGCTTGAACCTTTAAAGGTGACAGATAACTGAGAAGGGAAGACTGTACCATTGGCATTACAGGGACAGGAAGGAGGAAGAGGTCTGGTGGGAAGCCTCGTTCTTTCTGTGGGCACCATGCTGACCACCGATCTCTGCTGCAGCCAAAGAGGTCCCCATGAGATCTTGGATGGTACTCTGAAATGGACAACAGGAGGGCAGCTTTTCTCTGGGCAACTTGATGGGCACTAGTTGTGGCCAAAGGGGGACTCATGAGATGGTGGATGGTGCTTGGAAGTAGACAACAGGGCCAGTCCTGACCTTGGTTTTCTGGGTTCGCTCCTTCTATGGGCACCATGGTGGGCACTGGCCTCTGTTGCGGCCAAAGAGGTGCCCATGAGATGTTGGATGGTGCTTGGAAGTGGACAACAAGGCCAGTCCTGACCTTGGTTTTCTGGGTTCGCTCCTTCTATGGGCACCATGGTGGGCACTGGCCTCTGTTGCGGCCAAAGAGGTGCCCATGAGATGTTGGATGGTGCTTGGAAGTGGACAACAGAACCAATCCTGACCTTGGTTTTCTGGGTTCGCTCCTTCTATGGGCACCATGGTGGGCACTGGCCTCTGTTGCGGCCAAAGGGGTGCCCATGAGATGTTGGATGGTGCTTGGAAGTGGACAACAGGGCCAGACCTGACCTTGGTTTTCTGGGTTCGCTCCTTCTATGGGCACCATGGTGGGCACTGGCCTCTGTTGCGGCCAAAGGGGTGCCCATGAGATGTTGGATGGTGCTTGGACGTGGACAACAGGGCCAGCCCTGACCTTGGTTTTCTGGATTTGCTCCTTCTATGGGCACCATGGTGGGCACTGGCCTCTGTTGCGGCCAAAGGGGTGCCCGTGAGATGTTGGATGGTGCTTGGACGTGGACAACAGGGCCAGTCCTGACCTTGGTTTTCTGGATTTCCTCCTTCTATGGGCACCATGGTGAGCGCTGGCCTATGTTGTGGCCAAAGGAGCACCCATGAGATGTTGGATGGTGCTTGGAAGTAGACAACGGAGCCAGGCCTGACCTTGGTTTTCTGGATTCGCTCCTTCTATGGGCACCATGGTGGGCACTGGCCTCTGTTGCGGCCAAAGGGGTGCCCATGAGATGTTGGATGGTGCTTGGACATGGACAACGCAGGCAGGTCTTACCTTGGTGGGCACCATGGTGGGCACTGGCCTCTGTTGCGGCCAAAGGGGTACCTGTGAGATGTCCAATAGTGCTTGGAAATGGGCTACGGACCGTGACCTTCTGGGTCCAATGCCCAAACAACTGCACATGTTTCTTGCTTGAACTTTCAAAGGTGATTGTTGACCAGGGAAGAGATGGATGCAAAGGTGATGATTACACCGTTGGCATTTTGGGAGTGGGATGGACAATGGGTGGGCAACCTGGTTCTTTCTGTGTTGGCAATAATAGGCTCTGTTGCGGTCAACGGGATGTCAGACAGTGTTTGGAAGTGGACGATGGAACCAGTCCTGACCTTGTCCTTCTGGGTAGCCTTCTCCTGTGAAGACTGTGGCTGGCACTAGACTCTACTATGGTCAAAACCAAGGGATGTTGCTCTGAAGTGGATGGTGGAGTTAACCAACTGGCCTGTGTTTCTTATTTGAATGTGGGAGGGGTGACTGGCATGGCGGTGGCACCATTGGCATGGCAGGAATGGGAAGGAAGATGGATAGCCTTTCGATGGGCAAGGTGGTGTTCAATGGGCTCAGCTGCAGCAAATGGCACCCATGAGACAGTGCTCTGAAGTGGATGATGGGTGGGCAAACAGGTTCTTTCTGTGTTGGGCATTGGGCTATGTCACGGCTGAAGGTGTACCCCTGAGATGTCCGATGGTGCTTGGAATTGGGAATGGAGCAGGAGGAATGGGAAGGAAGAGGGATGGTTTGTTCTGTGGGCACTGGGGCAGGCAATGGCCTCTGCTGTGGCCAAAAGGGTCCTCATGAGATGTTGCTCAGAAATGGACGATGAAGTCCTGGCGGTGCCCTTCTGGATCAAATGTCCAGCCAACTGGCACATGCTTCCTGCTTGAGTCTTGAAAAGTGAGAGATGACTCGGGCGTAGAGTGTGAGTCCAAGCTCCCACGCCAACACTGTTGGGCCACTACTGGCCGGCCTTCTTGGACGTCTTTGCTGCCTCGCCTTGGGGCTGTGAATATTCCTGGGTGAACTTGGCATGGAATTGGCTCAGCTTCTGCAAGACGATCTCCAGTTTTTCCATCGGAGGCAAGATGGTCATTCTGGGTGAAGGAGAGAGCAGGAAAGGAGAGGGTTAGGGGCCTATATGAGTCAGTGGCACATTGTGCCATACCGGCCGGCCCAAATCTATTATCTTCCGGGGATATCATGTTGACAGGATACAACTTACCATGGGCCAAGTATGCTGTGGATATTAACACCAACAACAACACTATCCAATGAGTAATCCAGCAAAGTGATAATGTTGTGATTGTAATCAAAGCCAAATACAAAGCAAAACCATAACCATTATCAGTGTGAGTTGGCCTCATCCGAAGACACGGCGACCAGGTAGGCTGGTAACTTATGACTCCCAAATTGCTGCCTCTTTCGATGCTGCTCTCGCACAGAATGTGCAAGGCAAGCCAAATTATCCAGATCAATACCAGTATGGCCAGGCCCGGATTACCCATAAGGCCACCCTAGGCCATGGCCTAGGGGCGCAAGCCGAGGGGGGCACAGTTCCCACGGACCAAAAAAAAAGTTGAAACAAAACCGCAACGCGCGGCATGGAGATGACTCTCTCTCTCTTGGGGGAGGGCGGGGGAGAATGCTGCGAGGGGACAGGGGAAGAGGGAATGGCGCCCCCCTCGCCATCGCCCCGGCCCCATTGTCAAGGAAGGAGGGCATGAGGAGGAGGAGGAGGTGGAGGAAAGCCCCCGGGGCCGCTGCCGGGCATGCGCAGCACCCAGGAACATGGCGGGGGAGGCAGAGGCGCGTGTGCCCTCCTGCTGCACATGCCCGGCAGCGCCCTGGGGGCTTCCCTTCCTTCCTTCTCCTCCTCGCGCCCTCCTTCCTTGACTCAAGGAAGGAGGGCGTGCCATGAGGAGGAGGAGGCAGAGGGAAGCCCTGCCCCCGGGGCCGCTGCCGGGCATGCACGGCACCCAGGAACATAGCGGAGGATGCAGAGGCGCTCACGCCCTCCTTTCTTGATAAGGGGTGCTGCGCATGTGGGGGGGGGGTGCGGTAGAGGTTGGTTCGGGGGCGTAATTCCAAAGTGTGGCCTAGGGCACCAAAAGGGGTTAATCCGGGCCTGAGTACGGCATAAGGAGATCCCTGCATAAGGAGACCCTTTCCCTTTTCAATTGTGAGGCAGGTCTGCAAGGGATGCAGCAGTCTGTTCACCTCTCTTCTCCAAGCAGCAGGATGAGGGAGGGATGGTGTGTGTGAATGTTGAATATATGTGGTGTGAATGCTGAATATAAGTGATGTTTCCCCTGTTTTCTATGTAACCAATAGGCCTGGGTGATCAAAAAAAATGGTTCAAAACTTGTTTTGGATGTAGGGGGCGCTGGTGCTTCAAAATCCGATTGACTTCCGAAATTTTCCCTCAAAATTTTGGAATTTTCAGAATTCCAAAATTTCGGAATGGCTTAGTTAATGGCGGACACGCATGTTTAACCCAGTATGGACGCAGATGGCTTCCCTCCGCTCAGAACTGGGGCAAGAGCCGCACACAGAAGGGAAGGCCAAGGAAGGGAAACCCACCGATTCTTTTCCGAAAATGGTGGCGGCAACTTCAAAATGGCAAATTTACTTCCGGGTTGCTTACATCGCTTCAAAACCGCTTCAAAAGTGAATTTAATCTGAATTCATTCCAATTTTAGGAATATCCCGACGGACCTACCCAGGCCTAGTAACCAACATAGCTATTTTAAAACCAGTACTGGAGCCTGTGTGGCATCTACTACTTTCTCTGAAAGTGCCTGATAGTCTGTCCCACTGAAAATGAATTCAGGAACATTTTAAGGTCTTCACCACAGCTGTTACGCCAAGGGAGCCACCCCAAAATGGACCCGTACCTGAAATGGAAGGTCCCTTCTTTCTGTCCAAAGCCGCTTCCAGGAACAACGCAAATCCCGGTCTCCTCCAAGAGCCGGAGGCAGAAGAACATGTCCGGAGCCTGGCCTTGCGCCTAGACAAAGAAGCAAGGCATTCCACAGAGTCAGGAGGAACCCCAAAGGCTATTTAGATCAACCCCTGACAGGGAAGGAATCTACCATGACACCACTCTTTAAAAGGCTTCAGTAAAGCCTTATGGGATCCTGGGAGTTGTAGCTTGGGGAGGCTTCAATGTTTTTTTGGCAGAGGAGGCTAAAGACCTTGTAAAACTACAACTCCCATCAAGCCCTGGCAGTTCAAGTGGGGTAAAACTGCATTCATCCTACAGTGCAGATGAACCTTAGTATCAAACTGGGAATAGTTTTTTTTAAAAAAAAATTCCAACATTTTGCAAGACTTTTTAGAGAAAGACTAGAATAGCTGAAAGCTTATTTTAGTCTCTTAAATTTAATATTTTATTAAAACATTTATATTGTGTGTGCGTATAGATCACAATGCACATATACATGGCAAACATTCAATGCCATAGACACACAACATATATAGACAGACACACACAGGCTATTTAACATTCCAGCTTAATGAGGGTATTCTGGCCACTAGGGGGAGCTGTCACTTCACCATCCACTTGTGACACTGATGGAGTACTTCCTCATTCTTTTGCATGCTTACTGGAGATTTTATGGCACCGTAAATTAGTTAAATTAGCCTCCCTACATAAGTGGTACCTAAATTTCCTATTTGACAGATGCAACTGTCTTTCGGGCTGCAAAGGTCAACAGCAAGCTACACAAATGGTCGGAAGCTCACTTCGACCTGGGCTGGCTTCGAACTCATGACCTTTTGGGCAGTAGTGATCTTAATGCAGCTGACACCCAACCAGCTGCGCCACAGTCCCAGTGTAAAAAAGCCCAAAGATT
Organism: Anolis apletophallus; assembly: GCA_030556195.1. Classification (NCBI taxonomy): domain Eukaryota; kingdom Metazoa; phylum Chordata; class Lepidosauria; order Squamata; family Anolidae; genus Anolis; species Anolis apletophallus. The sequence goes on along the minus strand of JARBWK010000007.1, from coordinate 149,829,666 downwards.
TATAGTTCAGTAAAGGCTCAGATAGATAGATAGATAGAGAGATAGAGAGATAGAGAGATAGAGAGATAGAGAGAAAGATAGGTAGAGAGAACAATAGATAGATAGAAAGACAGATAGAAAGACGGATAGAAAGATAGCTAGATAGAAAGATAGAGAGAAAGAAAGATAGATAGAAAGATGGATAGAAAGATAGATAGAGAGAGAGATAGAGAGATAGAGAGATAGAGAGATAGAGAGAAAGATAGGTAGAGAGAACGATAGAAAGATAGAAAGAAAGAAAGAAAGAAAGACGGATAGAAAGATAGAAAGAAAGAAAGATAGAAAGACGGATAGAAAGATAGATAGATAGATAGAGAGATAGAAAGATAGATGATATATAGAAAGAAAGAAAGAAAGAAAGAAAGACGGATAGAAAGATAGATAGAAAGATAGATAGATAGAAAGATAGAAAGACAGATAGATAGAAAGATAGATAGATAGATAGATAGAAAGAAAGATAGAAAGAAAGATAGATAGAAAGGAAGAAAGAAAGAAGATGCTTTTCGAACGTGCACAACTTCAAAGCATCAGAAGATTGAGACCAAACCAGCAGCTGCAGACCCCTAAACTGTCTCGTATCCAACCCTTTAATAAATTGCATCAACTTTATGATTTTGTATAACTTGTTTTGTATAACATGGATGGGTGATAAACCTTTTTCCTCCATTAAAACTCTTCCAGGAGTGAATTTCTGTTCCGGAGGGGAGGCTTTCCTCATTTCCTCTTGTCTTAGCCCCGTTCTTAATTATGAGCCATTTGTTAGTTTGGTGTTTACATTTTGGGGACTGCATGTATTTCATATTCCATATTATTTTTATTTATATGCAGCCTTTCTCCCAGAATGAGAAATAGTTTCCTTTAAGAAGAAAATGAGCAAAAAAAACTGCATTTCCATTAACCAACGCTAAAATGGGGATAGTTTCCCCAACCAGCATTGTCGACAGATGGCCCTGGACTTGGTGCAAGACTCATAATGAATCCTAGAGTTGGAAGGGACCTCAATGGCCATCCAACCCACCCCCTTCTGCCAGGCAGGAAAATACAACCAAAGGTTTATCGACAGACTGCCATCCAGCTTCTGCTTCAAGACCTCCCTGAAGGAGACCCCGTTCACCCACCCACCCCTTACCTTTGCTTCCTGGACGGCCCGAGGAGGGAGTTGCATGCGAGGGAAGGCGTACATGGCCCCCTGGACGGGGTTGCAGTGGATCCCGGGGACTTTGTTGAAGGTCTGCTCGGTCAGCCGGGCCTTTTTGGCCAAAGCGCTCAGCACCGCCTGCTTCTCCTGTCAAGGGATACATCCAGGTCAGTTGGACAGAAGGGAAGGAGCAAAGCCTAAGAACTCGGTGAGCATCTACACTGTGGCATTAGTACAGCCTGATACCACTTTGACTGGAACCGCTCTATGTTATGTTATGGACATTTCCATTGTCTTATCTGCAAAAGAGTGCTGGTGCATCACCAAACTACAGCTCCCAGGATTCCACAGCACAGAGCACCCTCTCTAGATGCACCCTGAGAAAGGAGAGGAAGGGTCGCTCTCTCCAAAATATAGAGAAGCCTGACCTGCAAGGAGTGTTGTTTTAAAACATCCCTACATCTCTATTGCTGGAAAAATCCTTGCAAGGATACTCCTGAACGGATTAGTTCCTGCTCTTGCAGAAGAACTTCTCCCGGAAAACCAATGCGGCTTCAGAGCTAACAGGAGCACCACAGACGTGGTTTTTGCCCTCAGACAACTGCAAGAGAAATGGAGAGAGCAGAACAAAGGACTCTAGGTAACATTGGTCGACCTCACCAAAGCCTTTGACACTGTGAGCAGAAAAGCTCTGTGGCAGATCCTGGAACGACTAGGATAGGGCTGTCCAACATCTTCGGGCCCAAGTGCCGTAATGCAGGTGACGGATCACCTTGGGGGCCGGAGCGGAGGGCGTGGCCGCTCGCGAGGGCGTGGCCGCAGTGGGGGCATGGCTGCTCGTGGGGGCGGGGCCGCTCCCACCCTGGTGCACATGCCCAGCGTCCTGCACGGCCCGCCCCTTTTCGGCGGGGTGACGTCAGGCACCGAAAAGGGGCAGGTCGCGCAAGATGCCGGGCATGCGCGCCAGGGCGGGAGGCGGGCCGGGATCGAGAAGGCCCTCCGAAATCTCCCTGCTCTTGCAGCGGCCGCGCCTGAAGGAAGGTAAGCCCGGGAGCTTACCTTCCTTCAGGCGCGGCCGCTGCAAGAGTCAAGGACACGGCGGAGGGCGGCTTGCCAATCCCGTCCTGGCGCGCAAGCCCGCAAGCGGCCCTGCACGAGCGAGGAAGAGGCGGGGAGAAGTCCCGACCCTAGGCATCTGGACGGGGCTTCCTCCGCCTCCTCACTTGCGCCGCCCTCCTCGCCGCCGCCTCCCCCCCAAGATCGAAATTTTTCAAATTTTTTCAATTTTTTAAAAAAAAACTGATGTCTTGCAGGGGGTTAGGGGGGCGTGGGGAAGGGGCTTGGGGGCCGTGTATGGTCCCAGGGCCGCCAGTTGGACAGCCCTGGACTAGGATATCCCCCCCAAATTCCTCAAAATGATTATCCTGCTACATGAGAGCCAGTGCGGTCAAGTCAGATACGGCGATGCTCTCTCGGAGCCATTTCTCATAACTAACGGAGTGAAAAAAGGTTGTGTTCTTGCACTAACCCTATTTACAATCTTCTTCAGCATGATGCTCCAAAGGGCTACGGCAGACCTCGAAGAAGAAGACGGCATATATATACGCTATCGTACTGATGGCAGCTTGTTCAACTTAAGTCGCCTGAGGGCTCGCACTAAGACTCTAAACTATCTAGTCCGTGAGCTGCTTTTTGCTGATGATGCTGCCCTTGTCGCCCATTCAGAAGCAGCTCTGCAGCGCCTCACATCCTGCTTTGCAACAGCTGCAGAGCTGTTTGGGCTGGAAGTCAGCCTGAAGAAAACGGAAGTCCTCTACCAGCCCACACCACAGGAAGAACACCATCACCCCAACGTCAGCATAGGCAATTCTGTGCTTAAGTCCGTTCAGCAGTTCACCTCCCTGGGAAGCATCATCTCTTCAGACGCCAAGATTGATAAAGAGATCGATCACAGATTAGCAAAGGCATAGAGTGCATTTGGAAGGCTTCACAAAAGAGTCTGAGGCACCTGAGGCAAAGCACCAAAATCAGTGTGTACAGAGCTATCGTACTGTCTGTTCTCCTACATGGGTCTGAAACATGGGTCACCTATCGCCAACACCTACGACTCCTCGAACGCTTTCATCAGCGCTGTCTTCGCACAATCCTAAATATACACTGGACCGACTATGTGACGAATGTTGCTGTCCTTGAGCAACCAGGGATCACCAGCATTGAGGCCATGCTATTGAGAACACAACTGTGCTGGGCAGGGCACGTCTCTAGGATGGAGGAACACCGCCTCCCAATGATACTACTCTACGGTGAACTCTCCACGGGTCAGCACAAGAGAGGCGCCCTCCCCCCCAAAAAGATATAAGGACTCCCTGAAACAACATCTCAGGCTTGACCAGATTGATCACCAACAATGGTCCACCCTGGCCTCACATCGGGAGGCATGGAGACGCACTCTTCACAATGCTGCGGCTTCTTTCGAGAAGACACGCCGAATGGGTCTCAAAGAGAAACGACAACGCAGAAAGAACCGCAACTTGGAAACAACATCACCCAAGGAGACTTTCTGCTGTGCTTTCTGCAACCGGACTTGCCTATCTCAGATTGGCCTTTTTAGTCATCAACGCGCTTGTAAAAAGCGTGGGATGAGTCCTTCCTAAAGAATCTTAGTTCACGAAGTAATGCCGAGAGAGACTTTTTAATCCCACTGACTGTGCAAAACAAAACTCTACTAAAGGATAGATAGATATTGATATTTAAATGCAAGATAATAATTACCAGATGAGAGAAAACTGCACAGATGTCTCACTAGTTGCCCCCACACTGCAGAATTCATGCCCTTTGGCACCACTTTGTCATGGCTCCAGGCTATGGGATCCTAGCAGAAGTGGGACGGACTGGATGGCCTTTGGGTTCCCTTCAACTCTATGATTCCATAAAAGGAATTTAGGAGCCTTAAAGAACAAAGGCTGAACATGAGTGTGACGCAGCAGCTAAAAAAGCCAGTGCGATTCTAGGCTGCAAGAGAACTCTAGTGTCTAGATCAAGGGAAATAATAGTCACCAAACGACAAATCCCAGGATTTTGCAACACAGAGCCACAACAGTTAGATTGGTGTCCAGCTGCATTAATTATACAGTGTAGATGCACCCATTGTTAGGTTGATCTTCGCGATAGGGTCTCAAGTGTGTTTAGAACTCTTTCTGGAAGTAGGGAAGGAATAACGACAGGTGATTTTTCCAACTCTATATCACATACTTCTGTCCAAAGCTGTCCTTTGCACCCAGAGCTTCCCTTTGCGCTGCCTACCTGGCTGAACTGTTGGTAGGAAGGGTCTCCTTTCTGGGGCTGGTTGACCACCACGTCAAGCAGGATCTGCCCTGTCACAGGGGGACACAGCCGGACCGAGACCAGCTTGGTCATCTGCTGCTGGACAGCGGGGTCCATGTTGATGACCTCCAGGTAACCTCCACGGAAGCCACACCTGCAAACATAAGGGAAAGAGTCAGCTGAGTCTTGGGGAGCAGGCATTTCGGAATGAGACCCATTTAATCATGGAACCCATCTCTGCGGCTTCACTTCCCACAGGAAGAATGGTCTCTGGCTAAGTGTGATAAATATGATGAGTGCATTGAATGAAATTGTATGACTGGGGTCTGACGAAGAGTGAAGACAACATTCTGAGAATAGCGCATGGAAAACTACAAAAGGAGGTGAAGAATTAATGAACTGCTGAACTGCTTACTTGACTGAAGACAATGATTAACTGTGATTGAAGGCAACATGTTTACATAGTCAAAGAAAATGATTCTTTAAGTAAAGGAAGTCAAACACAATGGTTCCTTATGTTAAACTAACATCTGTCTGGACCTGATGGAGTCAGGAAGTTTTAGCTGCAAAACAACCTATCAGTCATTTACAACAGCAGCAGCAAGAAATATGCTATACAAGAGACTTTCTTATTTTCCAAAAGTGTGTCAGACAGCTGAGTCTTACCGCCGCCTTCGACATGGTGGACCATGATCTGCTGATACGACAACTTGCCGCCATAGGGATACAAGGAACAGCTTTAGCTTGGCTTAGCTCCTTCCTGCGCGGACGTAGTCAGCGAGTTGAATGGCTAGGCCAAACATCTAGGAAATCTCTCCTCGAGTGCGGAGTGCCCCAAGGCGCCATATTATCACCAACGTTGTTTAACATCTATGTTCGGCCGTTGGCTGGTATAGCCCGGAGCTTCGGCCTAGGGTGCTACCAATATGCCGATGACACCCAGCTCCTTCGGTCCCGCGATCGAGTGGTTGATCGCGATCGACTTCCTGGGCAGCCCTGATCTAGATCATCCATTTCATCCAGAAATCCTTAGAGTTGGGGGTCACTACATGTTCCATAACCTTGCTCAGGGAAGGTTGGACACTGGCCAATCATTGTCCATTATAGAGGGGTTCAGGGATGGCTTTTTAAATAGAGGTCTCACAACTGCCTCCTTTGGGCAAGTTAGAACTTTGCCTTGTTCCACGGAGGCATTGGCCATCACCTTCACCCACTCTGCAAGCAGTGAGGAAGAAGAAACTGTAAAGTGTGTATATTTTGTCTATCCTTTGTGCACTGCCACAGCAAAGGAGAAAGAAAAGCCTTCCTGCTTATTTGGGAAAGAACAAAGGTCTCCACATGTTTGGCTGTTGGAGTAGAAAACCACAACAACTGTGTTTCTGGATATCGGGTTCCTTAGCCGGAACTAATAGAGTTACTTCTGCAAGACCAGGAGTTGTATGACTGCTGACAGAAAAGGGATGCAATTGGTTTTTAAATAAAGTTTTTTAAAGTGTGGAAACTTTTGGAAGACCCCCCACGTTCCCTGAAACCACAAGTAAGACTGAACGCCATTCCTAAAAAGTGGGATGTGCTCTTCTATCAGTGTTTAAATGTGAATGCAGCCCATGGAGGAGAAAGGGGAGGAGAGAGGTGGCACTTACTCGCCCATGAAGCCCTTGGAAATGGAGTGGAAGGAGGCCAGCTCCAGGCTGTCGGAATACTTGGGCCCCATCTCAAAGAGCACCTTCTTGAAGGAGTGGAACTGGGAGCCCTCAGCGTAGACGTTGTCCTGGTACACCTGGTGGAAGAGACCAAGGCCGGCATTCAGGCATGCAGGGTAGAGGTGTGCGAAACAGCTGGAATCTGATTAGTAATTCATTTTGGAGATCCAGGAGGCCCTTGCTTTGATTAGGAAGGGATCCCCTTCCGATTCGTAATCCAGATCTCCAAAGCTTCGTTTGGTTAAGATGAGTTCCATTTGCAGCAATGAGAAAATTGTGAAGCTTGTTGACCCATCATTTTACAGCCATCAAGATGAAATTTGGCACACTTGAAGGCAACCTTTATAACTTTAAGACTGCCAAGTTTCACAATATTTTGGTCTTCTGCCGATTTTTACCAAAAAAAGTAATTTTTTTTACAAATACTTCTTTAAAGAAATGACAAAAAGGATCCCCTTGAATTACTGCACAATGAGACAATATAAGTAGGGAATAAATCCTGCAAAGATTCATTCATCTACTGATCCACTCACATTGTAGCACATGAGCAATACAACAAGCCTGTCAGGTTTCAGAATAATTACTCTCTCCATTGATTGTAAAGATTTATTTCAATTTAAGCACCTGCGATTAATCTACACTGGGGCTTTAACACTGGCAGCCATTCTTCTGGCATGAACTGAATTCTGGGAAATGTAGTTTAGGGTATCGAAAGCTGCGGTGAGGTTGAGCAACACCAGCAATACCGATCCTCCCTTGTCTAGCTGGCGACGGATGTCATCAGAGATGGCCACCAGAACAGTCTTGAACCCGTGTCTGGGATGGAAGCCAGATTGAAATGGATCCAGGCCATCCGTGTCGTCTAATAATTTCTGAAGTTGGATCGCTGCCGCACGTTCAATCATCTTACTAAGAAATGGGAGGTTAGAGACTGGGCAGTAGTTGGTCAACATTGCAGGGTCTGAGTTCCAGCCCGGCGAAGATGGCGGCAGGACGGGCACTTTGAGGGCTCCTTGAAGTGCCGCCTGCTCTTCTGGCCGGAGGGCGATCTACGCCCTCCCTCCCAGGGGACAGAGGGATCCGGAGGGAGCGCGAAGCCGACAGGCGGGATCTGGTGGCCCCAGAGGTCTCCCCCCCCCTCAAGACGAGGAGATCGAGCGGGCCCAGATCCCGGCCGGAGCGGTGAGTGAGCCGGGGAGCAGGGAGCGGGCGGCGACCCGCACTTACTGCTGGCCCAGCCGGGCCTCCCCCCCCCCCAAGCAAGGGCAGGAGGAAAAGAGGACCAGGACTGGCCGTGAGCGCGGGGGACCAGCGGCTGGTAGGAGCACCACCACTGGTGGTGCGAAAAAGGGGGAAAAGGCAGCGGTGAAGGCAGCGGGGAAGCCGGGGGGCGCCGGGAACGGCACCCAAGAGCAGGGGATCGCCCCCCCCCCAACGAAGGAGAGGGAAAAAAAGAAAAAAAGGGTGTGTGGAGCCAACCAGACCGGGGGACACAGAGGAGGGGGCAGAAGAACCCAGAGAGAGAGAGAAGGGATTGGCAATGAACACAAGATGGCGGCTGAGGGTTAATAAGGAGAAGAAGAAGAAGGAAGTTTTGGCGGGAGCGCCATTTTGAAAAGTCCCTCACTCCCCTCTCCCCTCAAGATTACACGAGGTTCTCCCACAGAAGCCCCTGCCCACATCCCCATCTCCAGGAGGTAGGGGGGACAAAATCAAAGTATTATTGGGCCCAAAAGGGGAAGGCAAAAGGAGACCAAAGCCAGAAATAAGAAGTGAAAGCAACATCAGGCTAAATAAATGAACAACTGAACAAATAAACAAACAATAAATAAATAAAAAATGAACACCTCAAGAGCAAGAGAGTGGAGGATGGGACAGGAAGAGGGATCAGAAGAGGAGGAAATATCTCTGGGAGATGTCCTTGCAGAGCTGCGAAAAATAAGAGTAGCCCAAGACGGCTTCCTACGAAAGATAGATGCCATAATGTCACGGCAGGAAGAACAAATGGATGCGAACCGGGAGCACTCCCTACAGGCAAGAACAGAACCAAATGAAGAGGCCAGGGCGGTCGATCTTCTATGAGGATGGAGAAGATGCACCCCGGGTCAAGGGAGAGAACGCAACAATAGGTGAAAGTGGAGAGAAGAGAGGGAAGGAGAACGTAAAGCCGCGGGCAGGATCAGAGGGAAGAGGACCCCACCCCAAAAGTAGGGAGGTAGCCTCGCTGGATGCTGCAAGAATGACGTCGAAGGGCCCTAACACCTCTGCCCCCAGAAAAGAGAAGAGGGAAAAACCGAGGGGCCGCGGCAACACCCAAAAGCCCCAGCCTGGATGCAGATAAACAGGACGGCAAAAAGAATGGGACGCAGCCCAACAGAAAGAGAAGCTGGGCGGGAACAACCCAACAAGGAAGAAAGAAAAATCTAAAGAAAAATTGCCCTTACTCTCTTGAGGCGTACTTCAGGCCTACGAGATGTGGCATCCTGGGGATGGATACGGAAGGCCTCGAATCGCCTAGGGAGAACGGTTAGAATGGAGGCTGAGGGACGTGAAGGGGCACGGGTCTGGCTGCGCTGGAAGACAGGGAACAGACAATGGCCACCAAACGCTGGAAAGGTCAAAAACTAAGCACAACAGATTGCTCCAAGATGCAAGAGCCTAAAAAGAAGACCAGGTAAAAAGAAACGTCCAGCTTAATAAGGAGGGAGACTGCAAGAGGGCAGCAAGGAGCGCCCATGAATGAGGATCTTAGAAGAAAACAAGTTACTCCTATCTGTATCTCTTCCCTCCACCATTACTCATCATTAGCCTTCCCAGAACTCGGATCAAACAGCCTCCTTCGCCACCCCTGACTCTTACCCCCTTCTACCCACCCCCCACCCCTTGTTACCAACCCCCCCCAGCACCCCCTTCCCACTCCCTCTACCCCCCCTCCCATCAACACTCTCAGCCTCTCCTTTATCTTTCCTACTGTCCTCTATTTGAAACTGTTCACCCACTTTCACTGTTTGTTTATGGAAAAACCCCAATAAATATAATTCGAATAAACATTGCAGGGTCTAAGGTAGGTTTCTTTAAGAGGGGGCAGACCTTTTGAATACTTTGCTACAGAGGTCCTAACCTTCCCAAACTACATTTCCCAGAAATCTGCTCATGCCAGAAGAACGGAGCAACTATTTCTCCAAAGGGAGGGGAATTATTCACATGTAAGAATCCAACTGGACCTAGAGGATTTTCCCCATTGGCCATGCTGAATGGGAGCAATGGGGGGTGGAGTCCCCAAGCATCAATTTAGGGAAGTCACCCCAATTAGCAGGAAGGCCTCGGACATGTTTTGATGGATACCTTTGGCTGGCAAAATGGGCGAATGGGAAACAAAGGCAGAATGTAGGAACTAAGAGCAGACTTTGGGGAGAGCGGACGGCAAGGCTCACCTCATCGGCCATGAGGAAGAGGTGCTCCTCCCACGCAAAGTGGATGACATCTTCAATGCACTTTCGGCTTTGGACCTGTCCTGCAGAAGGAGAGGGAAGAGAGAAGGAGGTCACTCGCAATGCTTTCTCCAAAATGCAAGGACCTGGAAGCTAAAGGCTTCTTTGCACAACACATGATCCAGCATTAGCAGCTCCTAAACCCCATCTCCCATGTCATTGGCTACAAAGTTCAGTCCAGGTCTTATTCTAGACACCAAAGAAGCCTTCCAAGGTGCTGAAACCCATCTCGCAGCCCTTTGTGGGAGTGCACTTGAGACCTCGGGCAGAAATTGACTACACCATCACTTTGGAAGATCTGGGGATGATTGTTTGGTCAGTTTCTGGTGGGCTATCCACAGATTTGATTAATATGTTAACTCTGGGAATATTTAGGTCCTCCAAAGTGATGTTATGAATCATGGAGTCATGCTGAAAGACCTAGAGACCCCAGGTGTCCCCTCAGGGTAAAAAATAGCATTTTCCAAATTTGCATGTTTTTCTCATTTCATGGGTATCCTCATCCTGTGCCACTAAAACCTTGCGAAAGTAGAAGGCTTCACTCTTCTAACATGTTTAGCATTTAATGTTTTTTGCAGGCTGCCCCAAGTCTCAGAGTTCAGGAAAAGGAAGGATTTTAAAGGTCATGGCAAAGGAATTCATCATCTTGCAGTTCCCTGCCATCTGCTGAAGGCACGTGACTGCAATGCCCATGAGAATCATCATCATGATTATTATTATTATTATTATTATTATTATTATTATTATGGTAGCTTGTTCAACTTAAGCCGTCTGAGGGCTCGCACTCTAAACTATTCTAGTCCATGAGCTGCTTTTTGCAGACGATGCTGCCCTTGTTGCCCATTCAGAAGCAGCTCTGCAGCGCCTAACATCCTGCTTTGCAACAGCTGCAGAGCCATTTGGGATGGAAGTCAGCCTGAAGAAAACTGAAGTTCTCTACCAGCCCGCACCACAGGAAGAACACCATCCCCGCGTCAGCATAGGCAAATCTGTGCTTAAGTCCGTTCAGCAGTTCACCTACCTGGGAAGCATCATCTCTTCAGACGCCAAGATTGATCAAGAGATAGATCACAGATTAGCAAAGGCATAGAGTGCATTTGGAAGGCTTCACAAAAGAGTCTGGAGCAACAAGCACCTGAGGCAAGGCACCAAAATTAGTGTGCACAGAGCTATTATACTGTCTCTATGGGTCTGAAACATGGGTCACCTATCGCCAACACCTATGACTCCTCAAACACTTTCATCAGCGCTGTCTTTGCACAATCCTAAATGTACCCTGGACTGACTATGTGATGAATGTTGCTGTCCTTGAGCAAGCAGGGATCACCAGCATTGAGGCCATGCTATTGAGAACACAGCTGCGCTGGGCAAGGCAGATCTCTAGGATGGAGGACCACCGCCTCCCAAAGATACTACTCTACGCTGAACTCGACACGGGTCAGCGCAAGAGAGGCGCCCCCAAAGAAGAGATATAAGGACTCCCTGAAACAACATCTCAGGCTCGGCCAGATTGATCACCAACAATGGTCCACCCTGGCCTCACATCGGGAGGCATGGAGAAGCACTATCCACAATGCTGCAGCCTCTTTCGAGAAGACACGCTGAACAGGTCTTGAAGAGAAATGACAACTCAGAAAGAACCGCAACTTGGAAACAACATCACCCAAGGAGACTTTCTGTTGTGCTTTCTACGACTGGACTTGCCTATCTCAGATTGGCGTTTTTAGTCATCAACGCGCTTGTAAAAAGCGTGGGATGAGTCCTTCCTAAAGAATCTTCGTTCGCGAAGTAATGCTGAGATATTATTATTTTTATTATTATTATTAAGCCACCTAAGGTGCTGAATGTCCAAAGTAGTTTCAGAACCTTGGACAACTCCATTAGCATTCAGGGTTAGATCAAGAGAGGATGTAAAAGTTGCTTTGAGTCTCAATCAAGTGGATAAAAATAATGGTGGTGGTAGCAATAACAACAAAACTATGTAACAAAATTTGGGGAAAATATGTTCCTAGTTTGAAAGTGTTATTTCCTGTTTAATTGTGCGGTCCTTCCTTTGAAAGTAGTTGTTCTACTCCGGAAACTTCGTTTTTGTGGCTGCCACAAACTAGGTTTTATTTACTGTATTTCTATCCCGCCTAATTGGTTGAATTGGTTGAGATATCCATTGATAAACTAGAGCAAAATGTGCTGCAGGATGATGTCCCTCCCGCAAGAACAAAGTTTTGGCGGTTTAATAAACCTTTTCCACATTTTTATGATAGAACCAATTAGGAAACGACATTTATAATCCAGGAACAAAATTTGTGTTACATGGTGTTATATAAAGCTAAAGTGTGGGATTGTTCACCACCTTGAGTCCCCATGAGGAGAAAGGCAGGAAATAATAATAATAATAATAATAATAATAATAATAATCAGCTAGATTGAGATCCAAACCAGCTATTGCAGCCACTCCAGGTCTTGAGAGGATGCAAATGTTGCTTTTAGTCTCGATCAAATGGATCAAAACAATGACTTCACAATCTCTAGAGCAGTGATTTTCAACCTTTTTTGAGCCGCGGCACATTTTTTACATTTACAAAATCCTGGGGCACACCACCAACCAAAATGACACTCTGACACAGTAATACATACACTTAATATGTTTTTTAATGTATTTATACACTCACTTAGTGTGAAACCTGGGCCTGTTTCGATGAACACAACATAGATATCCTGGCAGGAATGGTAGAAAGACACACATGAAGCTCTTGATCCCAAATTGCCACTGCAGCTGCAGCACTAACTCTAACTTTGTTTACTTAGCCGTGTCTGAGCGAATCCAAGATGGCGCAACCATAACACTCTCGCGTCACTTCTTAGGTGACGCAAGAGTGCTATGGTTCCATTTCTTAAAGGGACAGATGCGCCTTATAGTTTATATATGAATGAAGTTCAAAAATAATTTCCCACGGCACACCTGATGATCTCTCACGGCACACTAGTATTCTGTGGCACACTGGTTGAAAATCACTGCTCTAGAGGATGCCTGCCACAGATGTAGGCAAAACGTCAGGAGAGAATGTTTCCGCAATATGACCATACAGCCTAGAAAACTCACAACAACCCAACAATGATAATGATTGTAAGAATAATACATAATAATAATCTTCTAGATAGAGACTCAAAACAGCTATTGCAGCCTCTCCAAGTCTACGTCACGAGTGCCATGGTTCCGCCCAAGGTTCTCACACTAGCTTGGACACTTGGCACTTTGGCGGGCTCAGTGAGAAGTTGGGGCTAAAGACAGGAGTGGACCGCCTGAGTCCTGTTGGGATTTGTAAAAATCCAAGTAAAGAAAAAGAAATGAGTGTTTGGTTACTGGGTATACTCATGAGTAAATGGGGTTTGTTTTACTGTATACTTGAGTGTAAGAAAGTCCTAGCCTGTGTAGTTTTACAGCTAGGTGCAAGTTCTGAGTACAGCTAATTAACCAGGCCCACCTGGGCTAATTGGGTGGGTGGAGTCTTGGGGCTATAATTTCCCCATGTTGCTCATTGTCTGTACTGCTCATATTGGAGCAAGAAGAAGCTGATTATGCTTCTGGGATTATGCTACTCATATTGGGCTTGTGGCTCATTTTAGAGCAAGAAAAGCTGAAAATACTTCCTGGGAGAGAGCTGGAAGAAGCAGCTTATGGGGAATTTGCTTCTGGCTAAAGCAGCTGCAAAAGGCAGCTTCACTGTTTTTGCTTGGACAGTAAGTAGCTTCTAGGCAGGAGAAGAAGCAAGGCAAAGTTTTATTTGTGTTTTGCCTTTATCTACTGTTTACTTTTTTAGTGTAGCAACCCAGCCTCCAGTTCAGCCGGGGGGGTCCAGTTCCGCCCCGGGGGTCCCAATTGCTTTGGACCCGATTGCTGTGGATATAGGTGGAGCGGATGGAGGGGCTGATGGGCCTGCATCTCCTACAGACAGTTTGCAGTGGGACGACACCTGGCCTGAGGCTTATTCGGACGGAGAAGGTCAGGATGACTCAGATTCTGATAACGCATATGAAAGACCGGGAGGGCATGGTTCCCAGGAACGTATCTGGGAACCCGCGGGGGCTGAGTTGATGGAAACCGAAGGGGAGGAAGCTTCTCAGGAAGATAGCGAACCAGCTGCGGCTCGGCCTGAAAGGTGTTTTGATCACAGGAAAAGCATCGAGTCCAACCGTAAGGAATGGAGACGAAGCCTAGAGCGGCGCTGGTCTCACAAAGGGGGGGATTAAGTATACGTTCCCTGGGAACAGTTCCTCAGTTGGTCGGCCACTTCTGATCTGAAGAGAGTGAAGCGGCCGAGATCCCTGAAGCCAAAGTTTGGCTGCCTTGCCAAGTACCCTGCCTTGGACCTTGTATTTTCATGGACTTTGCCTTGTTGTGTTCCTACGGATTTTCTTGCCTTGTTTATTTCCGCTTGGATTTTATGGACCTTTGCCTTTGATCTATTCCACGCTTTTGGCTTTTTGAATTCTACTTGCTTTTTACTTTGGACATTTGGACATTTACTCTTTTCACCTGTTCTAAATTGCTCAATAAATAGTTAATTGATTATCGTCTCTGTGTGTGTGATTAAGGGACCGGGCCTAGACCCAGCATTGTGACATTTTGCCTTTATTGAAGCTGAAGTTTAAGCATGTTTTGTTGAAGCAAGCTGCTGGATGTTTTGTTTAGAGGTTTTACAAGGAACTGAACAATAAAGATAAAGTTGCCTGCCGTTTTTGGCAAGAATGTCCGCCTGTTTATTTTGCCAGTGTCATCACTTATTGGGGGAAAACCGCTGTATCTTTCCAGTCTACTGGAGCATACTAAGTGCATATCCATGCACAACTTACACTGTGCAGAGCAGAGGATTACAACTCACATTTTCCCTGCTACAACATCTGCTCCGTCAAGTCCCAGTCCCCACACACAAAGGGCTCTTGCCTCCCATGCTTCCCAGTGACATTGCTCCTGGGACACCCACCGGTGGGGTTCCCAGGGTTGATGATGCAGAGGACCTTTGGGCGGCAGTGTTCCTGGGCCTGGCGTAGGGCCTTCCGCAACTCCCCAATATCCAACGCCCAGTTCTTCTCCTCATCCAGGTAGTAGTTGACCTGCACGGCGTTGAGCTCTGCCAAAGCGGCCGAGTAGAGCGGGTATTGCGGGATGGGGATCAGGACGCCTGTGCGCGAGCGGCCCTCTCCGGAGACCAGCAGCTTCAGGACCGTCTGGAAAGAGACAAGTGGCTGGAAATGTGGAGATCCAAGATTGGCAGAAGTATCCCTTCTGGCCTCATTCCTAGCCTCTTCCAGACATTGAGAGCCAGGAAAATGAACATCTCTGAGCTTGGCTCATCCTAGGCAACTCCATCCTCCATCACAAGATTGGGTGGACAAACCAGGAGAGCATCCACACTAGAGAACAGGAATGGGCCAACTTTGGCCCTCCAGGTGTTTTGGACTCCAACTCCCACAATCCCATGCCTGCTATAGAACTAATGCAGTCTGATGCCACTTGAACTGCCGTGGCTCAATGCTTTGGAATCCTGGGAGTTGACGTTTTACTCGCTCTTTAACCTTCTCTACCCAATTGAGCATCTACACTGTAAATTTAATGGGGTTCGGCACCTCTTGAACTACTCAAGCTCAATGCTGTGCAGTCCTGAGAGTTGAAGTTTTGATTGGTCTTTAGACTCCCAGAACATAGAAGTAAATGCAGCACCTGAAGGGTTTAATGCAGCTCAAAATATAGAAGTCAAACAACTGTGGCTGTAGTTTGAGCACTGGAATAGTGCATCTACTCACTGTAAAAGGAACACAGTTTGATATGACTTTTCCTGCCGTGGTTCAATGCGGTGGAATCCTAGGAGTTGTAGTTGGCACTTTTTGGTAGAGAAGCCAAAATCCCATGTAAAAGTACAACTTCCAGGATCCCATAACATGGAGCCATGGCAGTGAAAGCAGCGTTGAATGCATTAGTTGTACAGTGTAGATGCACCTTGTAAGGTTTTGGAACGCAAGTGAGGATGAGCTGCACGCTAAGGATGCTGCCAAATGCTTTTTCTCCATCTTCACAATCTGGGCTCAAGATGCAGCTTTGGTTTTCTTTGCATCGAGACGTTTAACCTGTGATGACCTCCTTCTCCCTCTGCCTCCCGTTTCCACATGCATAACACACCCACCTGCTTCTCCAGGCCCCTGACCTGCCCCATGCGGAAAGGCAGAGTGGGGCCTGCCTGTTATCGGACCCTCCCCAATTCCCTCCATCCCCGGCTTCCACCAGGGATGGATGTTGCCAAGGACACTGACAAAGAGGGCTTTGTGATGCCATCCAAATTCCCAGGACTGGGCTTTTGGCAGGACACCAGAGCAGCAAAAACGTGGCTCGGATAATGCTGAGCCATCAAAAATCCTCATCCAGTTGGTGCCTACTCTAAGGGCACATCTCTGCCGCTTCGCCTGAGCTTCACTGATGTTCCTCAAGATGTGTTTAGGAAATGTTACAGCATGGAACAACCCTCCTCCAGTGAGTAATGCATTCATGTTGTTGTTATCATTATTATTATTAAAATAGAGGTAGCCTCCAATATTGCTATGAGACTACATACCCAGGTGGCACAGAATTGACACTGGGCAGTGTCGTCGTCGTCGTTGTTGTTGTTGTTGTTATTATTACATTGGTGATTTATGCCCATCTTTTATCTCGGGAACCGAGACCCAAGTTAGAGGGCTATTGCCATACAATTGAATGAACTCCATCAAAAAGGCCACAATTGATGCCTTGAGTTTGCAAGGTCAGTCAGGCCTTTAGTGATGGAAAAGCTCTGAATAAAGATGCTATATTGGTCACTTCTCTTGCTTTTTCAATAGCTATGTTTTACATTGAATCGCAACTATGAGTCTTGCAAACTCAGGGCCACAGCTATGCCTTCCCACCCATAGCTTCCAAACCCATATGATCTCATGAAGACGAGGCATTGTTGGTTCCCATATGGCTCCCTGTGCGCAGGGGCGGTCTAAGGTAATTTTAAATAGTAAGCGAACATTATTTTGGCGCCCCAAAAAACATAATTCCCGCCCCCATATAAAACAAATATACAATTATAATATCACAGTACCATTAGTAGTATTAGATTGTGTCAATGTACATACAATATATTATACCATACTCATACTATATTATATCATAATTATATTATACTACATTACAATATAGTTATATTATAATATATTGACATTATAATATAACATTCTATTTTTTTATTATTATAAAATAATAAATAAAATTATTTATTTAAATAAAATTATCCTCTACTAAATATTTTCATTACTCCTATAAAACTCAAATAACCCAAAATAAATAAAAATAAAATATTATATATTACTATTTTCTACAATACCACTATACTGCAATATTGTTTGTAATAATACATGTAATATAAAATATATCATTATTCTATGGTTATATTGTATTTGTATTATATTGTATGACAATATTAAGCAGAACTGTATAATAATCCACAAGAAATGCAATGTAAATGCATCAAAATCAGAATATATTACCTACCACCCGTCTCATAATTCATAGGAGTCTCCCATAAGTCCAAAATTAGGATCCCAATGTAAATGTAAATAGAAAAACAGCCAAAATGTTCAAATGAGGTCGAATACAGGCAGCACGGTCTGGGCAAACTTGGGCCCTCCCTCCCTCTAGGTGTTTTGGACTCCAACTCCCACAACTCCTCATAGCCTCAGGCCCCTCAGGTCTAGACAGAAATAGAGCCGAAGAAAGGAAGGAGGGAGAGAAGAGGTCACAGAGGAGGAGGAGGAAAGCATTCATTCATTCCTTCACTTACACTTCCTTCACTGAGTCTTTTCTCCTTCCCATAAACATGCGTGCCGACGGAGACAAAGGGGGAGGGGAAGCACTCCCTGCCTGCCAGATAGGGAGTGCTTTGCTTACAGGCTTCTGCGCAAGGGAGCTACTGGGCATACGCGGAGGTTTTCGCGCAGGTGCAGTTGCTCCTGTGCTCAACTTCAGCTCTGGGGCAACTGCGCCTGCGTGAAAACCTCCGCGCTTGCCCAGAAGCGGCGGCAGAGCGCACAAGGCTGGGGCCCAAAAGCAGGCAGCTGCGGCACTGCCTAAGGAACATCAGCAGGGCCAGGATGGCGCCCCATGTGGCCAGGATGGCGCCCCCTTCCCAGATGGCGCCCTATGCGGCCGCTTACTTGGCCTACCTGTAGGACCGCCCCTGCCTGTGCGTTTCTCCTCCAAGAAAGACGGCTGCAGTAAGTCCAAGGCAAGCTCTCCCTCCTCAATATGTGGAGAAGTGGGCCTTGAGGCCTTCTCTTCCAAGAGGACCAATAACTTGCACTTGCTGACATCCTCCAGAAAAGACACAAACATACCACCGCGAATACGAGTGACTACATGAGCATGGTTACTACCCTATTGCTCACCTTTTCCAGCTAAAATTACCTTGTTAAAACTAGGGTGTGCATTAGAGTTGCATCCTACAGTAAAAGGAGAAACTGCTACAGGAGCATCTGGAGCTCCTGTTTGAGGGATGTCACCCCTAACTTTATTGCCATGGCTCGACGCTATGCAATCCTGGGAAAGCTCAAGGCCTTGTCAAACTACCTTCAGCCTTAAATCAACAAACATAAACTCACTTGGCTCCTATAAACTATCAGCTTTAACCCAATAGTCACACATTCACTCACAGTTCATGCAAACCATTGGCCTTAACCCAACAGACACAACCTCACCGAACTCTGGCAAATGTTTGGCTTTAACCCAATGAACACAAACTCATGGCTTGCAAACCATCAGCCTTAACCCAATGAACACAAGGTCACCTCAGAAATCATCAGCCTAAACCCAACAGATACAAGCTCACTTAGTCCCTATAAACCAGTGTTTCCCAACATTTTTTGATCCGCGGCACACTTTTTACATTTGCAAAATCCTGGGGCACACCACCAACCAAAATGACACAAAATGACACTCTAACACAGTAATACTTATAGTTAATATGTTTTTAAAATGTATTTATACACTCCGTGTGAAACCTGGGCCTGTTTCGATGAACACAACATAGATATCCTGGCAGGAATGGCAGAAAGACACAAACTTCCCACACAGAACTCCCATAACCAAGAGACAATGCTATAAGGGTTTGGCCGGCATTGACCTTGAGTTTTGGAGTTGTAGTTCACCTATATCCAGAGAGCACTGTGGACTCAAACAATGTTGGATCAGGACCAAACTTGGCATGAATACTCAATATGCCCAAATATGAACGCAGATGCAGTTCAGGGGAAATAGACCTTGCCATTTGGGAGTTGTAGTTGCTGGGATTTATAGTTCCCCTACAATCAAAGAGCCTTCTGAACCCCACCAATGATAGAACTGGGCCAAACTTCCCACACAGAACCCCCGGGAGGCAAGAGGAGGTCTCTACTTGGGGAAAGGGAGGTGGGCCTTCCCAATGCATGGAGAGGGAGAGACCAAGTAGACAACGGGTGGGGTGGGGGGGGGGGTGTTTGTAATTTTGTGCCTTTATCGAGGTAGGTTTCTTAAGTTTTTTATACTTCAACACACTAGGCTCTCCCCCCCTAGGCTTCCTGGAGGTTCCAATTTTCCACGGCACACCTGATGATCGCTCACGGCACACTAGTGTGCCCTGGCACACTTGTTGGGAAACACTGCTATAAACCATCAGCCTTAACACAACAGATGAACATTCATTCAGTTCATACAATCTATCAGCCTTAACCCAATGAACACCAACACACTATGTGCGAATCATTAGTCATAACCCAGTGAACACAAGTTCACTCAACTCTGACAAACCTTTGACCTTAACCCAATGGACACAAGCTCACTTAGCTCCTCTAAACCACCAGACTTCACCCAATGGACACACATTCATTCAGTTCATACAAACCATCAGTCGTAACCCAACGGACACAAGCTCACTCAGCTTTGACAAACCTTTGGCCTTAACCCAATGGACACAACCTCACTTAGCTCCTATAAACCATTGGTCTTAACTCAATGGAAACACATCCATGAAGTTCATACAAACCATCAGCCTTAACCCAACGGACACAGGGTCATCCATCTGTTTCTATTCATTCACTCATCCATTCATTTTCCCATGTTCTCCCCAATCTTAGATGCAGATTTTTTACCCCTTTTCCAGGACAAAGGAGGCCCCTTCTTCATCATGCAATGGGCCTCCCTTATGTGTCATTTCAATGCCTTGCCAAACACACATCAACACAACATTCCTTTCAGGGGGCTCTGCATACCACAATGCCATCACTGGCGCCGGTGCAAAGGAAGATGTTGTCTGGGTTGCAGCGAATGCCACCATCACGGCGTTCGATGAAGCGGGCCACATCTTGGCGGATGAGCTCAATGCCCGGACTGGCGCTGTAGGCTCCTGGGACAGGGAAGGAGAAAAGGGCCTTGAGGACGTAACACATGTTTGTTGTCAAACCACAATACCTCCCCCACCCCACAAAAATATCTATAGTCTACCAAGGGCTCCACAATAAATATATTTTTATTTTTTACTACTTTGAACTTTCACTAATTTATAGCAGTGGAGATCGGGAACTGACTGGTGGCAGCTTCTTCCATCTTGTATCTACTGTATTTTCTGGCATATAAGACTACGCTTTAACCCAAGAAAACCTTCTCAAAAGTCAGGGGTCATCTTATACGCGGAAGTCGTCTCATACGCGGGAGTAGTCTTATACCCTGGGAGTTGTTTTATAGAGCGGGTGTTGAAACTTCCAATCCGGATTGGAGAATCTGCGGTCGCCGCATATGGTGGAGGAAGCTCAAAAATGGCAGTGGCCGCATCCCTGCCGTATGCAGCGACTGTATGAAAGCAATAATGGCGACGCTGTACAGGTATGGTAGAAGAAAATCCATTCATCAGGATTCGTGGACTTAATGCGGTCCCAATGGTAAGGTGAAGGGGCACCTCAACGGGAAGGTGTAAGTGAAGGGCGGAGCAAGCTGCAGGCATCTGGGGTGCCCAGGGTATGGAAAAAAGAGATAGAGTGGCTCTGGGCCCAGAAAGACACCCTCTTTTACCTGTCTGGCCCGCCCTCGTATCCTACTACCGTACCTCCTCCTCTGCCTCTCAGATCTCGCTCCTGAAGACTGCATTGAAGCAGTGCAAGTGCGTATACGTGAGATCTGAGAGGCAGAGAAGGAGGTACAGTCATAGGAAAATTACCATATTGAAATCAAATCTGATGCTTTTTAAATTTTAATTTGGTGTGCGTTGGAAGAGGGTGTAGTCTTATACACCGAGTATATCCCAAACTCTATATTTTAACAGGAAAAATTGGGGGTCGTCTTATACGCCCAGTCATCTTATATGCTGGAAAACACAGTATTTTTCCTGACTTCTGCCTAACTTCTATCTGTCTATATATAAAATGTATAAACGTCTTTATAAAATGTAGCAAGATCAGCCCAGAGACATTCCCCTCTTTATAACCCCACTGGGAGATTTCCCGAGCAGGAAGGTTGGGAAAATCCCTCTGGCTGTTTCCCGGCCAGAGCAATCGCCATAATTCATTGTTCATAATTCATACAGAGACAAACCATTTCTCATGTCAGTGTAGATATGCCAGGAAATGTTTGTTGAGTTAAATGGCCCACCTGAGGCTGAGATATGACTGACTGCAGAAACAGAGGCTGAGAGTATGTGCATCCAACGGCCTCTTTTTGTAGCCCAACCCTTGATTGCAGAGATCAACACCTTTTGTTTTAGGTGCTGAATAGGGCTCTGTGGCTCATCTTCAACCTGGTGAGTATTTGTCTGTCCTGGCCCATTCGGTTTAGCATACGCTCTCCGGGCATGGATCCTTTTAGCTGTGGTCCTAGCTTATCCACTTCATAGACAGTCCTCTAGTGGTGAACAATATAGGTTCTGTAGACTTGTTCTGAAGCTGAATTTGTATGTAAGTTGGAACAGATACATCTTTTAAGTCCAACTCCAGCCATATGTGTGTGTTGTGTGTGTTGTGTGTGTGTGTGTGTGTGTGTGTGTGTGTGTATATATATATATATATATATAATTTTAGCTTTGGGTAGCATAGGGAAGGGTTCATAAAAGACGTCTCCTCCCAAGGATATCCCATCAACTGATTGGTTTGCTGCCTGATGGATCCCAGGCTGACATTTCCAAGTGAAAGGAAATCCCGACCTGGAGCTAGCAACGTCAGCGGTGCTCTCAACCAATCAGGGTACCGATCCAGACCAGCCCTTCTCTCAGCCAATCAGGGGAGGAAGTAGGAGTGTTGATTAGCTGTCAAACTGTATAAGACATCTTTATTTCTTTGTATGTTTTTTATGTTTGTACATTTTGAAGCATCTGCTTGTACTTGCATCCCTTTTGGCTGAATGTAATAAATTTCTGTGGCTTGTCTTCAACCTGGTGAGTGTTTCTCTGTCCTGGCCCATTTGGTTTAGCATACGCTCACCAGGCACAGATCCTTTACCCGTGGTCCTAGTTAGCCATGTGTTTTAGGGGAATCCCTTTTCCGGCTATTTGAACCCATAATTCAGTTGCATCAGTCTCTGGAGCATTGGAAAACACACACACCCCCTCAATGAGACGTCCCTTTTAGTTATTAAACCTGGCTCTCATGTTCCCTTCGCTCTGCCTTCTCTTCTCCAAGCTAAACATCCCCAACTCCCTCAGCTGCTCCTCATTGGGATTCACAGTTTCCAGATCTTGGACCCTTTTGGTTGCCCTTCTCTGGACACCTTCCATCTTGAATGGTCATGCCCAGAACTGGACACAGGTTTTTTCCAAGTGAAGCCTGACCAAAGCCGAATATTGTGAGACTATGACTTCGCTCGATCTGGACACTGTGCTCCTAATGATGCAGCCTAGGCTCACATTGGCTTTTAAGCTATCTACTAAGACTCCTTAGTAGAGAAGGAAACACTCACCGATGCTGTGCCCGCCACATGCAGCCAGCAACCTCCGCGCTTTCTCCTTGGCATCCTCTGGGAAGTTGGGGTCCTTCAAGAGCTCGGGGTACATGCAGAGGGCACTGACCTGCAAAGGGAGAGCTCCGGTGAAGCACTGCCTCCAACATCTCAGGCGCATCCTCCCTCTCCGCCTCCACCACTCATTCCCTTCTCAGCCTTCTCATCCACATATTTGTTTCTCTTGGGTACACGTTGGTTGTGATAAAGCAACCACACTCCGCACATGGGCAGAGTGCTCTTTTCCTTCACTGCTTGGCTCATGAATGCTTTTATTTTGAAGGAACAGAAATGGACTTGGGTTGGTGAAGATAAAGCATACTCCATTTGCAGCAATGGAAGCTGAGGACAAAGGAGGATGAGGTAGGAGCTGGGGTGTTTGAAAAGGAGCTAAAAAGTGGGATGGCAGAGGATGACTTGCTATTATTTTTGCCAAATGGGGATAGTTGGAGGGCAAAACATTTCCACCTTTCAGTATTTTAAGTTGGCTATTGAAGGGTCTTCTGTGTACCAGGTTTGGTCCAGAAACGTCATGCCACGGAGGCACCTTTGTGGTATCAACCAACCAACATGCATCTATACTTTGAGTTTTATAGAGAGCTGGCATGGGCAAACTTGGGCCCTCCAGGTGTTTTGGACTTCAACTCTCACAATTCCTAACAGCCTACTCAAAGGGCCCAAATTTGCCAAGCCCGATTTATTTATTTATTTATTTATTTATTTATTCAGTTTTATATTCCGCTCCTCCCTGCAGGCTCGGGGCGGATCACAAACATACAATAAAAACACAGAATGTAACAATGATAAAATAATGGAATTACAAATTCCTAAAACTCATGGACATAGGCATGAGCGAGCCTTTGCATTTTAGATTTGGCTAAAAGATTTACATAAAAGCAAGTCTAAAAAGAGCGGTCTTGCACGCCCTCCGAAAAGGGACGAGCTCTGACATCGCACGAGTATGGTCCGGAAGTGAGTTCCATAGCACAGGGGCCACAGCAGAGAAGGCTCGCTGTCTCATAGTGGACAGATGGCAGGAGCGGATCGATGGAATGACCAGCAAATTGCGCTCTTCCGAGCGTAGTGATCTCGAGGGACGTACGGGGTAAGGCGGTCCCTCAGGTACACAGGCCCTAGACCGTGTAAGGCCTTAAAGGTAAGAACCAGCACCTTGAAGGCAATTCGGTACTCAATAGGAAGCCAGTGCAGTTGCCGTAGAATGGGAGTGATGTGCTCCCTCGCTGGTGCTCCCACCAGCAAGCGAGCAGCGGCATTCTGCACCAGCTTGAGTTTCCGGATTGTCGACAAGGGAAGGCCGACGTAGAGGGCATTACAGTAGTCCAGCCTCGAGATGACCGTCGCTTGGATCACCGTGGCCAGGTCGTCCATGGACAGGTAGGGTGCCAGTCGCCTAGCCTGTCGAAGATGGAAGAACGATGTTTTGCTAACCATGGAGACCTGAGTCTCCATGGATAGTAAAGGGTCCAATTGGACACCCAAGCTCTTTACAAGGGATGACGGGCTAAGTTGCTCGCCATCCAGGGTAGGCAACTGGCACTCATCCAGCCCAGGGCGACCGGGCCACAAGATCTCCGACTTCAACAGATTCACCTTCGGCCGGCTGGCACGCAGCCAACCAGTCACGGCTTCGAGGCATAGATGGAAACAATCGGGTACGGTATCCGACCTGCCGTCCATTCTCAGCAGAAGCTGGGTGTCATCAGCATACTGATAACACTCCAGACCAAAGTCATGAACCAGCTGGGCCAGGGGGCGCATATAAATGTTGAATAATAAGGGCGAGAGGATGGCCCCCTTGGGGACCCCACAACTTAATGGGAGCCTCCCGGAGACCTCCTCTCCCCTCTCCACACGTTGTCCCCGGTCCTGGGGGAAGGGGGCCACCCAGTTAAGGGCAGTCCCCCTAACCCCAGTCATGGCTAAACGGTGATCTCTCTCTTGATACAGAGAGATCAAGGCCCTTACCTGGCGGAAGAAGGTGATGGGCTTCTGCCCCATGGCTTGGCAATCCCCAATGTTGGCTCGGATGACCTCTGAGAAGGGCTTCTTTACCCCCTGAAATGAAGAAAGACAATGTGGGGAAGGGCTTCAGGGGCACACAAAGGGAGCAGAGTGAGCAATAGGCCTGGGCAATCCATGGTTCTAAATGGTCCTAAAGTACTTACAAAACTGAAGTTCTGGTGGTGAACACTAGGTGGCGCTGGTGCTTTGCTTCTACAGTGTTGCTAAATGTCTGGTGGTGAACATATCAGAACTCTAACAAACCTTTCAAAACTTTGTTATAAATGGCAGCTCCTAATTGGTTCTGCCTTAAAATCGCCAATAATGAAATAATAATGACATTTTGGAAGTTTTGTTAGAGTTCTGAAACGTTCACCGCCAGAACTTTAGCAACACTATAGAAGCAAAGCACCAGCGCCACCTAGTGTTCACCAACAGAACTTTAGTTTTGTAAGTACTTTAGAACCATTTAGAACCATGGATTGTCCATGTCTAGCAACTCTGGGTGATGCCTCATATCTCCAGCAAGAGGCACCACTTGCACTCAGGTTTGTGCTTTGAGTTGAGTCCAAAAACCTTGAAAAGCACTGGGAGGGACCTTAAAGGTCATCTAGTCCACCCCATGCCAGCAAATGTAACCTCTTGCTTCCGCACTCTCTTCCCTAACTTGTATCAGTGGCTGTTTCAAATCCTTTGCCACTTTCTGGAGGTGAAACGGTGTCACCTGCCTGTCAAAACACTCCCAGGGCCTTCTGCTCACAAAGCAGCTGCAACAAAAGCCCCAGCCCACGGCTTTCCCCCCTTCGATGCAAATTCCTGAAGAGGAATTGGCCTCCTAAGGGTCCAGAGTCCAAAACCCTGGAAAGAACATTTCCTTTCCAGTCAAGGGACAGGCTTTTCCACGCCACACCTGAATTCCTCCTTGTCAAATTCTCCCATAGCCACAACCGCTGGCCTCTCTTAATGGCCATTGCTAATCTGCAGGCTCTATTTACTCATGATAGAAGGGCCAATGCACTTTGAAGCCAGCTCCCTGCAGAGGGATGGAAAATATTGAAATTACATATAAGGGTTGCCAACTTACTGAGTGCCTTTGCTTGCCATGAATACCTTGCTTTGCAGCGCACGATAATGACCATCTCCAAGCCATGAAAGGCTTCGCTTTCGCTTTACACTAAACTACTGTGAAATAAAAGAGCACAAGAGCCGGTCAGAAGGATTATTCTGGTAAGTTGGCAACACTGAAACGGCAGGTGAGTTTGGATCGCGCCTGGCAAAACTGGGACAGTTGGAGGACATGCAGTTTTAAATGACACTATGTAACTCGATTTTTGTCCCTGGGTTATCATTGTTATTAAAGTGCACAAACTCTATCTTTGCAGGACATCCTGCTTTCGCTCAACCCATTCAGCCTAGTTTGTGGCAGCCACAACAACAAAGGTTTTGGAGTATAGAAACTACGGTATATACTCAAGGATAAGCCTAGTTTTTCAGCCCTTTTTTTGGCTGAAAAAGTCTCCCTCGGCTTATATTCGAGTCAAAGTTATTTATTATATAACTCCTTCTATGGAGGCTTTGAAACAGAGACTAGATGGCCATCTGTCGGGGGTCCTTCAAACGCGGATTTCCTGCTTCTTGGCAGAAAGGGATTGGACTAGATGGGCCACCAAATCTCTTCCAACACTAGGATTCTAGGATTCCTTACCTGCTACAGCTCTTTCTTACCTGCTGCATCTCTCTCTCACCTGGCTGCATCTCTTCCTTACCTGCTTACAGCCCTCCTTTACCTGCTGCGGTACTTCCTAAGCTGCTTTAGCTCTCCCTTACTTATTGCAGTGTTTTTCAACCTTTTTTGAGCTGCGGCACATTTTTTACATTTGCAAAATCCTGGGGCACACCACCAACCAAAATGACACAAAATGACAGTCTAACACAGTAATGCATATGGTTAATAAGTTTTTAAATGTATTTATACACTCCATGTGAAACCTGGGCCTGTTTCAATGAACACAACATAGATATCCTGGCAGGAATGGCAGAAAGACACAAACTTCCCACACAGAACTCCCATAACCAAGAGAAAATGCTACAAGAGTTTGTTGGGCATTGACGTTGAGTTTTGGAGTTGTAGTTCACCTATATCCAGAGAGCACTGTGGACTGAAACAATGTTGGATCAGGACCAAACTTGGCATGAATACTCAATATGCCCAAATATGAACGCAGATGGAGTTCAGGGGAAATAGACCTTGACATTTGGGAGTTGTCGTTGCTGGGATTTATAGTTCCCCTACAATCAAAGAGCATTCTGAACCCCACCAGTGATAGAACTGGGCCAAACTTCCCACACAGAACCCCCAGGAGGCAAGAGGAGCTCTCTACTTGGGAAAGGGAGGCGGGCCTTCCCAATGCATGGAGAGGGAGAGACCAAGTAGACAACGGGGGGGTTATAATTGTAATAGGCCTGTGGATTTGAACTGAATTTTATAATACCAAAGATATGTGCTTCTGTCGATTCCCACTGTATTATTATTTATCGAGGTAGGTTTCTTAGGGTTTTTATACTTCAACACACTAGACTCCCCGGGAGGTTCAATTTCCCACGGAACACCTGATGATCGCTCGCGGCACACTAGTGTGCCCCGGCACACTGGTTGGGAAACACTGACTTATTGCATCTCTCCCTTACCTGGCTGCATCTCTTCCTTACCTGCTTGGAGCCCTCCTTTACCTGCTTCAGCTCTCCCATACCTGTTACAGCACTTTCTTAACTTATGGATCTCTCCCTTACCTGCTGCATCTCTTTTGTACCCGTTACAGCTCTTCCTTACCTGCTTGCAGCCCTCCTTTACCTGCTGTAGTACTTCCTTACCTGCTTTAGGTCTCCCTTATTGCATCTCTTCATTACCTGCTTGCAGCCCTCCTTTACCTGCTGCGGTACTTCCTAACCTGCTTTAGCTCTCCATTACTTATTGCATCTCTCCCTCACCTGGCTGCATCTCTTCCTTACCTGCTTGGAGCCCTCCTTTACCTGCTTCAGCTCTCCCATACCTGTTACAGCACTTTCTTACCTTATGGATCTCTCCCTTACCTGCTGCATCTCTTTTGTACCCGTTACAGCTCTTCCTTACCTGCTTGCAGGCCTCCTTTACCTGCTGTAGTACTTCCTTACCTGCTTTAGGTCTCCCTTATTGCATCTCTTCCTTACCTGCTTGCAGCCCTCCTTTACCTTATTGCAGCCCTCCCTTACCTGCTTCAGCTCTCCCATACACGTTATAGCTCATCCTGACCTGCTGCATCTCTTTTGTACCTGTTACAGCTCTTCCTGACCTGCTGCCGCTCTCCCTTACCTGTTGGATCTCCTTTTCCAGCTGGACGGCGCGGGTGACGATGGGCCCCCGGACAGCGTACTCCACCCTCTTGATGCAGGGGTTCATGGACTCCAGGGTCAGGACCCTGTCCCGCTGGCGGGGAAGACCATTCTCGGCCATCCTTGCCCGGCTAGCTGGTTGGCACAGGCCTCTGCGGAGAAAGAGAGGCAGCGAGCTGAGCAAAGGGGGCACCAACCCATTCACCCTGGCAAAGCAGCCCAGGAGCACCTTGGCAGTGCCGCGCCTGGGCATCGCTCTGCAGGTGAGGCTAAAGTCCGGCCAACCAGGACGTCAACCCAGGTGGCAAAGGTCTGGCTGTTCCCAGGCTGACGAGCCCTGTACAGCAGGGAAGGGGAGGCTCCTTGGTATTTGCATTTCAGGATCCGGGCTGGCATTTTTGCAAAGCCAAAGAAGGAAACATTGACCCAACCCAGCAGTTTGCTCCTTGGCCACCATCCTTGTGCCACCTACCCAAAGCAGGAGCTCCTCCAAAGCAATGCAAGAGAAAAGGGAGCAGGCAGCTGCTTTTAATGCCGGGCAGGAGTGAGGAGGCGGCTCCGGGGAGGGAAGAAAGGGGCACATTGTTGGCCGGGACTGAAAGGGACTCCACCGCAAACAAAGGCCCAAAGGAACAAGGCCCCCTCCATCCCCTTTGTGCTCCCCGTGGAGCCTTTCACCGGCTCTGGGCTCATTGCCTGCCCCGGGACTGGGAAGCAGAGGGGCCCCTTCTCCTTGGCAGCAGCCATGAGCACTTGCCAACGAAAGCAGAATGTGAATTTGTGCTGCAGCAGCCAAAAAGGCCAATGCGATTCTAGGCTGCATCTGTAGGAATTCAGTGTCGAGATCAAAGGAAGTCCTGGTCCCACTACTCTCTTCTGCTTTGGCCAGATCTCACCTGTGTCCAGCTCTGGGCAAAGCCATGCAAGAAGGCAATGGGTCAGAGGGAAGGGGTCTTGAGAAGGGTCAAAGGGTCAAAGGTCTGGAAACGATGGGTCGCTCTGAGGAGCGGCTTGGGAAACAAAGGCTGAGAAGGAACATAGTAGAGGTCAAAGTTTCCCCCTGGCATTAAGTCCAGTCGTGTCAATCTCTAGCGGTTGGTGCTCATCTCCATTTCTAAGCTGAAGAAGAGTCGGTGTTGACCGCAGACACCTGCAAGGTCATGTGACCATGGGCATGACTGCATGGAGCTCCGTTACCTTCCTGCTTGAGCGGCGGCACCTATTGATCTACTCACATTTGCATGTTTTCGAACTGCTAGGTTGGCAGAAGCTGGGGCTAACAACAGGAGCTCCTGCCACTGTTACATGAGCCAGGTATTTATTTGTTTATTTATGTTACAGTATTTATATTCTGCCCTTCTCACTCCGCAGAGACCTTATACAGAGACCCTCACTGATTGACTTTGCATCTCCTTTATTTATTTACTTATTTGCCGTATTTATATTCCGCCCTTCTCACCCTGCAGGGTGGATCACAATGCACACATACATGGCAACCATTAAATGCATAGACACAACATATATAGACAGACACACAGAGGCTATTTAACTTTCCAGCATCACAAGGGTATGCTTTTTGAATTCCGGCCACCGGGGGAGCTGTCACTTCACCGTCCACTTGTGACACTGACGGAGTACTTCCTCATACTTTTGCATGCTGCTGGAGATACTTATGGCATCGTAAATTAGTTAAATTAGACTCCCCTGCATAAGCGGTACATAAAATTTCCTACTTGACAGGTCCAAATGTCTTTCAGGTTGCAAAGGCCGACAGCAAGCTAGACAAATGGTCAGGAGCTTACTCTGACCCGGGCTGGCTTTGAACTTATGAGCTATCACATGTTGTCTGTCTATATGTGTATGTCTACGTATGTTGTGTGTCTGTGGCATTGAATGTTTTCCATGTATATTATGTGCATTGTGATCCACCCTGAGTCCCCTGCAAGGCGAGAAGGGTGGAATATATATAATTTAAATAAATAAATAAATATTCCCCATAGTAACCTATGGATGTGAGAGCTGGACCATAAGGAAGGCTGAGCGAAGGAAGAGAAGCGCTTTTGAACTGTGGTGCTGGAGGAAAGTTCTGTGTGGGCCTTGGACCGCGAGAAGATCCAACCAGTCCATCCTCCAGGAAAGAAAGCCCGACAGCCAGGGGCGGGCGCCTCTGGGGACACGGCGCGCTACGCAAATGCGTAATTTGCATACCGCTTGAGCCACCCCTGCCGACAGGTCACTGGAGGGAAGGAGATGAAGTCCTTTGGCCACATCATGAGAAGACAGGAAAGCTTGGAGAAGACAGTGATGCTGGGGGAAATGGAAGGAAAAAGGAAGAGGGGCCGGCCAAGGACAAGGTGGGTGGGTGGTACCCTTGCAGAGACTGGCTTTGCCTTGAAGGAGCTGCAGGTAGCCATGGCCCACATGGAGCTCTGGCTTGGGCTGGTGCAGGAGGACACAAAGAGTCGGAAGTGACTGAACGAATAAACAACAACAAAATAACAACTATGTGCATTTATGGTGACCCCCATCAGTTTTAGAAGTTTTTTTTATTTAGGGAATACTCAATAACAACATTGCTCCTTCTGAAAGAGATCTTCCAGAACCTGGGATTCTTTGGTGGTCTCCCATCCAAATGCCAACCAGGGCAGACCCTGCTTAGCACCCGAAATCAGACTGGATCAGGTCCCTTTCGGGCACTTGGATTTCGGGCACTTAGGCCTGTGGATTTGAACTGAATTTTATAATACCAAAGATATGTGCTTCTGTCGATTCCCACTGTATTATTATTATTATACGGTTCTTAGATGACACAGCTGGACTTGATCCCTTCCAGTCCGGTTTCCGTATTGGGCATGGGACGGAGACCGTACTTGTCTCCATTACAGACCAACTTCGCTGCCAGCTCGACCAGGGTGGGTCAGCGCTGCTTGTGTTGTTAGATCTCACAGCAGGTTTTGACACGGTAGATCACGCATTACTGACCCACCGCCTAGCCGTGACAGGAGTTAGGGGGACTGCCCTTAAATGGGTGGCCTCTTTTCTCCAAGATCGGGGACAATGAGTGGAGGGGGGGGGGTGGTTTCCGGGAGACTCCCTTTAAGTTGTGGGGTCCCCCAGGGTGCCATCCTCTCCCCTCTATTGTTCAATATCTATATGCGTCCACTGGCTCGACCAGGCCCGGATCAAGCCCTTTTGCCACCCAAGGCCAAAGGGTCTGCCTCCGCCCCTCCCCCGCCTCCACCCCACCCCTCCCCTGGCTCCGCCCCACCCCTCCCCCGGCTCCGCCCGCCCCCGCCTCCTCGCCGGATTGAAGGAAGGAGGGCCGGGCGAGGAGGAAAAAGAGGCGCCCTCCTGCCGCGCGTCCTGCGCGCCGCCCACCCGTTTTTGGCGGGGCTGGCGCAACGCAAGGGAGGAGGAGTGGCGGCGCTGCTTCTCCCTGCCTGGTGACGCCAAGCCGGGGAGGAGGCAGAGAGGAGTCCCGCCGCCGGCCCTCCTCCCTTGCGTGGCGTGATGACGCAAGGGAGGAGGGGCGGCGGCGCGGCTTCTTTCCGCCTCCCTGGCTTGGCGTCGCCAGGCAGGGAGAAGCCGCGCCACCGCCCCTCCTCCCTTGCGTCGTCACGCCCTTTTCAGGCCGGCTTTAGGAGGGAGGGCAGATCGGCTCTGCGCCGGCAACCAGGGGCGGATCCGATCTTCCCCCCCTCCTAAAGCAGAGCCGAGGGGAGCAGAGCAAAGGGAGGGGGCGGCCGTGCATGCACCCTTTTTTTAAAAAAAATTCCATTTTTTTTAATTTTGGGGGGGATTTTTTTAATTGGGGGGGGGGTCCGGATCTGCTGCCCCCCCAAAAGTGCCACCCAAGGCCATGGCCTCGAGTGGCCTTATGGGTAATCCGGGCCTGGGCTCAACTTTCCACCTATGACAGGCTAGGCGGCTGGCTCCCTACCTGCCCAGGAACGACCTGGCTACGGTGATCCAGGCAACGGTCATCTCGAGACTGGACTACTGTAACGCCCTCTACATTGGCCTTCCTTTGTCAGCAATCCGGAAACTCAAGCTGGTGCAGAATGCTGCTGCTCGACTGCTAGTGGGAGCACCTGCACGAGAGCACATCACACCCATTCTACAGCAACTGCATTGGCTACCAATAGAGTACCGGATTGTTTTCAAGGTGCTGGTATTGACCTTTAAGGCCTTGTATGGTCTAGGGCCGGTGTACCTGAGGGACCGCCTTACCCCGTACGTTCCCCCCGAGATCACTGCGCTCGGAAGAGCAAAATCTTCTAGTAGTCCCATCTATCCACTCCTACCGTCTGTCAACAACCAGATCGAGAGGCTTTTTCGTAGCGGCGCCAACGCCATGGAATTCAATGCCAGAGGAAGTCCGTGCCATTAAGGAATTGGCCCCCATTTCGGAGAGCCTGTAAGACGACCCTTTTTAGGCAGGCCTTCAATCTAAATGGCTCTTGATAAGGCTGACCAAGTCCTGGAGTTCTAGGTAGATCGTTCTTGTTTTTATGCTCTGTTTTATTGTTGTTATTAAATTGAAATGTTGCTGTTTTATTAATTGATTTTATGTAAACCGCCCCAAGCCTGCTGGATGGAGCAGTATATAAAAACGAACAATAAATAAATAAATATATTATTATTATTACTATGGCCGTCTTTCCTCACCTGGTGTTTCATGCCCAGGTGACCAAAGGGCCACTTTCCTTTTCCGATGGCCACCTCATGCCATGTTGGAGGCTGAATGAGACACCACAACGTGACGCCTCATCATGGAACAAAGTGGAATTACTTGGGCAGAATGTTATAGGGCATTTCCAGGGTAACCAAAGAGAACAAGATTCATGTGTGGATGATGCAACTCCCATCACCCCTGAGCTGGAAACAATAGCTGTGAGAGTCTGGGAAGTGTCGTCCAAAAGAAGATTGTTTTCAGCTAGAAAAATTGGGTTTGTTTATTTATTTATTTATTTATTTATTATTCGGTTTTATATCCCGCTCCTCCCTGCAGGCTCGGGGCGGATCACAGTAGCAATAAAAACACAACAATAAAACATACAGTAAAATTCGATAAAACACGCAATACATAGCCAGTAGCCAGCAGATCACAGGTCTTAGATCTTAATTCAGACTCTGATATGCATCTATATTCAGGCTAGCCAAACGCTAGCCTGAAAAGGGCGGTTTTGCAGGCCCTTCGAAAAGGGCTGAGTTCGTGAATCGCCCGAGCGTGACTAGGCAACGAATTCCAAGTCATAGGAGCCACAGCTGAGAAGGCTCGCTGTCTTGTACAGGACAGGTGGCAGGAGCGGGGTGGTGGAATGACCAACAGGTTCTGCTCTTCCGAGCGCAGTGATCTCGGGGGAATATACGGGGTAAGGCGGTCCCTTAGGTACTCAGGCCCTAGACCGTGCAAGGCCTTAAAGGTTAACACCAGCACCTTGAAGGCAATCCGGTACTCAATAGGCAGCCAGTGCAGTTGCCGCAGGATGGGCGTAATATGCTCTCTCACTGGTGCTCCCGCCAGCAAGCGAGCAGCAGCATTCTGCACCAGCTTGAGTTTCCGGACTGTCGACAAGAGGGCGTTACAATAGTCCAGCCTCGAGATGACCGTCGCCTGGATCACCGTGGCCAGATCATCCCTGGACAGGTAGGGTGCCAGTCGCCTAGCCTGGCGGAGATGGTAAAACGCCGTTTTGCTGACCGTGGAGACCTGAGTCTCCATGGTCAGCAAAGGGTCCAATTGGACACCTAAGCTCTTTACGAGGGATGACGGGCTGAGCTGCTCGCCATCCAGGGTAGGCAACCGGCACTCATCCAGCCCAGGGCGGCCAGGCCACAAGATCTCAGTCTTCGACGGGTTCACCTTCAGCCGGCTGGCACGCAGCCAACCAGTCACGGCTTCAAGGCATAGCTGGAAACAATCGGGTACGGTGTCCTGCCTGCCGTCCATTCTCAGCAGGAGCTGGGTGTCATCCGCATACTGATAACACTCCAGACCAAAGTCGCGAACCAGCTGGGCCAGGGGGCATGTAAATGTTAAATAGTAAGGGTGAGAGGATGGCCCCTGGGGACCCCCGCAACTTAATGGGAGCCTCCGGAGACCTCCTCCCCCCTCTCCACACGTTGTCCCTGATTCTGGAGGAAGGAGGTCACCCATTTAAGGGCAATCCCCCTCACCCCAGTCACGGCTAAACAGTGGGCCAACAATGCATGGTCTACGGAATCAAACGCTGCTGTTAGGTCTAACAAAACAAGCAGGGCTGACCCACCCTGGTCCAACTGGCGGCGAAGTTGGTCTGTAATGGCGACAAGCACGGTCTCCGTCCCATGCCCAATACGGAAGCCGGACTGGAAAGGATCGAGTCCAGCTGTGTCTTCTAAGAACCGCTGCAGCTGACCCGCTGCTGCCCTCTCAATTACCGTGCCTACGAAAGGCAAGTTGGAAACAGGCCTGTCATTGGAGGGAGCCGAATGATCTAAATTCGGCTTCTTCAGCAGCGGTCTTACCATAGCCTCTTTCAATCCCCCCGGTTTAGATGCAGGCGAAACGTCAGGAGAGAATGCTTCTAGAACATGGCCATACAGCCCAAACAACCTACGACAACCCAAGGTCACAATGCTGGTTGTTGGATTGAATCACACATGGGACACTTCCCAAGTGTCTAGGACTGTGTGATGTATTGGCGAAAAATGTGTGCAGATCCCAGTAAGGTTGCTTTCTACAGCTGGCAGGTGGTGATTTTGTCAGCGCTGATTGTGTTTAAGTGCAGGCCAAGGTCTTGAGACACTGCGTCCAGTGTGCCAATCACCACTGGGACCACCTTGACTAGCTTGTGCAGTTCAATCTTCAAATCCTCATATTGTGTCAGCTTTTCCAGTTGTTTCTCTTCAATCCTGCTGTCACATGGGATTGCAACATCGACAATCCATACTTTGTTTTTCCACGATGGTGAGGTCTGGCGTCTTGTGCTCCAAAACTCTGTCAGTATGAATTCGGAAGTCCCAGAGTAGCTTGACGTGTTCATTTTCTGTAACTTTTTCAGGCTTGTGATTTCCACCAGTTCTTTGTTGCAGGCAGACGGTGTTTGTGGCACAAGTTCCAGGCTCTCCCTGGTGAATCCATTGAAGACGGAGATCCTATGGCTGGGTCATCCTGGAATGGGTGAGTGCCGGTTGCCTACCCTGGAAGGCGAGCGGCTAAGCCCATCGTCTTTGGTAAAAAGCCTGGGGGTCCAATTAGACTCACTGCTATCGATGGAGACTCAGATCTCCATGGTTAGCAGAACAACATTTCTCCATCTTCGACAGGCTAGGCGACTGGCTCCTTACCTGTCCAGGAATGACCTCGCTATGGTGATCCAAGCGACGGTCATCTCGTGATTAGACTACTGTAGTGCCCTCTACATTGGCCTTCCCTTGTCGACAACCCAGAAACTCAAGCTGGTGCAAAATGCGTCCGCTTGATTGCTGGTGGGAGCACCTGCGAGAGAGCACATTACACCAATCCTACAGCAATTGCACTGCCTGCCAATGGAGTACCGGATTGTTTTCAAGGCGCTGGTTTTGGCCTTTAAGGCCTTGTATGGTCTAGTAGGGCCAGTGTACCTGAGGGGCCGCCTCACCCCATACGTTCCCCCGAGATCTCTGCGCTCAGAAGAACAAAACCTTCTGATGATTCCATCAGTTCGTTCCTGTCGCCTCTCAGCGACAAGACAACGAGCCTTCTCCGTGGTGGCACCGGCGCTATGGAACGTGTTACCAGATGACGTTCGGGCTATCACGGAGTTAGCCCCCTTCTGGAGGGCCTGCAAGACGACCCTTTTTAAGCAGGCCTTCAATCTAAGAATATTCCCCCGGACAACTCTGCATGCCCTTGTGTTTTATATAACAAAGTGTTTTATCTGTATTTTAATGTGTTGTTTTATGTAAACCGCCCCAAGAATGGTATATAAAAATGAACGATAAATAAAAAATAAAATAAAATAAATTCTTGGGAAACATTGAGAGCCAAATTGACAAATAAATGCCATCAAAGCCAGAATTGAAAAGTCTTTTCTGATTCACTTCCTGAGTCGGAACAAAGATGGTGACAGTGGCTTCGAAATGGCAAGGATACTTCTGGGTTCCCAAATCGCGTCGAAATCGCTTCAAAAAGGAATTTGATCCGAATTTAATCCAAATTACAAATATTTTGACTGGACCTAACCATTCCTACTGTTTACAGTGCACCCCAAAGTCCTCTATTATAATAAGTGGGATAGTCTGATATTCAGAAGGCCCCTCATCGGGAGGCTTGTAGCCATTAGGGTCGGTCCTAAAAGCACCAAGATTCACCTTTCCTGCAGATATTGTCCTTGTTGGGTCAATAACAACAGCCACAAATGGTTCTTAAAATTGTTGGTGAAGCATCTGAGTGCTGACGTCAATTCCTGAAAGCCAACAGCCATAGCCAGGGGGGCTGTGATACCACCCAATTGCATTTTCAAGGCGACCATTTTCGATATATGCAGCTAGCTATATATTCATATGCCTTGCTTTGGAGGAAAATTCCAATGCGGGGCGATCCAAGGGGGCGCTGGGAGGCTCAGGAGAATTTGGGGGGCGCTGAACCCCTGTAAGGGGGCGGTGGCATGAGCCACTTGCAGGGTCGCCCACTTGGCGAGGGCATCCCCATTGGAAGAAAGAGGCGATACACAGGACTGCGTCGGGGGCGGGATTGACGAGAGGAAGGCGTGTTGTGGGTTCCACGGCAACGCCTGCCCGGGAATTCCAACTCGCAGGGAAACAGTCGCAAGCACGCGATCCCCGCGCAGACGTTGCCATGGAAACTGCAGCGCGCACCTCCTTCTCGTCAACCCCGTCCACGGCGCAGTCCTGTGTATCACCTCTTTCTTCCAATGGAGACGTCCTCACAAGCGCGCCTTGCTGGGCCCGGCGCAGGGCGAGGTGAGCGGGAGGCGCTTTTCAAGGTGGGCCTCGCTTGTCCAGTGCCAGCCCCTTCTTTTTTCAATGCTATAAAAACAACATGCAATTAAAATAACATTTAAATTAAAATTAAAACACATTAAAACATTTAATTTTACAAAAAGGGTAGAAACATTAATACATATATATTTTTCTGTTTAATTGCTATTAAATTTTTTAAAAAATAATTTCCAGGGGGCGGTGAGTAAATTTTTTTCTGGAAAGGGGGTGGTAGGCCAAAAAGTTTGGGAACCACTGATCTAGACCAACTTGGCCAGCCTTATAAATATGGACTCACATGTCATCGTCTATGCTGTAGGGTTGGTCTTAAATGGGGGGGGGGGTCTTAGAATCACAGATAGAAAGAATTGGAAGGGTACCCCATGGGTCATCTAGACCAGTGTTTCCCAACCAGTGTGCCATGGCACACTAGTGTGCCGTGAGTGATCATCAGGTGTGCCGTGGGAAACTGGCTGTTAGGAATGGTGGGAATTGAAGTCCAAAGTTTTCCCATGCCTGTTTGAGGGACCTTAAAGTGGTGAGCGTCCTTCCAACATTGTGATTCTGGATAGAAAACAAACAACATAACATAACATTGTTTGAGTCCACAGTGCTCTCTGGGTGTAGGTGAACTACAACTTCCAAACTCAAGGTCAATTCCAAGCAAACCCTTTCAGTACTTTCTGTTGGTAATGAGAGTTGAATATGCCAAGTTTGGTTCAATTCCATTGTTGCAAGAGTTCAGAATGCTCTTTGATTGTGTGTTAACTATAAACCCCAGAAACTGTAACTCCCAAATGTCAAGGTCTATTTTCCCCAAACTCCATCTGTCTTCACATTTGGGCATATTGAGTATTCATGCCAAGTTTGGTCCTGATCTAACATTGTTTCAGTCCACAGTGCTCTCTGGATATAGGTGAACTACAACTCCAAAACCCAAAGCCCACCAAACTCTTATAGCATTTTCTCTTGGTTAAGGGAGTTCTGTGTGGGAAGTTTGTCTTTCTGCCATTCCTGCCAGGATATCTATGTTGTGTTCATCGAAACAGGCCCAGGTTTCACACAGAGTGTATAAATACATTAAAAAAAACATATTAACTATATTACTGACCCAGACCCTTGATCCTTTGAGTCGCCCTCTTCCTCTGGACACATTCTAGCTTTTCAATATCTCTCTTCAATCGTGGTGTCCAGAATTGGACACAGTGTGATTCCAGGTGTGGTCTAACTAAGACAGAATAGAATTGGGGTAGCATGACTTCTCTGGATCTAGACACTAGGTTCCTATTGATGCAGGCCAAATCCCATTGGCTTTCTTTGCTGCCACATCACATTGTTGGCTCATGTTTAACTTGTTGTCCATGAGGACCCCAAAATCTTTTTCACACATACTGCTCTTGAGCCAGGTCTCATCGCCCCCCATTCGGTCTCTTTGCATTTCCTTTTTTCTGCCTAAGTGGAGTCTCTTGCATATGTCACTGTTGAACTTCTTTTTTTTAAAGTTTTGGCCCATCATCTCTCTCATCTGTGAAGGTCGTTTTGAATTCTGATCCTGCCCTCTGGTGTCATCTGCAAACTTGATGATCTCACCCTTCATCT
This sequence comes from Anolis apletophallus, assembly GCA_030556195.1. NCBI lineage: Eukaryota > Metazoa > Chordata > Lepidosauria > Squamata > Anolidae > Anolis > Anolis apletophallus. The sequence goes on along the minus strand of JARBWK010000007.1, from coordinate 149,790,990 downwards.
AAGTCAGTGTTTCCCAACCAGTGTGCCGGGGCACACTAGTGTGCCGTGAGCGATCATCAGGTGTGCCGTGGGAAATTGGAACCTCCAGGAGGGGAGGGGGGGAGAGTCTAGTGTGTTGAAGTATAAAAACCCTAAGAAACCTACCTCGATAAAGGCACAAAATTACAAACACCCCCCTCCCTACCCGTTGTCTACTTGGTCTCTTCCTCTCCATGCACTGGGAAGACCCGCCTCCCTTTCCCCAAGTAGAGACCTCCTCTTGCCTCCTGGGGGTTCTGTGTGGGAAGTTTGGCCCAGTTCTATCATTGGTGGGGTTCAGAATGCTCTTTGATTGTAGGGGAACTATAAATCCCAGCAACTACAACTCCCAAATGTCAAGGTCTATTTCCCCTGAACGCCATCTGCGTTCATATTTGGGCATATTTTCATGCCAAGTTTGGTCATGATCCAACATTGTTTGAGTCCACAGTGCACTCTGGATATAGGTGAACTACAATTCCAAAACTCAAGGTCAACTATATGTATGACTGTGTTAGAGTGTCATTTTGTGTCATTTTGGTTGGTGGTGTGCCCCAGGATTTTGTAAATGTAAAAAATGTGCCGCGGCTCAAAAAAGGTTGAAAAACACTGATCTAAGTCATTAATAAGGATCCTGAGCAAGACCGGGGTGCCCAGGACGGAGCCCTGCTGATGGCACTCACTCGTCACTTCTTTCCAGGACGAAGAGGAGGAAGCATTGGTGAGAATCACCCTCTGGGTTTGTCCACTTAACCAATTCCAGATCCACCTAGATGACCTTTACGGCATTTCCAACTCTATGGATCTGTGATGTTCCGGGACTGTGGCGCAGCTGGCTGGGAGTCAGCTGCATTAAGATCACTACTGAGTTCAAAGCCTGAACGGGTCATGAGTTCAAAGCCTGCCTGGGTCGGGGTGAGCTCTGGACCAAGTTGTGTAGCTTGTTGTCGACCTTTGCAACCCGAAAGACAGTTGCATCTGTCAAGTAGGAAATGTAGGTACCACTTTGTGAGGAGGCTAATGTAACTGATATACGAGGCCATAAAATCTCCAGGAAGTATGCAAACAATGAAGGAATGAGACAGCTCCCCTGGTGGCCAGAAGCTGGAATGTTAAATAGCCTCTGAGTGTCTGTCTATACATGTTGTGTGTCTATGGCATTGAATGTTTGCCTGTATATGTACATTGTACATATAATCCGCCCTGAGTTCCCTGCGGGGTGAGAAGGGCGGAATATAAATGATGTAAACAAACAAACAAACAATGTCATGATTCTGTGGTCATCTATTGGGAGGTCTCGGGTGGTATCTTCCTGCCTGACAGAAGGGGTTGGACTGGATGACATTAGGTAACCCTCCCAACTCTAGGATGCTATTGTGAGTCACTCAGAGCTCCATCCCTAAAGTAGCTCCTTGGGCTCCTTGGTGCAATATGGCTTGCATTCTGGGCGCAGCCACGGCAGACAGGCCATTCTGGGTGTTGCCAATCCCAGGGAAGGACTTTGCATCCTGGCTTTGAAGGATATGCTCAACATTGTTCCAGGGTCTCACCTGGTGTGTTTACTACAGAGCCAGGCCTCGGAGGGGTCAAGCCTGGAGGGCCAAGAGGGTCTGGGCATGGAGCTGGCAGGGAGAAGGCGGGGTGCCTGTGCCTGGTGGTGATAGGTCCAGGGCTGAGTTGGATGTGGCAAAGGCTCCACCTGGCCATTGGCTCAGGCTCAACTGCATTGCCCCATCAGGTCCTGAGACCAGCAGATCGATGACCGCCTTGTGATGCCATGAAGCAGCTTTGCATGGATCAGCCATGGGTTGTGCAGGAGTGCTCTTGCTCTGTGATCCAACCCCCTTTGTAACAACCCTTCTTGGCCTTCCTTTGGGGTCAAGAGAGTGTGACCCTTGAAGGTCAACCAAGAAAGGCGAGGAGACACCAGAGCCATGTTTATATATTGGGAAGGATGTCACGTTGAGCTTGGTTTCCACCGCTCCTGAGAAGACTAGAGCACAATGGAGCCGTGGGTTCAAATGGCAGGAAAAGAGACATTAGATAGAAACTCATGGCTACAAGAGCCTTGAACACTGGTGGGACCCCCTTCTCCGGAGGTCAACAGAGCCATAGGTTCAAATGGCAGGAAAAGAGACATAGAGAGACATTACATAGAAACTTGTGACAGTTAGAGCTGTTTACAGACTGGTGGGATCCCCTTCTATGGAGGTCTTTAAGCCGAGGCTGGATGGCCATCTGTTGGGAGGGCTTTGATCGTGCCTTCCTGCCTGAAGAATGAGGTCAGACTGGATAGCCTTTGGGTCCCCTTGCCATGGATTCGAGGGCAGATTTCCCGTCAGAAAGGGGAGGGAGGGCAAAGGGCAGCAAAGGTATGCGCAGAAGTGTGTGTGCTGTATTGATTGCCCAGTGCTGTCCTTGGCTGCCCCCAGGGATCATCCCTTTCTGGCCTTACTGCAAGCCAGGAGCGGGCGTTGGAGGGGCTTTTTTCTCTGTCGGGTTTCTTTGCTGGGAGGCCAAACACTTCCCTGGGTAAAGGAAGACCTGTTTTGCCCACGCACTGCTTATTTTAAACCAGAGGCCGGATGGCTATTTGTTAGGAGGGCTTTAATTGTGCCATAGAATCCTAGAGTTGGACGAGACCTGGTGGGCCATCCAGTCCAATCCCATTCTGCCAAGAAGCAGGAAAATTGCATGGGACTGGACTCCATTGAAGAGAGACCAGGTCTTTCTCAATTGTGGGCAAAGCTTGCCTTCCCCTTTCCCGGCTGCAGGAGGAGCTGAGGCGCATTGCCCCCCATTGCCTTGGCAAGGCCAAGCGAGGCTCACCTGCTCAGGTGGCGTCCCTTGATGGCCTTCGTAGCCGGTCTCCTGGGGTCTGGAGGCTTGGACAGGTGGATGGAGGTCCTCTCTTCCAGCCTCTCCTCCTCCTCCTTGGGGCCAATGACACTAACAGGGCTGGGCAAGGAGGACTCAGGCAGCCGGAGGGAGGCAGGGAGGGGACGGTGGGGCGTCACATGGGCCTCTCGGGCCGGCTTGACCTTTGGCGCCACAGCAGCTGCTTGCAGGGGTGAGAAGCCAGGCGAGGAATCACTAAATTTAAACCTTGCTTGCTCTCCTTGGAGGAAAGTAACAACACTGGAGAGTGAAGGCCGCCCGCCTGACTCCAAGGGCTCAGTGCTAAGGCTTCCAGGGAGCTGTAGTTTGTTGAGGCTGAAGACCTCATAAGACTGCTATGATGTCCGGCTCCTGCAGTGTGTGGCTCTCTGCTCAACCTCCAAAATAGGATCACTCCTAGATTATGATGCTGAGAGATCCTAGCTCCTAGATATGCTACGCAGGTGATCAATAAAGGAGGAGTTTACTCTTTGTAATGCAGAGCCACGTGTAGACAGTGCTGTGAACAGCTGCGTTGACTCACTCAAGGTCCTTTGAGAGAGAATTCCAATGGTCCTTGGGTGTCCATTTGAAATGGTCCTTAGGTGTCCATTGGTCCATCAGCAGCTCAGAAGGAAATCTGTATCTGCAAAAGTCCCAGGCTCAGCTAGCTTCTTGGGCGTAGCCCGGCCAATCAGCTTCGTACGCTCTCTGAATGCCGCTCCTGTTATCAACCTGGCTGCTGTCTGTTGGACTAGTTGCAGCTTCCGAACAGTCTTCAAAGGCAACCCCACGAAGAGAGCGTTGCAGTAGTCTATACGGGATGTAACCAGAGCGTGGACTACCGTGGCCAAGTCAGACTTCCCAAGGTACGGGCGCAGCAGGCGCACAAGTTTTAACTGTGCAAATGCTCCCCTGGTCACCGCCGAAACCTGGGGTTCCAGGCTCAGCGATGAATCCAGGATCACTCCCAGGCTGTGAACCTGCGCCTTCAGGGGAGTGTAACCCCGTCTAACACAGGCTGTAACCCTATGCCCTGTTCGGCCTTTTAACACACACTCACCAACTGATTTTTACATGCTCCAACAGGCCTTGCCCTCCAAGCCGTGGCAATGGGCTAGCCAGCTTTGACCCATGCAACTGACCAATGTGGGAAGGGCATTGGGGTCTCCTTTCTAGCTGGTCAGTGTCCATATTGACTGGACACTCTCTCCAGCCGGGATCATGTGCCGGTCACAAGCAGGGAGGAAAAGGAGACACGCAAAGGCTTCGAGGAAGAGAATGTCCTTTGAGACGGCTCCGGTTTCAGCAGCTGGGCATTCATTCATCCTCTTGGAAAGAAAGACAGGCTCTCCAAGATGAAAGATCCCTCGCTTTGGCTCCGTCCTACTTTCAATCGCCACATTTATGTCCCATGACTCAGGTTGTGTCAATAATAATAATAATAATAATCCAAGCACAGCAGACAAAGAACCAGTACAAGAAAACTGCACTCCAAACCAGAGCTGAGAGTGTGAATGTTGCAATTAGCAAGCTTGAATAGCATTGAATAGCCATGGAGCTGCAAAGTCAATCAGTGAAGGCTGTTGTTGCTTGGAGGCATCCTCTGTTTAACTGGCCCTTGGTTGCTTGCTGCATAATGTTCACTATGTACTGTCTTGATTCTGGTGTTTGTTTTTTTTAAAAATACTAGTAACAAGATTTTGTTCATTTTCATGGTTTCCTCCCTCCTGTTGAAATTGTCCACATGCTTCTTGTGGATTTCAATGGCTTCCTTATGAAGTCTGATAAAATCTCTGATGACCGTCATGTCAGACTACACGGAGAAGTATCCAAACAGGGCGTGGTTGCTAAGCATAGCAATCAAAACACATGAAATTCAAAGCAATCAAAATTGTATTAAGCAATCTCAGAAATAAGAACATAAGAACATAAGAAGAGCCATGCTGAATCGGGCCTCAGCCCATCTAGTCCAGCATTCTGTGTCACACAGTGGCCCACCAGTTGTACACAGGGATCTCTAGCAGAAAGGAGGGCAAAACCCTCACACAACCACAACCAGTACCCGGGGAAAATCCTGCCTGCCTCCATCAACACAGAGGTGGCACTTGGATGTCCATTTCAGTAGCTACTGATTCCCTTGGTATCCATGAATCTGTCTAATCCTGCCTTGAAGCTGTCCAGGCTGACCGCTGTCACAACCTCCTCTGGAAGTGAGTTCCATAACCCAATGACCCTCTGGGTGAAGAAATATTTCCCTTTATTAGTCCTAACTTTCCTACCTTGGAGCTTCAGGGAGTGCCCCCCAGTCCTAGTGTTGTGTGACAGAGAAAATTTTTTTTCTCTATTCACCTTTTCTATCCCATGCATGATTTTATACAGTTCGATCAAGTCACCTCTTAAACGCCGTCTTTCAAGGCTGAAAAGACCAAGGCGTTGCAACCTGGTTTCGTCCACCAAAACCCCAAGATCCCTTTCCTGGTTTGTCTCGGAAAGCTTTGACCCCATCAATTGGTAGGTGTAGTTGGGGTTCTTTTGCCCCGATGTGCATGACTTTACACTTGTTTAGGTTAAAATGCATTTGCCACTTTGTTGCCCATTCACTCAATTTCGAGAGATCTTTCTGGAGCTCTTTACAGTCAGTTTCATTTTTAACTACCCTGAACAGTTTAGTGTCGTCTGCAAACTTTGCTACCTCAGAATTCACTCCTACATCCAGATCATTAATGAATAAATTAAAAAGTAACGGACCCAAAACTGAACCTTGGGGTACGCCACTTCTCACCTCTTTCCACCCAGAGAAATGTCCGTTTAACACAATATGTCAACACTCAAACCATTACAGTCATGGGAATGTAAATGTATCAAATGCATTAACAATTAAACGAAAGTAGAGTGTTAATTCACACATATAATATTGAATGGTGGTGTTGATACTCCATCCAAAGGAGTCAATGAAGGAGAACACTTGAAGATAGACAAATGATATTTGTAATCCACACGTCGTTACGTGTAAATGATGCTCTAAGGCCGTCTGTGGCCGACGAGGACGCAGTTGCGTGGGCCCCTCTCACGTTTCGACCAGCAATGGTCTTTTTCAAGGCCAAACGACAGGATGGGGTATATATCCTTTGAAGTAGTAGACCAGTTACATCTATATGGAGATATGTAGCATCAATAATATACAGCCCAAATTCACAAAGCAACACAGGTAATCTGTATACCTTTATCCAATGGAATGTTTGTATGTGTGCGGAGGGCGGGAGGGCGGATATGTGGCAGCCACTTTCACAGGCCACAGCGACCAGCGCGGGTGATGGACCTGCACCAAACTTGGTACACATAACCCCCCTAACCCCCTTTACGTCCTGGTGTGGTTCGGGGGACATGACCCACTGCTTATGGGATTTGTAGTACTTTCAAACACTTTGGTTCCCACAGACCACTGAGGCCACCAAAAAGGACCAATACAGACCACACTTAGCACACACAGCCCCCAAAAACCACTCTACGTCCTGGTGCAGTTTGGAGGAGGCTGGACAATGGATGATGAGACTTGAAGTACCTCTACTCACTTCCCAAGTCCGCTGCAACCCTCATCCAATCACTGATCGAGACCAAACTTGGCATACATAACCCGTATGACTGCCTTCACTTCCTGGTGAGGTTTGGGGGAGGACTGACAATGGATAATGGGATTTGTAGTACTTTCACACCCCTCTGTTCCCACAGACCACTGTGGCCCCAACAAACACTGATAAAGACCACACTTGGCACACAGAGCCCCAGTGACCCACTCTACATCCTACTGAAGTTTGAGGGCCAGAACATGGATGATGGGACTTGCAGTACCTTCCCTCACTTTCCAAGACTGCTACAAACCTAATCCTATGACTGATCAACACCAAACCTGCCACACAGAGCCCTCATGACCCACTCTACATCCTGGTGCAGTTTGGAGGAGGGTGGACCATGGATGATGGGACTTGAAGTGCCTCTACTCACTTCCCAAGTCCACTGCGACCCTCATCCAATTACTGATCGAGACCACACTTGGCACACATAACCCCTATGACTGCCTTCACGTCCTGGTGGGGTTCGGGGGAGGACTGACAATGGATGATGGGATCTGTACTACTTTCACACCCCTCTGTTCCCACAGACCACTGCGGCCCCCAACAAACACCGATAAAGACCACACTTGGCACACAGAGCCCCAGTGACCCACTCTACATCCTACTGAACTTTGGAGGGGGGCAGACCATGGATGATGGGACTTGCAGCACCTTCCCTCACTTTCTAAGACTGCTACAAACCTAATCCAATGACTGATCAACACCAAACCTGCCACACACAGCCCTCATGACCCACTCTACATCCTGGTGCAGTTTTGTGTGAGACGGACCACGGATGATGGGACTTGAAGTACCTTCACTCACTTCCTAAAAACAATGCAACCCTCATCCATTCACCAATACAGACCAAACTTAGCACACAGAGCCCCCATGACCCAATCTACATCCTACTACACTTTGGGGGAGGGTGGACCAGAGATGATGGGACTTCCACTACCTTTAGTAATTTCATGATACCACTGCAACTCCCAATAATGATGGATCAAGACCAAACTTGGCACACAGAGCCCCCATGACCCACTCTACATCCTGCTGCACTTCTCAAATGACCCGGGCACCGCCGGGTCCCCAAGCTAGTAATATAATAAATCATACAAGATCCATACATAGCGGGAACAAGTAAGTGTTACAACAGTTATACAGGGTAAATAGACCTACCTAGTGCATAGAGCGAGAAGTGTGTCTCTCTACGTGGTCATGGCAAATGCAACCAGTGATAGAAATCAGTGGATTTAAATATCTTAACAGGGGATGAGGGACAGGTGTAAGCTGGAGAGGTGGAAGCACATTGAATGGGAATTTAAAGGACAAGATCATGGAGGCGTAGTTTTTCATTTAGCCCTAGTGGCTACTCACAATTAAGTCTTAAAATCCAGCCTGTTTCTGCACGTTTGAGCAATTGTTCTGCATTGGCATGTAGGGGAATCTTAACTTTTTGAAGTACAAAGAATCTAAGGGAATTTGGTCCATGTTGTTTGAGTTTACAATGCAAATAGAGTGGGGAGTCCTCTGACAGCCTCCGGACACGTGACCGATGTTCCGAGACGCGCTGGCGAAGACATCTCTTCGTCTCCCCCACGTAAATGCTTCCGCAGGGGCAGACCAAACCATACACGGAAAAATCCGAATTACAGGAGAATGAGCCCTTGAAGTTAATGTACTGTCCCGTGCCACCATCGCCGCCTCTTCCTCATCCCCTGCTGCTCTCGGAGTCCTGTGCCCTCTTTGCCAGGGATGGCAGAGCCTGGCGGCGGCGCCTCAACCTCGTCTTCCTCTTTGTCCTCCGCCATGGGCCTCGAGGGAGGTGGCGGAGGCGGGCCTGGCCCTGGGGCTGCCAATGGGTGACGCCCAGCTCATCGCCCTCATCGTCAGGCAGCTCAAGAAACTATTTGACGCCTTCTGGAGGGACTGCCTCGCCGACATCAACACCAAGGTCTGCCTTGGCCCCACGCCGTCCTCCCCCCCTTCCTTCCTTCCTTCCTTCCTCTTCCTTTCTTTTTCCCCCTCTCTCTTTCATTCTTTTTCCTCCCTCCCTCTCTCCCTACCTTCTTTCCTCCCTCCCTCTTCGTTCCTTCCTCTTCCATTCTTTCCTTCTCTGCTTCCTTTTCCCTCCCTCTCTCCCCTTCCTTCTTTCCTCTAGTCTCCCTCTTCCTTCCTTCCTCTTCCTTCCTTTCTTTCTCCCCCTTCACCCTTTCCTTCTCTCCTTTTCCCTCCCTCTCTCCCCTTCCTTCTTTCCTCCATTCTCCCTCCCTCTTCCTTCCTTCCTCTTCTATTCTTTTCCCCAAGTCTTCCTTTCCTTCTCCTTCCTTTCTTTTCACTTCCCCCTCTCTCCCCTTCTTTCTTTTTTCTTTTCCCTTATTCTTTTTCCTCACTCCCTTTCCTTTCTTTCCCCCACCCTTTCTTTTCCTTTCCTCCCTTCCCATTTCCTTCTTTCTTTTCCCCTCCTTGTCTTTCTCCTGCTTTTCTTTTCTTCCTTTTCCATAGTTCATTCTTTTCTTTCTTCCTCTCCCCCTCCCTCCTTTATTTCTTCTTTCTTTCCCCCTTCATTCCTTCCATCCATCTTCTCTTCCTTCCCAGAGTCCTGAGCATGCCTTTTGCAGAGCCAGGTCTGAAGAGTCCCGTCATTCTGCCGGGGGAATCCTTTTCTCATAGTATGTACATATAGACTCACATTTAGTTGAATTCAGTCTTAAAATATATTATATATATTATATGGCTCTCACTGAAATAAATTTCCAAATATTTTGCTTTCATGGCTCTCCGAGTCAAAAAGGTTCCCGACCCCTGCTTTAAACAGACTGAGTCCGTTCTCCCACCCTGGACATTATTCCACATGCTTCACTGCCAACAGAACCTCTGAAGATGCCATTAGCCACAGATGCATGTGAAATGTCAGAAGAGAATGCTGCTGAAGCATAGCCATACAGCCTGAAAAACTCACAGCAACCCATGAAAGCCTTTGACAACAGATACAATTATCTTTCCCCATCATCTTGTGTCCAGGCTCCTGCTTCAACCTAAGCCAGGCTTCCTTTTCCAAGGAACGAGGCCTGCAAACCCCAATTGCGCGTGCGGAGGCCGCATGAACCCAGTGACCGAACGGAGGCAGCAATCATTGTGTTTGTTTGGTCAGTTGGGACCGTCCAAGGCAAAGGTCCAAGGGACAGACCTGGCTTTGTTTTCATCCGGAGCAGAAGCTGTGTCCTGGTTTCCTCTCCGAACCCCGCCATCAAGGAGTAAAGAAGCAACGCATGTGGCCAAGGGTGCGTCTACATCACAGAATGAATGTAGATTTGACACGACTTGAAGTGCCCTGGCTCCATGCTATGGGAGTTGTAGTTTTGCCAAATCTTTGGCCTTCTCTGCCCAAGAGTGTTGGTGCCTCACTAAACTACAATTCCCAGCATTCTTGAATGTAAGAGCTGTTCAGCAGAGGAAAGAGTGGACTCTTCTTGGTTGGGTTTCAGTCATGAGAAGCTTGACATCATTCTTGATGCACCTTCTTGAGAGGCCGAAAGGCCACCTTTTGGGAGTGCTTTAGCAATGTATTCATTCACGACAGTAGGGATTGGACTAGATGACCTTGAGGTGTCCCTTCCATCTTTGGAGGAATATGGAGTGTTTTGGAGTCCAGTGATGTCGCCTTCTTTGCAATGTTTGTGTGTTTTGGACTGTGCCATGACCTGCTTTGAGCCACAAGGAGAGGCAAGTGCTTGGACATGAATTCCTGCCTGCAGAAAGAGGGTTGGACTGGATAGCCTTTGGGGTCCCTTCTGCTTTCCACCAGGCTTTGAGACTTGGCAAAGCTTCATCTGACCGGCCTTTGGAGGGACAGTTTGTGCAAGCGTCTCTGGCCTTGGCACCGGCTGGCAGATTCCCCGCAAGCCAAGGACATCTCCCTCCCTCTCGCCTCTTGACAAGCGGCTCACCTGCTCAGTGCCAAAGGACGGTCATCTTTTTGTCCTTCCCTTGGAAAATGACACCGGAGCCGGAAACTTTCCCTTCTACTGGGGTCTGAGTTTCCTCCAAAAGGGCTGGCATGGGACCAGGCCAAGAAAGGGACAGGGAAATCCTGCACCTCTTGCAAGCACTTCCTTAGGCTGCAGGACCCTTATTGATTCCACCCTGATCTGCACATGTGCTCGTGGACTTCATAGATCCCTAGGGTTGGAAGGTACCCACAAACGTCATCCAGTCCAATCACTTTCTAGAAGACACAATCTAAGCCCTTCCGACAGATGGTCATTCATGATTCAAGTTTTCCACAGAATCCCAAGTCCTCCAGTCCAACTCTAAGATAAATAGATAGATAGATAAATAGATAGAGATAGCTAGATTGATTGATTGATTCATGGAGATAGGAGAGATCCCAGAGGCCATCTAGTCCAACCCTAAGATAGATTCATTAATTCATTCACTGAGACAGAAGAGATGTCAGAGGCCATCTAGTCCAACCCTAAGATAGATAGATCCCAGAGCCATCTAGTTCGACCCTTAGATACACAGATTGATTGATTCATGGAGATAGAAGAGATCCCAGATGCCATCTAGTCCAAGAGATAAGAGAGATAGAGATATAGATTCATAGAGATAGAAGAGATCTCAGAGGCCATCTAGTCCAACCCTAAGATCGATAAATTCATTCATTCATTCACGGAGACAGAAGAGATCTCAGAGGCCATCTAGTCCAACCCTAAGATAGATTGATTGACTGATTCATGGAGATAGAAGAGATCCCAGACCCCATCTAGTCCAACAGATAGATAGATTAGATAGATAAGGTAGATAGATAGGAAAGATCCCAGAGCCATCTAGTCCAAACATAAGATAGATAGATAGATTGATTCATGGAGATACGGTAGAAGAGATCCCAGAGGCCATCTAGTCCAACAGATAGATAGATAATAGATTATATTAGATTATAAAAGCATAGTATTATGGAGTTGAAGGAGACCCTCAAAGAGCCCCCAGTCCGATCCCCTTCTGCCAGGCAGGAAGGCACAATCCTAGCCCTCCTGACAGATGGTTACCTGGACTCTGTTTAAAACTCTTTAAAGGGAGTGTCTACTATCAGCCGTTCCATCTTAAGTGTCTCCATGTTGGAAGCGAACAAAATCATGGAGTTGGAAGGGACCCCCAAAGACCATGCAGTCTGATCCCATTCTGCCATGCAGGAAGATGTGATCCAAGCCCTCCCAGCAGATGGCCATCCCGTCTCTGTTTAATAACTTCCAGAGAAGGAGACTCTACCCGACTCCCAGGCAGCCACAGATTCCACGGTGGAACTTCTCGGATTGCAATGTGGATCAATAAAGACTGTGTACATCTGGAAGGTAAAATTCTCCATTGTGTTCAGAACTAACAAAAGAACACTGTCTTGTGCGATGTATTGTGCTAGTAAGTTGCATTCCAGCAGTTTGCAATGGGGTTTTGACTTCAGCCCTTCGGTGTTTGAACCTGAGATACTGTATGATGCGGCAGCTAAAAGGGCCAATGCGATTCTAGGCTGCATTAACAGGAGTCTACTATCCAAATTGAGAAAATTAATAATACCTCTCTGGTATTATTTTGGTTGGTCATGCCTCATATTGAATAGCCAGTTATGGCCAAAGCAATTTTTTAAAAAGTTGGAAGGCAACCCACATTTTCAGCAGGCATCAAAGAATCCTAGACTCCTAGAGTTGGAAGAGACCTGGTGGGCCACCATCCAGTTCAACCCCATTCTGCCAAGAAGCAGGAAAATTGCCTTCAAAGCATCCCCGACAGATGGCCATCCAGCCTCTGTTTAAAAGCCTCCAAAGAAGGAGCCTCCACCACACTCCAGGACAGTGAGTTCCACTGCTGAACAGCTCTCACAGTCAGGAAGTTCTTCCTCATGTTCAGGCGGAATCGCCTTTCCTAGACTTTGAAGCCATTCCTCCCTTGCATCCTAGTCTCCAGGGCAGCAGAAAGAAAGCCTGCTCCCTCCTCCCTAGGACTTCCTCTCACATATTTATACATGGCTATCATGTCTACTTTTGAGGGCGAACAACCACGGGCTCCCTGCATCCAAGTTGATCTGACCTGCAGCAGGGAGTTCTGCAGTTCCTGGATGTCCCAAGTGGGCCAAGCTTCGCTGGGAGTGTGGCTACAACAGCAGCTCAACAAGCAGTCTCTTTTCTTGTTGCCTTCTTCCTCTGACCCTAACATTGTAACAAATCCTCCAATAAAGAAACACTAGGGTGCAAATTTTCCTCTCCATAGTGATACATTGTGTCTTTTACTGTCTCAAACTCACTTTAAGCATGAACCTTTCATTTCCCGAGCCACAGATCACTGCAGGCTCACCCAGGATGCTCTTACAGCATTCTGGGGAGGTCGAACCTGCGTTCCTTTAAACCGTGGATACGGAAACCCATCGGGCCCCCGTATCTGCGGGTCAACGGATCACCTCCATTTTGGCACCATAATTTCCCAGATTAATTATAATACTAAGTGCTATCTCACTTTTGCTCTTTGGGCCCCTGCGCCCCGGGAATAACCTTTTTTTATCATAAAGAAATGAAGTTTAAAGGGAGACCAGCTGGCTGTCATCCATGGCTCCTCGCTACATTGACCGATCCTGCCGCCGTCCCAGGGAACTTGCTATGGTCAACCCATAGGACCTCTTGGGAAGCAAGCAGGCCACTCTGGACCCATGGCTAGGCGGGAGTTGTAGTTTCCTTCTTCCATGTGGATGGACCCCAACTCCCAGCATCTGCTGCAGCCACCCAGTGTGGATAACATGTACTCACCCATTCATTTTCCCTTCTCTTCTGAAGACTAAACATGCTCAGTTCTATAAGCCGCTCCTCATAGGGATTGTTCTCCAGACCCTTGATCATTTTAGTCGCCCTCCTCTGGACACATTCCAGCTTGTCAACATCTCCCTTCAATTGTGGTGCCCAGAATTGGACACAGTATTCCAGATGTGGTTTAACCAAGGCAAAATAGAGCATGGGGAGCATAACTAGACTCCTATTGATGCAGGCCAAAATCCCATTGGCTTTTTTTGCCACTGCATCACATTGTTGGCTCATGTTTAACTTGTTGTCCACATGAACTCCAAGATCTTTTTCACATGTACAGCTGTCAAGCAGGGGCGGTCCAAGGTAATTTTAAATGGTAAGCGAACATTATTTTGCGCCCCCCCTCAAATCACTTGAGTTACAGTAACAGTGTTATATGGTTGCTAAGTCTACTCACCTGTGTGTTATCTTAACAATGGTGGGATGCTGAGGAACCCATATAACACCGTTACTGTAACTCAAACCTCGCTTAGGCCAGCATAAACTCTATACATACACTTGTCTTTTGGATGGTGGTAATATATTACCTCTAATAATAATTATTTTTTAAGTGTTGAGTGATCTGGCTTTTGATATTTGTAATTACCATACACAAAAGCATCTATTTGATAGGTTCCATGCATTATCATGATATCCAATGTATAGAATATTAAGGAATTTAGTGTGATACCTTATGGCAGTCTTTCTCAACCAGTGTGCCGTGGCACACTAGTGTGCCCTGAGCGATCATCAGGTGTGCCGCGAGAAAAGCTCTCTGCCCCCCTTCCTTCCCCCTCCTCCTGCCGAACTCCTGCTGCTTGGGAGAGGAGGAGGAAGGGCCGAGTGGCGGCGAAGAAAAAGAAGAAGGGGCCGGGGCGCCGCCTCCTTCGGCCATTTCCCCAGCCAGCCTCCAATCCGCCATGACTCCTGCCACGACTCTCACCCTCACTCGCTGAAGCTGCGCAGAGGAGGAACCCCGCCTGTCTACCGCTCATGCTTCTCCTCTGTGGGAGAACTGAAGCCAGGGGGAGGGGGCGGGGCATGGCGCGGCCTGGCTCTGCCCCCTCCCCCGGCTTCAGTGCTCCCACAGCTTCGCCAGCCTTGAGGGGGCAGTGCCAAGCCAGCATTGTGCTGGCTCTGCCACCGCTGGCTTGGCACTGCCCCCTCAAGGCTGGCAAAGCTGTGGGAGAACTGAAGCTGCGTGGAGGGGGCGGGGCATGGTGCAGCCTGGCTCCTCCCCCTCCCCTGGCTTCGGCACTCCCAGCAGCTGCTCCCAGCAGGTCACCATCCCCCAGCCGTTCTTTACAGTGTTAGAGTGACATTTTGGTTGGTGGTGTGCTCCCGGATTTTTTAAATGTAAAAGTGTGCCGCGGCTCAAAAAAGGTTGAGAAACACTGCCTTATGGAACTCAACCCTCGCTTAGGCCAGCATAAACCCTATACATACACTTGTCTTTTGGATGGTGGGAATATATTACCTCTAATAATAATTTCCCTGGATTTCACCAATTATCTACGCGTTCAAAGATGAATACAGACAAAAGTTACTTTTCCCACCCTGGACCTATGCACAATATTCACCACTCGGCCAGTACCTGTAAAGCATGCAGCATATTCTCATTAGCCTGTTGTGTTCGCGTGGCATTTGTGGGCTAGATGCCACCCCTTTCCGCCAAGAGGAGGCTGGGAAGGGAGAAGGCCTGGCTACGGAAGTACCCGATGTGGAAGCTCCCTCGTGACTCGTCTCTGCGCGCCAAAAGCTAAAAGAGGCGCCCGCCCCTCCTTTCCTCTGCTGCCCTCCTCCTCCCTTCCTCCTCCTCAGACCAGGCTGCGGCACTGAGAATCGAGGCGGGGAAGCGTCCCAGACTCCCGGGGGCAGCAGAAGGTTCGGGTGGTACGCTGCAGGAGTTCCATTTGTATTTGTTTCAACTTTTTTTTTGGCCTGTGATTTTGGCACCCCCCTGGCCTGCGCGAAAACCTCCGCACATGCCCAGAAGCGTGGCGCCAGCACCCAGCGGGCGGGGGAATTCGCCCCTTCCCAGATGGCGCCCCACGCGGCCGCGTACTTGGCCTACATGTAGGACCGCCCCTGCTCTCAAGCCAGGCCTCATCCCCCATCTGTCTCTTTGCCTTTCGATTTTCAACTTTGGCAAAGAGTGGATTCCCAGCGCTAGGATGTTGTCCCCTTTGTTGTTTCCCCATTCCCAAAAGGATTAACACAACTGCTTAAAGGGACCCAGTCGCTAGTTTATTGCTTTTTATCGATGTCGAGAAAGGATTAAAAACATAGTTTAGAAAAAAAAAACACTTTGCAAAAAAATAAAAAAGAGAGAAAGTAGAAAACTTGTGGCCTGCAAAAGCCACTGGAGAATTATGCAAAGAGGAGAGGAAAACATGATCGATGGATCGATTCAAAGGGGGAGAAAGGGAGGCAGTAGTAGGCAAAGTGGTGAAAAGGGGATTCTGGGAGCGGTAGTCCAAAAGGAGATGTTTCACCAGTGAGGGTCCCACTTATATCTTGAACACTACTCTTGAAGCAACTGCCTTGTTCAGTAACCAAACACAACCTTGCTGTTTTGGGTGGGAACCGCTCCTCTTAGGACTCTATATCTCAGGTATGGGCAAACTTTGGCCCTTCCTTCAGGTGTTTTGGACTTCAACTCCCACAACTACTGGCCTCAGGCCCCTTCCTTTTCCCCCTCAGCCGCTTAAGCGGCTGAGGGGGGAAAGGAAGGGGCCTGAGGCCAGTAGTTGCGGGAGTTGAAGTCCAAAACACCTGGAAGGAGGGCCAAAGTTTGCTCATACCTGCTCTATCTCAACATACTCTCTTCTGACCCACTTTGGGATGAGTCAGTGAGGCCAATCCCATAATCAAGAAGATGCCAGCGGTCATCATCTTGGTTATGGAGACACTTGGAGAGAGATAGACTCTGTGTCCCTTCTCCTTATCACATCACCCCAGAATTGAGATATTTCCCTCATGAGGGCTTGGAAAAGTTGGCTTGTTGGACTATAGCTCCCAGAATCCTGTGCCATTAGAGAAATGGGGTGCAGCTCCCCTCTTACCTTCAATTCACCTGTGGAAAAGACACACAGAGGCACAGAAAGAGGGAGCATATGGGGCCTTATGCACCCCCTCCATGTCTGTTGCCCACCCACAAAGGCCCCAAGGCCCCCATTGCATCGCCTCCCGGATCCACGTCAAGATGACGATGCCACGCTTAAACCCAGCCGTGTTCCTTCTTCCCTGAGATTCTTCCGGAGCCTGGGCTCCCAGCAACCAACTCACAAAAGACACACAAAAGACACACATAAGGAAGTGGCCACCAGAGGCCACCATTCCCAGAATACGCTGCAACATTCGAGGGGGTAAAAATGGCCAGCCACGTTTACTGCGCGGGTGACGAAGGACACTGCGGGTGAACTGGTGAGCCGCCTCCAGCCTGCCGCCCACACGGCTTCCAACCCACTATAGTTTTGCTCTGGAGGGCAAAGCCCTCACCTCATGAGTAGCCAGGTTTGTGGACCCACTGGACACATCCAGCGAGGAGGGTTTCTCTCGACGCTCACATGAGCTTGCAGCAGCCCCTTTTCTCGGCCGGAGTCTCTTCCGCTGGAGCGGTCAGCTTCAGGAGAGGAGGGTCCCCGCTGGACGGCGTGAAATACACTGAATTGCGCTCCGACTCCTGCAGTGTCACTTCGTCGGATTCCAGCGGGAAGTCATCCAGGTGGTGCTTTTGGAGCTTGGCGGCCGCCCGCTGGCGCTTGAGCTCAGCCAAGGTATGCCGGGCCTTGTCCTTGCTGAGGTTGGCGGTGGCTGTGGCCACCTCGTCCTCGGTGGCCAGCTGGTAGGAGACGCTGCGGTCCATCCGCTTGGAGTACAAGTGCCGGGAGTGGGCCGTGCCGTTGCGCTCCGAGGACAGGTCCAAGGCACAGGGTTCTGGGGGCGCCGCATCCACCTCATCCTCCTGGTAGAGCAGGGAGAGAAAGTGCTGAATTTGGACCAACGCTTGCACAAAGAGAGCTGTTCCTGCCTCACAAAGAGACAAGGGCCTTCCAGTCCAACCCAGAAAGAAGAAAAAGGAGAAAAGAGGAGGAGAAAGAAAAGGAAGAGGAGGAGGAGGTTGAGGAGAAGGAAAAGGAGGAGGAGAAAGAAAAGGAGGTGAAAGAGAAAGAAGAGGAGGAGAAAGAAAAGAGCAGGAGCAGGAGAAAGGTTACATATGAGGGTTAGAGGGTTATCCGGAAAGTAAGGTTACAAGATTTTTTAAATACGAAGAATGAATATCTATCTATCTATATCTATATCTTCTATCTATACATATAATAAAAGTGAAAATGTGTGTATGTGGCGGAGGTGTCCAATTACACAGACAGCCTCTGGCCTCCACAAACAGGCTATAGTTCCACGTGCTAAAAAGCCTCCAAAGGCACACCCTCTACTGACACTGCCGGTTACAGTGAGTGCCGTGAACATGTAGCCCAACCCCTGCCAATGTCCTCCCCAAACACCCAACACCCAAGGAATGCTTTCATTTGGGGACCATTTCATCCTAGATGTTCTGTTTTTTCTCCAGAATGGACACCCCAGGATTCCTTTCTCCAAATGTGCATGACCCCACCCACTGCCTCCCACTTAACCCTCTCCTACCCATTCCTTTGGCACACAACAAACAGGAATTGATCAGCAACTGAACAAGAGGTTTGGGAAGAATTCACCACGATTTAGAGGAGATGTAGTTCACCTACATCCAGAGAGCGCTGTGAACCCAAACAATGGATTTGGACCACTCTTGCCACAGGGATTTGCAGTATCTTCACTCAGTTCCAGAGACCACTGCAACCCCCACACACACACGAATGACAGACCTGGACCACATTTGGCACACACACTCCCCATGACCAAGAGAACATTCTGGAGATGTCTGGGGGAAACTGACCTTCATGGGAGTTATAGTTCACCTGCATCCAAAGCAACTGCGACCTCATCTCTAATTTTCACCACAAGGCCAGTCGATGAGCTACTGACAACTGACAGTGCTCGTTCGCTTGTACTGGCTTCCTGATATATGGCAGTGAGACCAACTTCCCCTGAGAAAATTCCCCGCAAGAGCTACGTGCCTTGGAACCTTACTTTCCAGACAGGCATGTAGCCAGGGGGGAGGGCTAAGGGGGCTTCAGCCCCCCCCCCCCGAAATTCTCAGGGTGGTCCGCGAAAAGGCCTTACTGGTACATTATTTAAACTGTTATGTTTATTCGTATCATGATCTGATCACCATGCTCATTATATCCCACATTAATGGGGTTATTGGGATAACAATACAGAAGGTTTGCTAGGGTAGATCCTCTTCCACCCAGTCTCAGCCCCGAACCAAACTCAGCCCCGAATCAAAATCCTGGCTACGGCCCTGTTTCCGGATAACCCACGTAGCTAGATAGATAGAGGATAGAATCATAGAATCATGGAGCTGGAAGAGATCCCAAGGCATCCAGTCCAACCCTAAGATAAATGGAAAGATAGACAGACCGATACAGAATCACAGAAGCATGGAGTCGGAAGAGACCATGTGGATCAGTGATGGCAAACCTATGGAAAGCATGCCAGAAGGGCCAAACAGCGTCCTCTCTCCTGGTGTGCGTGCCATCGAGCATTCTGCCCCACAACTCACCGACGTTGGTGACTGGAGCTCTGCGTCTGTCCGCTTATCCTCATCCTCCACTTCGTGGTCTGCCTGTTGCCGCTGCCGCTGCCACACAATGGCTTCCTTCTCGTGCTCCTTGCGGTACAGGTTGGTGCGCTCCGTCAGGCTCACCCGTCTCACCACTTTCCTGGGGAGAAAGGGGAAGGGATTGTGGGGTCAGAAGCTTTCTCAGGGGGCGGCCACAAGGGACGTGGGCCAGTTTGAGGGAGAGCGTTGCAGATTGGTCCTCTTCCATGGGAAGGGGAACCTGCAAAGCCTTGGCTGGCATCTTTCAAAAATCTAGGGAAAACAAACAAATACTTATTCTTTTTTAAAACTGATAAATTTAATTTTTTGTGTGTAAATTAAAGAAGAAGAAAAGAAATAAAAACACACTAAAATAAAATAAAATGTTAACAATACAGCCATCTAATGCAAATCACATACAAAATATTAATGACTTCACAATGATCACTTCTTATCACCCCACACCCATGAACCCGCCACCCAAGACCTCCGACACCACTCAATGTGGATCTCATATCTAACAAACATCTATGCTTGCATCTCATTTAATACATTCCTTTGTGGCTACTTTCAGATCCACCTCTGCCTTCCTTTCCAGATTGCCAAATGCCAGCCTCCATTTATTTACAAATTCTTCATTACTTCCTACTCTAATACCATTAGTTAGCTTGGCCCATTTGGATATACTCTAGTACTTTCTGTTGAGACTGTTTGAACTTTAGTGGGAGATTTTAAAATTGATTGTGTGTGTTTTAAAGCTTGCCATTTGCTATGCGCCCACAGTGTGCTATGTGTGTATGCAGGGAGCTGTCCAGCATTCATTGAGTTAATGTATGAAAGAGTTACTATGTGTTCCTAGAAAGTATTGCAATGATGTATTTCTGTTTCCTGATTAATGGGACCGGACTTTGTGTCATGACTGTTGGAATGCTGGAGGCGTGGCTTGTTACTGATAACTAAACTAACACGTGACGTTAGCATAAACCCATAAGTAAAGACCAAGCGGACTGAAATGTTATTCATCTATTATATCAAGAAACACATACATAATAATGACATTATAGTAATGATATGGGTGTCCAAGAAAAACGCACAGTATACAGTATCCCACTCAGGAAGTATCGTCCAACCATAAGGTAAAAACTACATCCATAGAAATCCTATAGGTTGCAGTGAGATCCCAGTGTCCAAATAGACTACGGAGTGCGGCTAGATAGTCCGGTATAAATCTGTGGGGGAAGGTTTTGGAACGCCCTTCCTAGTGACATCAGACCAGCCCCCTCCCTCCTGACATTTCGCAAGAAGATCAAGACCTGTCTGTTTGACCAGGCATTTGCAGATGTAGTATGATTATTAAATTGAGACCTAAGGAACGACGCCGCCGCAACTGGAAATCGATTAAATAATGAGACGCTGATATTGTGTTTTTAACGTTAAGTGTTAATTTATTTATTTATTTATTTATTATTTATCTTGTATTGCATTTCTACACCACCGAGGGCTTGGCGGGTTACAAACATAAATGTTCGGCAGGCAACACTCATGTTCACGAACAAAATAAAGCAATGCTATAACCATAAAAATAACAAAAATGATACTAAAAACATCATTAAAACATTTAAGTGACTATGGATGTAACCAGTCCGATTGAAAGCAATTTGTATATGATATGATTGTGTTGATAACTGTTGATATGTTTATCTTGGGCAGTTCATGCCATTTTTACACCACCTCAAGTCGCCTTCGAGCTGAGAGGGGCGGTATAGAAGCAAAGCAAATAAATAAATAAATAAAATAAGGTGTGATTTGGTCCTCTCAGTAGAAGAACTCAGTCCAAATGGCAGTTCAACAATTAGTAATGAAATATATTCCGTAAACAAGCGAAGGACGTGGAAGAGTAAACATCAAAACTCTAAAATCATCCGAGGACCAAATTGCACCTTCCCTCACTGATTTATACCGGACTATCTAGCCGCACTCCGTAGTCTATTTGAGTGCCGGGATCTCACCGCAACCTACAGGATTTCTATGGATGTAGTTTTTACCTTATGGTTGGACAATACTTCCTGAGTGGGATAATGTGTGTTTTTCTTGGTCACCCATATCATTACTATAATGTAGTTATTATATATGTGTTTCTCGATATAATAGCTGAATAAGGGGACTAAAGACCACCACCAGATTCTTCACCAACAGGTTCTCTATCGGCAGGCCTCCATTGCTGCTACTGAGCAACCACCATCTTGGCTTCCTTCCTTCTTGTGAAGACAACGACCACCATCTTGGGTCCTGCTGCATCTCGTCATCTTGTTTTAAATTTTTATTTTTGGTTTTTATTTTATTTATTTTACTTTATTTTGTGTTTTATATTATTATTTTCACCCTCCCCCTACTTTTGTCTAAGTCTTGCTGTGTTTAAAATAATTCTATAAAAAATATTTATTTAAATAAGTAATTTTATTTTGTTTAAATAAATAATGTTATTTATTATTTTATAAATAATATAATATCATATGATATAATATGTTACATTACATTATAATTTAAAATAATATATTATAATGTCAATATATTATATCATGTTATAGTATAATAATTGTAACGTAATACTAATAATAATAATAGTATGATTTCGGTATGGTGTGTTGTATATGCATTTGGTATTGGTGTTGTTGTAATGTAACACAGTATAATACTGCCAATGATATAATTATATCATGATATTATAATTTGTATATTTGTATTACATGGAATATTGCTAACAATATTGCGATATGTTGTAGTGCAATATGATGTGTAGTGCTAATGTTGTGCTATGACAGTAACGTTATTTGTTGTTTTTTCAGTTTGCTGTAAGCCACTCCGGCAATATTGTTATATGTACATTGTAAGCCACTCTGGCAGTATTGTTGTTTGCTGTAAACCGCTCTGAGTGCCCTTCGGGGTTGAGAAGGGTGGCATATAAAAATAGTAAGTAAATAAATAAATAAATAATTGCTGCAGCAGAAACAGCCACCACCACCAGTCTGAATTTGGAAGTCCCAGAGTAGTTTGACGTGTTCATTTTCTGTAACTTTTTCGGGCTTGTGATCTCAACAGTTTTTTCTTTGTTGCAGGAAGATGGAACTTGTGCCACAAATACCACCTGCCTGTGACAAAGAACTGGTAGGATCACAAGCCTTTAAAAGTTACACAAAATGAACACGCCAAACTACTCTATACAGGTACATGGAAATCTCTAGACAGCTATATGTATATAGGATTTGCAAAGACCTGCAAACAGATGAGGGGAAAACTTCCAAGGGAACAAAAATGCACGTATAAAGTTATCACATTTAGATAGACACACAAAAAAGCCAGGAAATTGGGTGGGTTTGAAAGAGAGCCATACAAAGAGGGAGAACATGAAATATCTCTCCTTTCTCTCCTTCCCTCCCTTTTGACTGGAAAAGAAAACTCATGTCAAGAAAGGTGAAGAGGAGAGAGAAATATATCCAAGGAAAGCTTTTTCAGCTCAAAAAGGGCTGAATACTCGTATGTACGGTAGTTTCCCAGAGTGTTTTGCAAGCTCCAACAGCTCTCCTTGGCTTGAGGAGCTGCTCTCTTGGTTTGTCCTGGAGAGTGACCCCTTCCTATGTTACAGGGAGGACATTGAGAGCTTTGCTCTGGAACTCCTGAAGGGTTTCCCTCTTCAACTCTCCAACTCACCCTCGGCTCCCGGCACTAGAAGTTCGGCGCTGGAGCAGTGACTTCTGCTTATCGTGTGCCTTCATGATGGCGTCGTGCTTTTGTTTCAGTTCCAGGAGCTTGGCTCGGACTTCTTCATCTCCGCAGACATCTGAAAAGGAGGATGCGAAAGAAGGAAGCATTCAGAATACAGTAGAGTCTTGCCTACCCGACATAAACGGACCAGCAGAACATCGGATAAATGAAAATGTCAGATAATACGGAGTCTCCTACTATTACCCATCCCACACAGCGCTAGACGCCTAGAATATTAACAACAGGGACTCAAAGGATTCGCGCAAGGCAAGGCCTCGGGGCTAGAGCGGCCCAGCAGAAAGTGCCCGGGATGCGGAAAAGGAGCACAGAAATCACAGAGGGAAAGGGGAAGGACGCTTCCACTTCCGGTCCTCCCTCTTTCCCCCATTTTCTCCCTCCTCCTTGTCTTCCCGTTTTCACTTATTGGGAATGGAGAGAGAGTTGGGGAGCGCTTTGAAGGAGAAATTCTGGAGGAAAAAGGGAGTGTCAGATAAGAGCGTCAGAGAAGAGGATGTCGGATAAGTGAAGGTCTGGATAAGTGAAGGTCTGGAGCTTCGGGCTGGAGTGCCACCAGTATGCAGATGACACCCAGCTCATTCTGGGGATGGAAGGCCAGCCTGACTCCATACCCGATAATTTCCATCATTGCCTTGAAGCCATCAGTGGATGGCTGCGAGCCTGTAGGTTGAAGGTGAATCCAGCTAAGACGGAGATCCTGTGGCTGGGTCGTCCGGGTACAGGAGGGATCCGGCTTCCAACCCTGGACAGGGCGACACTTCGCCCGTCTCCATCTGTAAAAAGCTTGGGAGTCACGCTTGACTTCGAGCTGTCAATGGAGAAGCATATCTCCATTGTCAGCGGAGTGGCTTTTCACCACCTCTGACAGGCGAGGAGGCTGGCCCCCTACCTGTCCCGTCATGGCCTAGCCACAGTGGTCCAAGCCACGGTCATCTCAAGATTGGACTACTGTAATGCCCTCTACATCGGCCTTCCCTTGTCGGTGATCCGGAAGCTTCAGCTGGTGCAGAACGCTGCAGCACGGCTGGTGGCAGGCTGCGCGAACTGCACTGGCTTCCAATAGAGCATCGGATCACCTTCAAGGTGCTGGTTTTGACCTTTAAGGCCTTGAATGGTCTGGGGCCAGTGTACCTAAGGGACTGCCTCTCCCATTACAGTCCTCCACAACCACTGCGATCCGAATCCCAGAACCTTCTGGTGGTGCCTAGCCGCCAATCTATCCACCTGGGTACAACACGGAGGAGGGCATTCGGTGCCGCTGCGCCGGTCCTGTGGATTGCCCTGCCTTCCGCAATCCGAGCTCAGACTGATTTGTTAACATTCCGCAGGGCTTGTAAAACCCTCCTTTTTACCCAAGCGTTCGGTTCATAGATATATGAGTATGTAGACTGTGTTTTGCATGCCTGGTGGCTGCAATTTTAATAGGTGGACTTGTTTTTACTATGTTTTACTGTGTTTCTATGGTTTTATATGAATGTGAGTCGCCCTGAGCCTACGGGAAAGGGCGACTAATAAATCGAAGTAATAAATAAATAAATAAATAAATAAAAAGGTTGGATAAGTGAGACTCTATTATCTAATCCTATCGATCCATTCCACTAAGGCTTGGAAAAACTGACTCCTAGAGTTGGAAGGCTACCCCAAGGACCATCCAGTCCAACCCCATTCTATCATGCAGGAAGACACATCCAAACTCTCTCGACAGATGCCCTTCCAGCCTCTGTGTATAAACCTCCAGAGGAGATTCCAGTGGACTCCTAGGAAGCAGTATATTCCAACGATGAACACCTCTTGCTATCGGGAGGTTTTCATAATGTCTAGGTAGAATCTCTTTTCTTGACATTTGAATCCATTGCTCTGTTGTGTCCTAGTTTTCAGGGCAGCAGAAAACTTTCTGCCTCTCTGTAGCATCCTCTCAGGTATATAAGTATGGCTTTCACATCCTCTCTTCTCAGCCTTATCTTCTCTAGCCTAAACCTACCCAGTTCCCTGAGCCACTCCGCATAGCTTCCAGACCTTTGATTATTTTGCTCTTCTTCTAAATGCTCATCTCATTTTTCTTTGGTCACTGGATATTTTAGGAACTGGAGGCAGATTTCAACCAGAAGGGTGAAACTCTGCCCCAAGGTTAACCTTGCCTTGTGCTGCATAAAAATATTATGAGTGTAGACTCTTTGGGGCAGGCCCAACAACACACATGCTCATTTTTGGTTCTGTATAAACAAAGAGCAAGTGGGTTGTTGTAGGTTTTTTGGGTTGAATGGCCATGTTCTAGAACAGGCCTGGGCAAACTTCGGCCCTTCCGGTGTTTTGGACTCCAACTCCCACAATTCCTAACAGCGGCAGGCTGTTGGGAGTGTGGGAGTTGAAGTCCAAAACACCCGGAGGGCCAAAGTTTGCCCAGGCCTGTTATAAGCATTATCTCCTGACTTTTCGCCTGCATCTGTGGCAAGTATCCTCAGAGGTTGTGAGCTTTGTTGGAAACCACATTTGAGGATGCTTGCCACAGATGCAGGCGAAACAATGGGAGAGAACGCTTCTAGAACATGGCCATACAACCCAAAAAACCTACAACAACCCAGTGATTCCGGCCATGAAAGCCTTCGACAATATAAAGAGCAAGTGATAATGCAATTCAAGGGCCCCAGCAGTCGTTGGGATCTCCCTAAATTGACCTTCCTTCTAGCACTTCCTTCTTGAACAGGGTGGATCCTCGTTTCCATGGACTGCTGCTCGTTTCCAGCCTAGAGTCATTGATACGGATGATAGAATCCAAGAATCTGATAGTTAGCAGGGTTCCCTGGGGTCATCCATTCCAACCCTGTTCTGCCAGGCGGGATGGCACCATCCAATCCCTCCCAACAGATGGCCATCCAACCTTGGTCTAAGGCAGTAGTTCTCAACCTGTGGTTCCCCAGGTGTTTTGGCCTACAACTCCCAGAAATCCCAGCCAGTTTACCAGCTGTTAGGGTTTCTGGGAGTTGAAGGCCACAACACCTGGGGACCCGCAGGTTGAGAGCCACTGCTCTAAGGAGACGGCACCAGACTCCAAGGCTGTCTATTCCTGATATTGCTTCAAACAGAAACACTCGAATGAAATCTCAATTTTCCCCCCTAACCAGAATGGGTCAATGAGCAGAGAGAAAATAATCAAGATCTAGGAGCGGTGCAGTTGGATCGCCAAATGGCCATTGCCAAAGTACTCACCGATGGGCGTCTCATCCATCGCTGACTTGCTGTTGAGGTCGGCTCCGTGAGCCACCAAAAGCTCCACCAGCTGAATCTGTCGATGAGAAGAAAGAGGGAAGGCAGACAGAGCAACATCAGGTGGGCAAGCTGTTTAGTGCCAAGCCCTTTAGTCCTGCACTTGCCTTTTGGGAAGCTCACTAGAAAGCCCTGAAAGCAAGGTCCGTCCTGTGACATGAAGCGGATTTTTCCGGAAATTATTCACTGTCCTATGTAACATTATCTAATTTAGCACATTGGGTTTAAACGTTACTTTGAGATCCCGTATCCGTACGATCACCGCCCAAGGCTTAACTTATCTGACAACAATCCCTCCCCAATGCATGTCATAGGCCCTCCAGTGCAACCTCCTGGTATGCTTATATCAGAAGTAATTTGTTCAATTGGGCTTGCAATTAGAATCCTAGAGTTGGAAGAGACCTCGTGGGCCATCCAGTCCAACCCCATTGTGCCAAGAAGCAGGGACATTGCATTCAAAGCACCCCTGACAGATGGTCATCCAGCCTCTCTTTAAAAGCCTCCATAGAAAGAGCCTCCACCGCACTCCAGAGCAGAGAGTTCCATTGCTGAACAGCTCTCAGAGTCAGGAAGTTCTTCCTAATGTTCAGGTGGAATCTCTTTTCCTGTCATCTGAGGTCAACATTATCCATGTTAACCTTGGATAGTTTCATACATCTGAAAAGCCCATTGTAGTTTTTGTATCTTTCTTGACAAAAAAGTGCTTTTCCAAAATATATATATATATATATATGCAATCTTCTATATATATAAAATTGCAAAGTCCGTTTAATGTCGTATATAGACAAAGAAACTATGGCTCCCACAACCACCAAACTTGACAACCGACTGGACCATTACACTAGCTACAGACAACAGCAAAAAAACCGGACCTACATACCTCCCAACACCCCAAAAAACGATCCCCAAAAAATTGCCAACGGGACTCCCACCCTGGCCTCTCCGCTGCCAGCACGAATCTTTAGAACGTTCGCACATGGCAGACAAAGCGCTGCGGCCTGATCCCACACACTTCGCCACACAACCACACGCCCCACTCCAAGCCTGCCAGCAACACACTTCCCTACCCACGATCACTATCCAACACACACATACACAGGACACCAACAAATAAACAACATACTCTACCCCCCTTCCCTCGCACATGGCCGCCAAACTCCTCCTCCTCCTGCGCCGCCTCACCCCTGTGGGGATCCCTCTTCCCTCTCCGCCAGCCACCATCTACCTACACAGGCGCCCTTCGGAGAACAAGCAGCAGCAGCAGCAGCACCGCCGCCGCGCCTCCTTCTCCCTCTGCCGGGTCCCCCCTCTCTCCCTCCCTCACGCATCGCCTCCACGCCCCGCGGGACGAGGGTCCCGGCTCCGGAGCCGCCTTGGGACTGAGAGAAAGGGAAGGAGAGCCCAGCTCAGAAGGAGCCACCCGCCTCGGAGCCCAGAGGAGCCCGCCAGAGAAAGAGAGAGAGAGAGCCCAAGGGGAATCGCCGCCTCCTCGCCGCCCCGCGCCTTCTTCTTCCTTCTTCAGTGCGGAGGAGGAGGAGAAGCAGCCCAGGAAGGAAAAGAGGAGGGAGGAGCAAGAGGGGATAGAAGGAAGGACAGGGCAGAGGGAAGAGAGAAAAGAATAGAGGGGGAAAGGAGAGGGAAGAAGGAGACAGCAGTAAGAAAGGAGAGGGGAAAAACGGGAGGAAAGAAAGAGGAGAGGAGAAAGAATAAAGAGGAAAGGAGAGGAATGAAGGGAGAGGAGGAGTAAGGAGAAGGGGAAGAAAAAATACGGGGGAAAGAAAGAAAAGAGCAGGAAGACAGGAGAGTGGGAACAGCTACACACATACACATATATACACATACAAACTACCCTGCCCGCAACACAACCTTCTTCCCTTCCCACCACCCCAAAACAGCAACAAAAACCCACACACTCCTTACCTTTGCCCCGAAACCTCCCTCACAAGCTCAAACCACGCCATCGTCACTCCAACCAAACTAGACTACATCTCCCAAGATCCTTTGCAGCAAAACACAGCAACGCGCATGCGCACAACAAAACATCCAAAAAGCCCGCGAAACAGCCTAACCCCTCCCCACCACCCCAAAACAACACAAAATAAACTTCATTCTCTCCCTCCTTCTCCTTCCTTCCTTCCTTCTCCTTCCTTCCCTCTTTCCTCCTTCTTTCCTCCCTTCCCTCTTTCTTCTCTACTTCATTCTCTCCCTCCTTCTCCTTTCCTCCCTCCTTCCTTCCCTCCTTCCTTCTCCTTCCTTCCCTCCTTCCCTCCCTTCCCTCTTTCTTCTCTACTTCATTCTCTCCCTCCTTCTCCTTCCTTCCTTCCTTCCTTTCCTCCCTCCTTCCTTCTCTCCTTCCTTCTCCGTCCTTCCTTCTCCGTCCTTCCCTCTTTCTTCTCTCCCTCCTTCTCCTTCCTTCCTTTCCTCCCTCCTTCCTTCTCTCCTTCCTTCTCCTTCCTTCCTTCCCTCCTTCCCTCTTTCCTCCTTCTTTCCTCCCTCCTTCCTCCCTCCCATCTTTCTTCTCTCCTTCCTTCTCCTTCCTTCCTTCCCTCTTTCCTCCCTCCTTCCTCCCTTCCTCCCATCTTTCTTCTCTCCTTCCTTCTCTCCTTCCTTCTCCTTCCTTCCTTCCCTCTTTCCTCCTTTCCTCCCTCCCTCCCCTCTTTCTTCTCTACTTCATTCTCTCCCTCCTTCTCCTTCTTTCCTTTCCTCCCTCCTTCCTTCTCCTTCCTTCCTTCCTCCCCCCTTTCCTACCTCCTTCCTTTTCTCCTTCCTTCTCCTTCCTTCCTTCCCTCTTTCCTCCTTCTTTCTTCCCTCCTTCCTCCCATCTTTCTTCTCTCCTTCCTCCTCTCCTTCCTTCTCCTTCTTTCCTTTCCTCCCTCCTTCCTTCTCCTTCCTTCCTTCCCTCCTTCCCTCTTTCGTCCTTCTTTCCTCCCTTCCTTCCCTCTTTCTTCTCTACTTCATTCTCTCCCTCCTTCTCCTTCCTTCCTTCCCTCTTTCCTCCTTCTTTCCTTCCTCCTTCCTACCTTCCTTCCCTCTTTCTTCTCTCCTTCATTCTCTTCCTCCTTCTTCTTTCTTTCTTCCCTTCCTTCCCTATTTCCTCCTTCCCTTCCTCTTTCCTTCCTCCCTCCCTCCCCCTTTCCTCTATCCTTCCTTCTCCTTCCTTCCTTCCTTCCATCCTTCCCTCCTTTTCTCTTTCCTCCTTCTTTCCTCCCTCCCTTCCCTCTTCCTTCTCTCCATTCTCTTCTTTCTCTTTCCTCCTTCTTTCCTCCCTCCCTTCCCTCTTCCTTCTCTCCATTCTCTTCCTCCTCCTTTCTTTTTTCCCTTCCTTCCTTCCCTATTTCCTCCTTCTCTCCTTTCTTCCTTCCCTTCCCCCTTTCCTACCTCCTTCCTTTTCTCCTTCCTTCTCCTTCCTTCCTTCCCCCCTTCTTTCCTCCCTCCTTCCTTCCTTCCTTCACTCTTCCTTCTCTCCATTCTCTTCCTCCTCCTTTCTTTCTTCCCTTCCTTCCCTATTTTCTCCTTCCTTCCTTCCTTCCCTCCCTCCCCCTTTCCTCCCTCCTTCCTTTTCTTCACTCACTTAACAACCACCAAACCCACAACATGACAACCACACAACTCGGGAAACTTACCTCTAGAGACCCACAACACAACATACACACAACACATCCATACCACTGCTAAAAACAAAACACCACAATACAATCAACTAATACACCCCACATACACACCATATATCCACAACACACTACCACTGCACACTCACAACAACAAACTACACACTCAACACCACAAACTCTTCTCCAAGCACCATCCCAAACACACACCACCAATCCTCCACTTTACAAACACCACCCCCACAACATGGCAGCCACACAACGCGCGATGCCTATCTCTACAGACCCACTACAAAACTCACACACAACTCCACAAGACTTCAACATCCCACCCACCAGAACAACCCACAACGACACAGCCATGACCCCACCAAGACCGTAAGTAACATCATTTCCAACCCTTACGTACTCGGACTTTCTCACATCTCCTAAATAGGGCACAGCAAAGCGTGCAGGGTACAGCTAGTATATCTATATATATATAATCCGAGTGGTCGTGGGATGTCGTATATAGACAAAGAAACTATGGCTCGCAGAGGCACCAAACTTGGCAGCCTACTGGACCATTACACTCGCTACAGACAACAGCAAAAAAACCCGACCTACATACCTCCCAGCACCCCAAAACGATCCCCAAAATTGCCAACCCCGGCCACCGGCTGCCAGCGCGAACGTTTAGAACGTTCGCACATGGCAGCCAGCGCCTCCTCCGCCTCCTCAGGAAGAGCGGCGGCGAGGGGACCTGGAAGGAGGAGGGAAACCGGCTCCCCTCCCCAGCCCCTCCCACCTCCTTCCGCACCCCCACCCCCCGCGCCGCCCGTCCCGGCAGCTTCCTCCCACCTCCGCCAGGATGGGACCCCGGTTCTCTCCCGATCCCTGAGGAGGCAGGAGGAAGCTTTTCAGGCACCTCTTTTCCCTCCTCTCCCCGCCCCTCCACCGCCTCCCAAACACCCTCCCACCCGACTCCCCTTCACCCCGCCCTCCTCCTCCTCCCTCCCACCCCACCCGCGCCCCGACTCCTTACCTGCCGCATCCTCGCCGCCCGGTTCCAAAGCCTGGCGGGGGGGTCCCCGGGCAGGGCGGGACACGCCTCCCCTCCCTAGCCCCTCCCACCTCCTCCCGCGCTCCTCCCCCGCCCGGTTCGAAGCCTGGCGGGAAGGGCGAGGCAGGAGGCGGGACATCCCCCCCTCCCTAGCCCCTCCCACCTCCTCCCGCGCTCCTCCCTGCCGCCCGGTTCCGAAGCCTGGCGGGTGGGGGCGGGGCAGGAGGCGGGACATCCCTCCCCTCCCTAGCCCCTCCCACCTCCTCCCCGCGCTCCTCCCTGCCGCCCGGTTCTGAAGCCTGGCGGGAAGGGGCGGGCAGGAGGCGGGACATCCTCCCCTCCCTAGCCCCTCCCACCTCCTCCGCTCCTCCCTGCCGCCCGGTTCCGAAGCCTGGCGGGGCGGGCAGGAGGCGGGACATCCCTCCCCTCCCTAGCCCCTCCCACCTCCTCCCCGCTCCTCCCTGCCGCCCGGTTCCGAAGCCTGGCGGGAGGGCGGGCAGGAGCGGGACATCCTTCCCCCTCCCTAGCCCCTCCCACCTCCTCCCGCGCTCCTCCCGCCGCCCGGTTCCGAAGCCTGGCGGGAGGGGCGGGGCAGAGGCGGGACATCCCTCCCCTCCCTAGCCCCTCCCACCTCCTCCCGCGCTCCTCCCCGCCGCCCGGTTCCGAAGCCTGGCGGGAGGGGCGAGGCAGGAGGCGGACATCCCTCCCCCTCCCTAGCCCCTCCCACCTCCTCCCGCTCCTCCCTGCCGCCCGGTTCCGAAGCCTGGCGGGAGGGCGGGGCAGGAGGCGGGACATCCCTCCCCTCCCTAGCCCCTCTCCCACCTCCTCCGCTCCTCCCCCCGCCGCCCGGTTCCGAAGCCTGGCGGGAGGGCGGAGGCAGGAGGCGGGACATCCCTCCCCTCCCTAGCCCCTCCCACCTCCTCCCGCGCTCCTCCCTGCCGCCCGGTTCGAAGCCTGGCGGGAGGGGCGGGCAGGAGGCGGGACATCCCTCCCCTCCCTAGCCCCTCCCACCTCCTCCGCGCTCCTCCCGCCGCCCGGTTCCGAAGCCTGGCGGGGGGGCGGCAGGAGGGCGGACATCCCTCCCCTCTCCCTAGCCCCTCCCACCTCCTCCCCGCTCCTCCCCGCCGCCCGGTTCGAAGCCTGGCGGGAGGGCGGGCAGGAGGAGGGACATCCCTCCCCCTCCCTAGCCCCTCCCACCTCCTCCCGCGCTCCTCCCCGCCGCCCGGTTCCGAAGCCTGGCGGGAGGGGCGGGCAGGAGGCGGACATCCCTCCCTCCCTAGCCCCTCCCACCTCCTCCCGCGCTCCTCCCCGCCGCCCGGTTCCGAAGCCTGGCGGGAGGGGCGGGCAGGAGGCGGGACATCCTCCCCTCCCTAGCCCCCTCCCACTCCTCCCGCTCCTCCCCGCCGCCCGGTTCGAAGCCTGGCGGGAGGGGCGAGGCAGGAGGCGGAGAGAGAGGAAAGAGACTCCAGCGCCGGGTCCAGAAACAGCTGGGAGGCGGAGGAGGGGCAGCGGAGGGGCGCTCACGGCCCCGCCTTCCCGGTGGCGAAGGTCCCCTTTCGGCCCAGTGATGCCGAAGGTCCCCTATCGGAGGAGAAGGAGGAGGAGGACACAGCAGGCACCACACCACACACACAAAAGCCACAGCGAAGCGTGGCCAGGTCAGCTAGTATATATATATGCATATATATGCTATATATATATATATATATATATATATATATATATATATGCAGTATATATTTTGGAAAAGCACTTTTCCAAAATATACCTCTCTCTCTCTCTCTCTCTCTATATATATATATATATAGGTATAACACTGCTCTCCATTGCTGGAAAAATCCTTGCAAGGATACTCCTGAACAGATTAGTTCCTGCTCTTGCAGAAGAACTTCTCCCGGAAAGCCAATGCGGCTTCAGAGCTAACAGGAGCACCACAGATATGGTTTTTGCCCTTAGACAACTGCAAGAGAAATGTCGAGAGCAAAACAAAGGACTCTATGTAACATTTGTTGACCTCACCAAAACCTTCGACACCGTGAGCAGAAAAGGTCTGTGGCAGATCCTGGAACGTCTAGGATGTCCCCCCAAATTCCTCAAAATGATTGTCCTGCTACATGAGGGCCAGCGCAGTCAAGTCAGGTACGGCGATGCTCTCTCGGAGCCCTTTCTCATAACTAACGGAGTGAAACAAGGTTGTGTTCTTGCACCAACCCTGTCTACAATCTTCTTCAGCATGCTGCTCCAAAGGGCTACGGCAGACCTCGAAGAAGAAGACGGCATATACATACGCTATTGTACTGATGGTAGCTTGTTCAACTTAAGCCATCTGAGGGCTCGCACTAAGACTCTAAACTATCTAGTCCGTGAGCTGCTTTTTGCTGACGATGCTGCCCTTGTCGCCCATTCAGAAGCAGCCCTGCAGCGCCTCACATCCTGCTTTGCAGCAGCTGCAGAGTTGTTTGGGCTGGAAGTCAGCCTGAAGAAAACGGAAGTCCTCTACCAGCCTACACCACAGGAAAAACACCACCATCCACACGTCAGCATAGGCGAATCTGTGCTTAAGTCCGTTCAGCAGTTCACCTACCTGGGAAGCATCATCTCTTCAGACGCCAAGATTGATAAAGAGATAGATCACAGATTAGCAAAGGCACAGAGTGCATTCGGAAGGCTTCACAAAAGAGTCTGGAGCAACAAGCACCTGAGGCAAAGCACCAAAATCAGTGTGTACAGAGCTATCGTACTGTCTATTCTCCTCTATGGGTCTGAAACATGGGTCACCTATCGCCAGCACCTACGACTCCTCGAACGCTTTCATCAGCGCTGTCTTCGCACAATCCTAAATATACACTGGACCGACTATGTGACGAATGTTGCTGTCCTTGAGCAAGCAGGGATCACCAGCATTGAGGCCAGCCAGGCTATTGAGAACACAGCTGCGCTGGGCAGGGCACGTCACTAGGATGGAGGAGCACCGCCTCCCAAAGATACTACCCTACGGTGAACTCGCCATGGGGCAGCGCAAGAGAGGCACCCCCAAAAAGAGATATAAGGACTCCCTGAAACAACATCTCAGGCTCGGCCAGATTGATCACCAACAATGGTCCACCCTGGTCTCACATCGGGAGGCATGGAGATGCACTATCCACAATGCTGCAGCCTCTTTCGAGAAGACACGTCGAATGAGTCTTGAAGAGAAACGACAACGCAGAAAGAACCGCAACTTGGAAACAACATCACCCAAGGAAACTTTCTGCTGTGCTTTCTGCAACCGAACTTGCCTATCTCAGATTGGCCTTTTTAGTCATCAACGCGCTTGTAAAAAGCGTGGGATGAGTCCTTCCTGAATCTTCATTCGCGAAGAAGGAATGCCGAGAGACAAATGTTGGAGAGTGGTCCCTGGTCAAAGTGGTCCCTGTTCAAGTGGACTCTGGTCAAGAAAAGGTTGGGAAGCATTGATCTACACTGTAGGATGAATGCACTGTGATACCACTTTGGCTGGATCCACACTGGAACTGCATTATATGGTCAGTGTGTAGACCCATATATCAGGGTTTGGTACATTTATTTTATTTATTTATTTACAGTATTTATTTTCTAAGGTATGGACCACCATGGCCAGATCAGATGTCGTTGTTGTTGTTATCATCATCTACATACATACATACATACAAGATTAGTTCACAACAAACAAGATCACTCTGCTGGTTGTTGTATTGGATTCTACGTCAGACCCTTCCCAAGTGCCTAGGACTGTGTGATGTCCCAGCAAACAATGTGTGCAGATCTGAGTAGGGTGGCCTTTAATGTTTATCAATGCATTGAATTTTGCTGTAAGGCTGGTCTGAGTCCCTCTTCGGAGGTGAGATCGGGGTAAACAAGTTTTAAATAAATAATAAATATATACATTGCAGCTGACAGACAATAATGTTGTCAGTGCCGATTGTGTTCAAGTGTGTGCCGAGCACCCCTGGGACCACCTTTACTGTCTTGTGCCAGTCTTTGCAGTTCGATCTCTAAATCCTCAAATCCTTATTACAGTGTTCCCTCGCCATTTCGCAGTTCACTAACAGCGGACTTGTTGTTTCCCGGCTTTTCAAAAAAATTAATTTAAAATACAAGTAGCATACAAGTAGAGGGAGAGAGAGAGGAGGGGAGAGAGGAGTGGGTAGAGCTATATTGTACATATAGAGTTTAGTGTCCCTACATCACGGTTTTTCACTTATGGCAGGAGTTCCTGGAATGGACACCCCGTGATAGGTGAGGGAACACTGTACTATGCTTTTGCAGAACTCTGGGTTCTGTGTAACTCAGAGTTTGGGCACCACTAGTGTAGATGCACCTGATGATACCTCCCAAAGCCCCATTTCATCCTGTGATTCTATTATCCTTCTCGATCCTGGTGTCCTTCTTCCTCAGGGGATTGGCCTTCTGGCCAAAGCGAGCTGCCCTTCCTCCCAATGGGATGCTGCCCTCAACCTGGAAGGGCCTAAAAGGAGACTCTGGGCCCGAGCATCTGCCTTGCAGTTGGAGCGAGTGGCTCAATTGCCTGCATGACTGCCGCTGTGGGAAATCCTCTGCTTATCCAATTTAGCTGGGGATCCTGGACGCCACCTGGTCCCCAGACACTAGACAGGCTCGGATTAATGGGATTATTCCTCAGAGTCTGTTCCACAAAAGCGGTGTCTGCTGGGCTTGGCCACCAGGGGGCAGCATGCGATTCTAGGCTGAATCCAGAGAAGTGTCCACATCGAGGGAAGTCCATTCTCTTTTGCTTTGATCAGAACACCACTGTGTCCACTTCTGGGCAAAGCAATCCAAGAAAAAGATGGACTGGACTGTCTAAAACAGGCATGGGCCAACTTTGGCCCTCCCTCCAGGTGTTTTGGACTTCAACTCCGGTAGGCTGTTAGGAATTGTGGGGTTTGCAGGTTCTTTTTGCATGGTCTGCCAGGGCTTTAATGGTGCTTCTTTTTGGACTTGGAAAATGGTTGGAGTTTTTGTGTCGGTGAATTGGATGTTTGGGTAGATGCTGCTGAGGTGGTCCAGGGACATGTTGAGTTCTTCTTCTCCATGGCTCCAAATGGTGAAGGTGTCGTCCACATATCTGAACCATATCATGGGCTTTTATGTTGCTGTTTCCAGGGCAAGGGCATCATGCACTGGGACCTCAAGCTGAAGAACCTCATCCTGGACAAGCGGAAGAACATCAAGATCTCCGACTTCGCTTCTCGAAGATTGTGGTCCTGCAGACGCATGATGACCCCCTCCTACCGCATGATGAGCTGCTTCTCCCACCTGAGAGAGACCTGATGTGACAGCTTTAACTATGCCTGCCCAGAGATTCTCCTGGGATTGCCCTACGACCCCTTCCTCTCTGACATCTGGAGCATGGGAGGCATCCTCTACACCAGTGGTTCTCAACCTGTGGGTCCCCAGATGTTTTGGCCTTCAACTCCCAGAAATCCTAACAGCTGGTAAACTGGCTGGGATTTCTGGAAGTTTTAGGCCAAAACGCCTGGGGACCCACAGGTTGAGAACCTCTGCTCTACACCTTGGTGGTGACCCACCTGCCCTTCTACAACATCAACCTCAAGAAGTTGCTCCATGAGACCAGAAGGAGGTCAACTTCCCCAGCCACCTCCAGATCAACGAGGAGATCAAGGAGCTGGTCCACCGCATCCTCTGCCTGGCTTCGAAACGCCTCAACATCTTGGAAGTCCTCAAGGTGCAGTGGGTCATCAAATTCTGAGAAGCCCACCACAGAGCTCAAGGCGCTGGAAGCCATCTGCGGGCCCCGGGCCAATGAGTCCGTGAAGAATGCCAACCTCAGCACCAAGACGCTGAGAATTGTATTTTATGGTTTTAATTGTTAATTGTTTTTATATGGTTATATTATATGTAATTGTTTTTGACTGTATTTTATCTTGTGGGTCATTGATGGCCAAATGTAAATCGCCTTGAGTCTACAGGCTGAGAGGGGCCGTATACAAATATAGTAAGTAAGTAAATAAATAAATAGTGTTCCATGTGGAAATGTGCTATGACTGGGCTCAGAGGTCTCCCCATAGCTACTCCATCTTTCAGCTCGTAGTATTCATTGTCAGAATTGGAATATATAAAAGGGCGTCCCGTGGAGGAAAGGGGAGGCAAGCTTGTTTTCTGTTGTCCTTGGAGCAATGGATTCAAATGATCAAAAAAGAGATGCCACCTAAAAATTAGGAAGAATTTCCTGTTGGTAAGAGCTGTTTTGCAGTGCATTGGGTGTGGCTGAGTCTCCTTCTCTGGAGGCTTTGAAGAAGGCTGGAAGGGCATCGGATTGTGTCTCCCTGTCTGGCAGAAAGGGGTTGGACTTGATGGCCTTTGGAGGTCCCTTCCAACTCTAGGATACTATGAAATGCAGCTGCAGTGTTGTGTGTTAGAGGGAGCTGGCATCTCCGCCTGCAAAACCAGCTCTTCTTGCCCTTACCCCTCCTCTGCACCTGGAGACTCACCTGTCCCCAGAAGGCTGCAGCATGGAGCGGCTCCCAGCCATCATGGTCCTTGGCGCTCATGCTGGCTTTGTGTTCGAGCAACAGCATAGCCGCCTCCAGGTAGCCATTGGCCGAGGCGATGTGCAGCTGCGGAGGGCAGAGAGAAGGGGATGAGAAGGGGGAAAGGCAGGACACCTTGCAGGACAGCGACCTCTATGAAGTAAGGGACAAACACCAGGCGCCAGTCCTTTCCGGCTGAAAAAAGGGCTCCGCAGCCATTGGGAAAAGCAGTACTGCCATGGAGCATATTGGCCATGCCGCAAAATACAAGATATTCAATCCCCAAGGCTGTAAAATACAGTGTACAAAATGCAATACATTTTATAGGGCAATAAATGAAATACAGCCAGGCCTCCATTATTGCAATTAGAACATTCATGGGTTTAATTAAATCCTCTCCTCTAGGAATCTCTAGAGCAGGTGTAGGCAAACTTGGGCCCTCTCTCCAGGTGTTTTGGACTTCAACTCCCACAATTCCTAACAGCCTACCGGCTGTTAGGAATTGTGGGAGTTGAAGTCCAAAACACCTGGAGAGAGCCAAAGTTTGCCTACACCTGCTCTAGAGCAACTCCATGGTCATCTTTCCTAGAGGTTGATCACAGGATCATGCTGGAGAACTTAGAGATACCCAGAGAGAACATTTCTTGGAACCTAAAGGTCTTCTAATACGATTCCAGAAGTTGACCATAAAATTGTGCTAGAGATTTTCTCTCAGGTGAAAAATAATAACAATTTTATTTGGTTGTTGTAGGTTTTTTGGACTATATAGCCATGTTCTCGAAGCATTCTCTCCTGATGTGTCACCTGCATCTGTGGCAGGCATCCTCAGAGACTGGGAGGTTTGTTGGAAACTAGGAAAATGGGGTTCATATATCTGTGGAATACCCTGAAAACTTTGCAAGAAACTTTGAAATATCCTTTGGAGTATTGCTCTGTCAGACTACACAGTAGTCCAATACAAAACACAAAATATGCTAACATAAGGCAATGATAATACACAGTGTTACACCATAGAGATAAAGGGCTGGGTCTGAAAGCGTCGCCAATAAAGAGTCACAATGTTACAAAAGTATCAAATATATATTGTGTACCAAAATAGTGCTGTAGTACAAGACAAAGTCGCATTCAGTGCAATGCTATAAAAAGAATGCAGACCATTTCGCAATGTAATGCAAATATAAACACCAAATGGTACTAAAGGGTCAAATACAACAATGAAACATAATAAGCCCAAACATGCAGGAGAGGGCTGGAACGACGCAAATACAGAATCCAAATAACCCTGTGAAAGGTCCGGAGCCAAATAACTCACGGACTATAGACTGAGTCCTTTGGGGGAGCCTTGGTGGACGGGAGAGCTGGCAGTACGCCGACTCGAATCGAGGTAGTGATTACTGAACACCCCCCCCGAGGCACAGGAGGTCTCCAGGCAGCAAGCCATCAGGGACTAGCGAACACCACCCAAGGCAGGTGCCCTCACTATTGATTACGTAATCTTCTCAGGATTGCAGTGAGTTTCCGGGCTGTTTGGCCATGTTCCAGAAGCATTCCCTCCTGACGTTTCACCCACATCTATGGCAGGCATCCTCAGAGGTTGTGAGGTGTCTTGGAAACTAGGCAAGTGGGTGGGAGAAAGAACTCTTTTCTGCTTGAGGCAAGAGTGAATGTTGCAAATGGCCACCTTAATTAGCATTTAATGGCCTTGCAGCTTCAAAGACTGGGTGGTTCTTCTTAGTTACTCACATGCTAACAGATAGATCCAGCTTAAACCCTTGCAAATCAAGCTTGCTAATTGCTCCCTTCACACGTGGATAACAGGCATCAGTTCTTTTCTCCCACCCTGGACTTTCCACAGGTATATTATGTACTCCACTTGCATTACCACCATCAGATCCTCTGCAGATGCCAGTAGCCACAGGCGCAGGCAAAATGTCAGGAGAAAATACTGCTAAAACAGAGTCATACAATCCAGGAACCACACAACACCCCAATCCTTTGGAATAGCTTTTTCCTAAACATCAGCATGGCATAGTGCTTTGAGCACTGGACTCTGGAGTCCGGGGTTTGAAGACTCCCTCGGCCATGGAAACCCACTGAGGGTAAATATTCCATATGCTTTGGATAGTTACTAGGCTTGGTTGATCCCAAAAAAAAGACTCTGGGTGCCCTCTTCCTCACCAAGGTGGCCCGGTGGTCCAGCGGCGTATTGAGGTCCACCCCTTCCTCGATCAGCCGGTGGATGTCGTCCACCATGGTGCGCTCCACTGCCGAACGGGCGTCTTCAATGGTCTCCTGAGTGATACCTGGAGAGGAGGAGGAGGGAGACGGATGAGAGGGACATTCCCCACAACAAGGATCTTCTTTGGGGAAATGGAGTGGGCGCTCGAAGTTGAGACAGACAAGATCTCGAATGAGGATATTTTACCATAGGTTTTATTCAGGTTCTTGTACTTTCGTATCACAGAGTTTGTAAGACCACAGGGTTTGTGAGATGTCTTTAGTAATGACTTATATCAGGGCTGTCCAACTGGCGGCCCGGGGGCCGTATACGGCCCCCCAGCCCCTTCCCTACAGCCCCCTAAGCTTTTTAATAAAAAATAAAAAAAATAAATTAAATTAAAATATTTTTAAAAATTACCCACTTCCGGGTTTCGGAGCAAGTATCGCGAGACTACGGAAGCCACACGGGATTTCGCTCTCAACGCGAAATCTCGCCTGCGTTGAGAGCGAAATCCCGTGTGGCTTCCGTAGTCTCGCGATACTCCTGTTGCCAAAATCTCGGCTACTTAATCCCTGCGGCCCATGCAGACGTGATTTGTACCTTCCCGGCTGCTGCCTCGCTCAGTCGTCGCCTCTGCTCGTGGTCCGGCTGCTCCTGGATCCCACGCATTTGGGAAGGTAGGCTAACCTTTATGTTATTATTATGTAATTGTTTATTTGAATGGCATTTAATGTTAGTAAAATATTATATTTAATTGTATGGATGGCCCTTCTGAATGCCCCCTGGTTTTTATGTTAGGAAATTATTATATTGAATTGTATGGATATTTGAATGCCCCCTGCATTTAATGTTAGTAAAATATTATATTTAATTGTATGGATTTGAATGCATTTAATGTTAGTAAAATATTATATTTAATTGTATGGATGCCCTTTTTTATGCCCCCTGCATTTAATGTTAGTAAAATATTATATTTAATTGTATGCATGCCCCTTTTGAATGCCCCCCCTGCATTTAATGTTAGTAAAATATTATATTTATTTTATAATTAATAATGCAACTAGGAATTGTAAGTAAATTGGAGCCGGGGAGGGGTGGGGCGGGGGCGGAGCTGGGGGCGGAGCCAGGAGTGGGGGCAGACCCTACGGCCCCCCAGGTCATCAGTGACCGGAATTCAGGCCCCTGGGCCGGTAGAAGTTGGACAGTCCTGACTTATATGGAGGCCTAGAAGGCAGGGTCATCAAGTTTGCAAGCGACACCAAATGGGGAATCATAGAATCCTAGAGTTGGAAGAGACCTGGTGGGCCATCCAGTCCAACCCCCGGCCAAGAAGAAAAATCGCATTCAAAGCAACCCCAACAGATGGCCACCCAGCCTCTGCTTAAAAGACTCCAAAGATGGGGCCTCTACCATACTCTGGGGCAGAGTTCCACTGCTGAACAGCTCTCATAGTCAGGAAGTTCTTCCTCGTGTTCAGGTGGAATCTCCTTTTCTGCAGTTTGAAGCCATTGCTCCATTGCGTCCTAGTCTCCAGGGCAGCAGAAAACAAGCTTGCTCCCTATGACTCCCCTCACATATTTATACATGGCTATCATGCCCCCCTCGGGTTTCTCTTCTTCAGGCTAAACATGCCCAGCTCTCGTTTTCCAACTGCTAGGTTGGCAGACGCTGGGACTAACAGTGGGGGCTCACCCCGCTCCCCTGATTTATACCACCGACCTTTTGGTCAGCATGTTCAGCAGCTCAGTGGTTTAACCCACTGCACCACCAGGGGGCCCTCTAAGAGATAGAAATAGCACTAAAAACCCATAAAGATATAAATAAGGTTTGGAGGGTCCAGACATGTAACCACATGCAGGGGAGTGGGTTTGGCTTAAGTTGGGGACCCCCTACCAAAAAGAAAATCCAGGCATGACCCCATGCTATAGAACCGTGGGATTTGTAGTTTGGTGAGGCACCAGCACTCTTGTGAAAACTACAACTCCCAGGATAGCACTGAGCCATGGCAGTTCAGAAGACCATGCCGAACAACCCAGAGAGATTTAGCTGGGAGACCTGTGCCCTTGGCTGTCAGAAGTTTACCTCTGGGACCCACTGGTGGGTGGTGGAAACATTGGGGGTGGGAAGCTGGGCGATCAGCATGGCAAGGGGGTCCATGGAGAGAAAGGGGGTTCTGCAATTAAGCCCTGAAGAGGGGGTCTGATCTTTGAGAAAGCCGTTCAGGGGTGCTGCATACTTGGCTTGTGAGATCTTGGCCGTTGTCTTACCCGAACCAATAGTTTTGACCTTGACTCAAGGGCCCACCAAGATTCTTGTGGCCCTGGATTAGGAGGGTGGCCAGGTGGATTTCTTTGATGGTGATCCCAATGCATTCATCTTCTCTTTCCATATAGAATCTCTCTCTGGGGAGGTGCTCCAACCTTTTTACGAACTAAGAGAATGGGGTTTCTCCTTGCAGTGCTTAAGCTGAGCTCAGGAAAAAGTTAGGAGGGGCTTTGTTTATTTTTTGGACTGCAACTCCCAGAAACCTCCAGCCAAGAATGCTTGGGGAATTCTGGGAGGTGCAGAGTCACAAAACCTGGGTTAGACAAGATCAGTTAGCCAGCATGGAATTGTTAAATAATGGGAAGGAACGGTCACTTGTTAAAGCAATGTATTTTAACTTTGAATTTTTAAAAATCAGAAATATTTATTGCCTTGAGATGCATCAATTTTGCTGCATGTGATATGTGATCCTCTTAGACATGTTTTTAATGTGGAAATAAAGTTTTGTTTGCAGTCCTTGTTTTTTTCAGGACAAAACTTTGCTTATCCCAAAAAGCAGAATGGTTTGAATGTTTTTATACTGTTTTATATTGTTTTTATTATTATTATTATTTTTATATATATATATATATATATATATATATATATATATATAAACATTCAAACCATTCCGCTTTTTGGGAGGCTTCTACCAGCCCGCACCACAGGAAAAACACCATCACCCCCACGTCAGCATAGGCAATTCTGTGCTTAAATCCGTTCAGCAGTTCACCTACTTGGGAAGCATAATCTCTTCAGACGCCAAGATTGACAAAGAGAGAGATCACAGATTAGCAAAGGCATAGAGTGCATTTGGAAGGCTTCACAGAAAAGTCTGGAGCAACAAACACCTGAGGCAAAGCACCAAAATCAGTGTATACAGAGCTATCGTACTGACTATTCTCCTCTATGGGTCTGAAACATGGGTCACCTAGCGCCAACACCTACGACTCCTCAAACGCTTTCATCAGCGCTGTCTTCGCACAATCCTAAATATACACTGGACCGACTATGTGAGGAATGTTGCTAGGATCACCAGCATTGAGGCCATGCTATTGAGAACTCAGCTGCACTGGGCAGGGCACGTCTCTAGAATGGAGGACCACCGCCTCCCAAAGATACTACTCTATGGTGAACTCGCCACGGGTCAGCGCAAGAAGCGCCCAAAAAGAGATATAAGGACTCCCTGAAACAACATCTCAAGCTCGGCCAGATTGATCACCAACAATGGTCCACCCTGGCCTCACATCGGGAGGCATGGAGATGCACTATCCACAATGCTGTGGCCTCTTTCGAGAAGACGCGTTGAATGGGTCTCGAAGAGAAACGACAACGCAGAAAGAACCGCAACTTGGAAACAACATCACCCAAGGAGACTTTCTGCTGTGCTTTCTGCAACCAAACTTGCCTATCTCAGATTGGCCTTTTTAGTCATCAACGCGCTTGTAAAAAGCATGGGATGAGTCCTTCCTAAGAATCTTCGTTCGCAAAAGTAATGCCGAGATTTAATTTGTGTATTTATACTTTTTGTTGTTGGCACCATGGCGTGCTGGTTGTTAGCTGCCCTGAGTCCCTCTGCGGAGGTTGAGATAGGATGGGATATAAACGTCAGAAATAAATAAATAAATACCTTGGTCCGCCATGGCGGTCTCGATGTAGTCCAAGGTGGCCTCATCCTCACAGAGGTCATAGGGCATGTTCCCATCCGAATTGACGGCCAGCAGGTTGGCGCCTCTGGAAAAAGAAAGGAGGGTGGTACGGTGAAGCCGTGAACAGGTTGGCATTCAGTTTGCCCTCCGACTGTATCCGACTCGGGCTGCTGGTGAATGTAACAGATACACGGAGTTATTTCTGTGCGAGACGAGCCTACGGCATGCGCAAGACGTACATGCTCCGTGGGCACTGCCCATGCAAGCTTGGGTTTCGTCTTTCCTGCCTCCTGCATGTCACTTGGCAGGGAAAATTGTTCCAATAGCGTTCCTCCCACCCAGTAGCACACTGCTTCTTCTACGCCTTACAACCGAGAGTTATAAAATCGTAAGAGTTGGAATCGAGCTGCAGAAGAGATTCCACCCAAACGTGAGGACGAACTTCCTGATGGGAAGAGTTGTTTAGCTGTGGAATCTGCTGCTGCTGCCACCTTGGGGCCTTCCCTTCTCTGTGTCAGGCCATTCCGAAAAGGAAAAAGCCG
Source organism: Anolis apletophallus (assembly GCA_030556195.1). Lineage (NCBI taxonomy): Eukaryota > Metazoa > Chordata > Lepidosauria > Squamata > Anolidae > Anolis > Anolis apletophallus. The sequence goes on along the minus strand of JARBWK010000007.1, from coordinate 149,747,010 downwards.
TTAAAAGTGTAAATTAGCAACAGGAGCAACAGCGGAAGTTTTAGCATATCAGAAGTAGAGCACAGGCAAAGAATGAATTGCTTTGAAAGGTGCAGAAGAGTTTATTGAAAGAGCTCCATTTCTATAGAGGACAGGTAGGCCCTAGCTACCTGGCTCCCTTGAAGCAGGCACCTTGTCTCTCTCCATGCTCATGGGAAACAAACAAAATGGAGGACTCACAGGCTTGCTATGTGGCTACAAATTTGAATTAAAAGAGCCGTATCCCTGAGAAGCATCAGTCTAACAATCAGGTGCAGCTGGCTGGGTGTCAGCTGCATTAAGATCACTACTGACCAAAAGGTCATGAGTTCGAAGCCAGCCCGGGTCGGAGTGAGCTTCCGGCCAATTTTGTGTTGCTTGTTGTCGACCTTTGCTACCTGAAAGACAGTTGCATCTGTCAAGTAGGAAATTTAGGTACCACCTATGTGTGGGGAGGCTAACTTAACAAATTTACGTGGCCATAAAAAATCTCCAGCAAAAAGCATGCGGGGAATGCGGAAAGTACTTCATCAGTGTGGCAGATGGACGGTGAAGCAACAGCTCCCCTGGTGGCCAGAAAAAAGTTAAATAGCCTCTGACTTTCTGTCTATGTGTGTTGTGTGTCTATGGCACTGTATGTTTGCCATGTATGTGTACATTGTGATCTGCCCTGAGTCCCCTGCGGGGTGAGAAGGGCGGAATATAAATACTGTAAATAAAATAATAATAATAAATAAATAAATAATAGCAGGAAATAATAGAGAGACAGGCAGTTAGAAAGAAAGGGCTTTCCCTGCCAGCTAACTCGGCTATTTATTTATTTTGCCCATTTGTACCCAGTCTTCTCACTCCCGAGGGGGACTCGGGGCAGCTTCACAACAGGCATCCATTCAATGCCAAAAACAGTAATAAATAATGAAAGCAATTAAAACCATTTGTTAATGTTTTAAGATTACTAAAACATGGTTGAAATCACACAGGTTTGAAATCACAATCCAGGTCAATCCATTGTCGTTCACACCAAGTGGGTCTCATTCTAAATTGCTGCCTCTACTGTTCAAACGCTTGGTCCCATAGCCAGATTTTAAGTTTCATTCTAAAGTACAGGAGGGAGGTGGCCAATCTAATGTCACTGGGTGGATAATTCCACAGGCGAGGGGCCACCACTGAGAAGGCCCTGTCTCTCGTCCCCACCAGTCACACTTGCGAGGATGGTGGGACCGAGAGCAGGTGCTTCATAGCAAGAGATACGTTCAGACAGGTAAGCTGGGCCAGAACCATTTAGGGCTTTATAGGCTAAAGCTAGCACTTTGAATTGTACTCAGTAGCAGATTGGCAACCAGTGGAGCTGGCGTAGCAGAGGGGTTGTATGCTCTCTCTCTGTGACACTCCGGTGAGCAACCTGGCTGCCATCTGTTGGGACTAGTTGGAGCTTCTGGGCAGTCTTCAAAGGCAACCCCACGTAGAGAGTGTTGCAGTAGTCTGTCCTGGATGTAACAAGAGCGTGGACCACCGTGGCCAAGTCTGGCTTCCCAAGGTACAGGCACAACTGGCACACAAGTTTTAATTGTGCAAATGTTCCCCTGGTCACCTCCGAAACCTGGGGTTCCCGGCTCAGCGGTCAGTCTAGGATCACTCCCAAGCTGTGAGCCTGTGTCTTCAGGGGGAGTGTAACCCCATCCAGCACAGGCTGTGACCCTATGCCCTGTTTGGCCTTGTGACTGATTAGGACCTCTCTCTTGTCTGGATTCAATTTCAACTTGTTTGCCCTCATCCAGAACATCGCAGCTGCCAAGCACCAGTTCACAACCTGAACAGCCTCCTCTGTGACAGGTGGGAAGGAGTGGTTTATTATTTATTTATTTAAAACTTTTATGTCCTGCTCTTCTCGACCTCCGCAGAGGGACTCAGACCGGCTCACAGCAAGGATTCAATGCAACAATACAATCTAAAAACATCATACTACAACAAAAGATTAAAATACATATAGAATAAAATTACAAATAAGCCAAATTGCCAAGATAAGATCATATCCAACTCAGTCCGTATGTGTGGCTTTGTTCTGTGGCCTGCCCAAGCCATTATTCTGAGAATGCTTCATTCCATAGCCAGGATTTCACTAGCCTCCTAAAGGACAGGAGGAAGGGGGCAGACCTGATCTCAATCGGGAGAGAGTTCCATAGTCGATGGGCCACCACAGAGAAGGCCCTGTCTCTCATTCCTGCCAGACGCAATTGCAAAAGTGGTGAGACTTAGAGCAGGGCCCCACCAAAAGATCTTAATAGCCTTGATGGTTCATAGGGGAGAATCCGTTCGGACAGGTAAACTGAGCCAGAACTGTGTAGGGTTTTGTAGGTTAAAACCAGCACGTTCAATTGTGCTCGGAAGCTAATTGGCAGCCAGTGGAGCTGGTGCAACAAGGGAGTTGTACGCTCCCTGTACCCTGGTCCTGTTAGTAACCTGGCTGCGGAGCGTTGGACTAATTACAGCTTCCGGGCAGTCTTCAGAGGCAACCCCACGTAGAGAGCGTTGCAGTAGTCTATACGGGATGTAACCAGAGCGTGGACCATCATGTCCAAGTCAGGCTTCCCAAGGAACGGGTGCAGCTGGCGCACGAGCCTTAGCTGCGCGAAAGCTCCTCTGGCCACCGCCAAGGCCTGGGGTTCCAGGCTCAGCGATGAGTCCAGGATCACTGCCAAGCTGCGAACCTGTGCCTTCAGGGGGAGTGGAACCCCAACCAACACAGGCTAGAGCTGAACATCAGCTATTTGTCTCTCTGCTTGTTGGGGACTAAAAACTTGTACACTCTTGAGGTCTTTAAGCAGAGGTTAGATGGCCATCTGTCAGGAGGAATTGGAGGGTGTCTTTCTGTGTGACAGAAGAGGGGTTGGAATGGATGGCCCTTGGAGGCCTTCCTATTGTTTTATGCATCTGCCTCCACCTCCCTAATGTTCAAACTATCCTTCACTCAGTGACGGAGAATGAAGAGGCAGCAGACATTTCTAAGTGAGACCATTTCAGTGGCAGGCCTAGGGAACTCACTGCCACAGGGGAAAGCCTCTTCCCCATAAAGTGACTTCCACAGGCTTCTTCCAAGTGAATCTCCTGTTGGCCGGGATGAAGCTTTACTTACCGGAGATTCCTGAGGGCCGCCAACAGTGCTAACGATAGAGTTACCTGGCTGACAATAGAACCCCATTAAATATTTACAGCCCAACAAGCCAGGCCCAAAGCAATTACATCAGAGATGGCCAACATGACCTCGATTTTGGGTGAGGCAAGGAACTGGCTGAGGGTGCCGCCTGGCAGCCGTGATGGACTGGAAGAGGGCCTTTGCACAGTTAAAGCTTGTGTGCCAGCTGTAACCATACCTCGGACAGAACCTTGGACTTGGCCACGGTGGTCCGTGCCTTAGTTACATGCAGAATGGACTACTGTAATGCACTCTACGTGTGGCTGCCTTTGTTTATTTATTTATTTATGTCATTTCTATCCCGCCCATACCAGCCCGAAGACGACTCAGGGCGGCATACAAGTCGACAACAATTAAATGCCATATATAAAAATACGCACATCAGTAAAGGCAGAAAACATCGTCATGCATTTAAAAACCATAGAAAGCAATAAATAATAAAATTATAAAAACTATGTCTTCTTGTTCAAATCCTCAACCGTTCCATCATCTTAGCCGTTCCAAGTTCATTACCCCTTTCTTTTCTAGTTTAATCTGTACATGTGGCCCGCTCACTGTTTTGTGTCATGAATGGTATTATTTTATTGTAATTTTTATTGGTCGTAGTAATTTATAGCTTATGTTTTATGTAATTGTTTTTATTGTTTCATGTTTGATTTTACTTTGCTGTTGTGTTGTCAGGCTCGGCCTCATGGAAGCCGCCCCGAGTCCCCGTTGGGGAGATGGTGGCGGGCTACAAATAAAGATTATTGTTATTATTATTATTTTCCAATTTGAGATTTTTTGGTCATGCTGTAATTCCAAACGCTTGCTCGAAGAGCCAAGTTTTCACTCTTTTTTGAAAGGTCAGAAGGGAGGGGGCTGATCTAATATCCTTAGGCAGGGTGTTCCACAGCCGAGGGGCCACCACGGAGAAGGCCCTGTCTCTTGTCCCCACCAAACGTGCTTGTGAAGCAGGCAGGATCGAGAGCAGGGCCTCCTTAGACAATCTCAAGTTCCTAGAAGGTCCATAGGGAGAGATGCGTTCGGATAGGTAGGTTGGGCCAGAACCATTTAGGGCTTTATAGGCTAAAGCCAGGACTTTTAATTGAGCCTGGTAGCAAACTGGCAGCCAGTGGAGCTGATGCAACAGCGGAGTTGTGTGCTCCTTGAGTGCTGCACCTGTTAGCAATCTGGCTGCTGTCCGCTGGACCATTTGAAGCTTCTGAACAGTCTTCAGAGGCAACCCCACGTAGAGAGTGTTGCAGTAGTCTATACGGGATGTAATGAGAGCATGGACCACCGTGGCCAAGTCAGACTTCCCAAGAAGACAGACCAGAAATTGCAACTGGTGCAAAGGTCGGCAGCCAGGTTGCTAACTGGAGCTAATCATAGGGAGGGGACGAGACTTCTATTAAAACAGCTCCACTGGCTGCCGATAAGTTTCCGGTCCCAATTCAAGGTGCAGGTTATGACTTACAAAGCCCTAAGCTGTTTCTTGTTCTTCTCCTGATTCTTCTTCTACAGACAAGAAACAACCAGGGACAGCTAATCACCTCTCAACAAAGGATTCCCCCAGGCAATAAGAAGCTACACCTTGAAAGCATTCACATCCACATCCAACATACAAGGTTCTTTCTCCCACCCTGGACATTATTCCACAGAAATATAAACCCCATTTTCCTAGTTTCCAACAGACCCCCCAACCTCTGAGGATACCCGCCATAGATGTAGGCAAAGTGTCAGGAGGGAATGCTTCTGGAACATGGCCAGACAGTCCGGAAAACTCACAACAAACCAGTGATTCCGGCCACGAAAGCCTTCTTCGACAATACATTATTTAGGTGGAATCTCTTTTCCATTCGTTCGAATTCACTACCCCATGATTTCTGGAGCAGCAGAAGTCAAGTTTGACCCCTCCTCGACGTGGCGTCTTTTCAGGTATTGAAACACGGCTCCCGTGCCCCCTTCTCTCAGCCTCCTCTTTCCCAAGCAAAACATCCACAGCGACCTCAGCTGCTCTTCAGAGGATTCATGGTTTTCAGAACTTGGACCATTCTGTTCGCCCTTCTCTGGACCTCTTCCCTCTTGTCCATCTGATTCTTGAATTGTTTTGCCAGAACTGGACACATTATAATTCCAGATGGGGCCTGACTGAAGCAGAATACAGCAGGATGATGACTTTCCTTCATCTAGACCAGGGCTGTCCAACAGGCGGCCCTGGGGCCATACACGGCCCCCGAGCCCCTTCCCTCCGCCCCCCTAACTTGTTCTAACAAAATACAAATTAAAAACTTTTAAAAATTTTAAAAACCTACTTCTGGGTTTAGGCAAGCATCGCGAGACTACGCCAGCCACAGACGGGATTTCGAGGGAGGTCGAAATCCCGTCTGTGGCTGCGTAGTCTCGCGATAGCTGCCGAAATCTCGGGTCCCGTGGGATTTGTGGCCTGGGCGCGCGCCTCCTCCTCCCTCGCGGCTGCTTCCAGGCCAGCCCCCATTCCCTCAAAGAGAGGAGGAGGGGAGTGAGGCAGGGAAAGCCCCTCCTGGCTCCGTCCTCTTCCTGTGGAGGGCCCTCGCTTCCCGTCCCGCGGATGGGAGAGCCGCCGCGCCCGGCCTGAGCTTGGCCTCGGCTCCAGCGGGGCTCTTCAGGGACGGCGGCGGCGTTGGTGCTTTGGCCTTGTGGCGGGGCTCCCGCAGTATGGGTAAGGAAGGGCCTGGCTCGAGTGAAAGCGGGACAGTGGGTGAGTGGGGGGGGAGGGGTCCCTCAGCAGCGGTTTCCTTGGTGACGCTTCCTTCCCCTCCTCCGCGCCCCCTCCCCCTTGTTGTGCTGCCTTCCTCCGCGTGCAGGGCGCAACGTGGCTTCCTTTGCGCCTGCCCCCGCGGCTTGTTTTCCCTTCAGGGAGGGAGGGAGCTCTTTGGGCCTCCTCCACCTGCCTCTGGGAAAGGAGGCCCCATCAAGCCCTGCGACGGCATTGAGGTGTTTGGGTTTTTTTTGGTGTGTCCCAATTTGAGTGTGGACTCAAATAACTCAAAGGTATTAGGAAACATTCCCCAAATTCACCAGTGTTCCTATTTGGGCATATTGAGTATTCATGCCAAGTTTGGTCCAGATCCATCATTATTTGAGTCCACAGTGCTCTCTGGATGGAGGTGAACTACAACTCCACAACTCAAGGTCAATTGTAAGTAAATTGGAGCCGGGGGAGAGGGCGGAGCTGGGGAGGGGGCGGAGCTGGGGCAGGGGTGGAGCTGGGGGAGGGGGCGGAGCCGGGGGTGGAGGCAGACCCTTCGGTCCCCCAGGTGATCAGTGACCGGAATTCCGGCCCTTGGGCCCGTAGAAGTTGGACAGCCCTGATCTAGACCAGGCATAGGCAAACTTCAGCCCTCCGGGAGTTTCAGACTTCAACTCCTACAATTCCTCCTGGTCCAAAACAACTGAATGGCCCAAGTTCGCCCATGCCTGTTACAGAGCCACTATCTTGAGCACCGAGACATGTCACATTCTCTCAGCCTCAGATGGCAGGAAGGGCAAGAAACTTGGTCAAGAAAACTTTGGAAAGGGTTGCCATAGCCGAATGTTGTAGCCTTGATGCTGGAGACTCCCTATTCAAGGGTCCAGCAAGTTGATGCTTCCTTGGATGCTAAGGAGGCTGTCCAAGTCTTGAATTGGTGCCTGGCCGCTCTGGATGAGAGCAAGCCAATTGAAGTTGCATCCAGACAAGACAGAGGTCCTCCTGGTCAGTCACAAGGCCAAACCGGGTATAAGGTTACAGCCTGTGCTGGATGGGGTCACACTCCCCTTGAAGGCACAGGTTCACAGCTTGGGATTCCTCCTGGACTCATCACTGAACCTGGAATCCCAGGTTGCAGCGGTGGCCAGGGGAGCTTTTGCACAATTAAAACTTGTGCGACAGCTGCACCCGTACCTTGGGAACCCAGACTTGGCCACGGTGCTCCACGCTCTCGTTGCATCCAGGATAGACTACTGCAATGCTCTCTACGTGGTGTTGTCTTTGAAGACTGCCTGGAAGCTTCAAATAGTCCAACGAGAGGCAGCCAGGTTAATAACTGAGGCAGCATACAGGGAGCATACAACTCCCATGTTACGCCAGCTACACTGGCTGCCAGTTTGCTACCAGGCACAATGCAAAGGGCTGGCTTTGGTCTATAAAGCCCTAAATGGCCCTGGCCCAATTTACCTGTCTGAACGCATCTCCCCCTATGGACCATCAAGGAGATTAAGATTCTCCGGGGAGGCCCTGCTCTCTGTCCTGCCATTGTCACAGGCGTGATTGGTTGGGATGAGAGACAGGGCCTTCTCAGTGATCCCCCCCCCCCCCCCCGCTATGTAACTCCCTTCCTGGAGGGATCAGAACGGCCCCCTCCCTCCTGTCCTTCAAAAGGATGGTAAACACTTGGCTGTGGGACCAAGCTTTCGGGACAGGGCAATAAAGCAGCAATAGGAAAAATTACCAGGCCAATTAGATTCGACACAGATGACCAAGATGGTTTTAAGTGGTGTATTTTAATTATTGAGATTAATGTTTTTAATGTTTATACATGCGTATATGAATTCTTGTCCCGGCATTGAATGTTTGCCGTATATATGCTGTGTTCTGCCCTGAGTCCCCTGAGTTGGGGGTCAGATTTATATTTAAATACATAAATAGGTGCTGGCTGGCTAGCAGATTCTGGGTTTTTTCTTCCAAAACCTCTGGGTCTCCAAGAGCAATTTAGCGCAACACGCAAGTAGTGGGCTTGGGGCAGCACCAGACCCCCTGGCACCCTGCTTCTCTCCACAATTACCTGTCAATGAGCAGCTGCACCAAGTCAAGGTGCCCGCAGGTGGCAGCGGCATGAAGCGGGGTCCAGAGTTCACTGTCACAGGCGTTGACGTCCGCGCCAGAGTCCAGCAGCAGCAGCACAAGGTCCTCATAGTCATCGATGCAACACTGAGACAAAGGGAGAAACACACACAGAGAAGAAGGCAATGAACACAAGGCCATGAAGGGTAACAGAGGGTCTCCAGCCAAGCCATCTTCCTCCAAAGTCATTCTTTCCCGATCATGGAATCAAGGAAGAGACCACAGGGACTATTCAGTCCAACTCCCCGATGTCAGGCAGGAACATCATCATCATCATCATTGTATTGACAAAGGCTTTGTTGTAAATTTTCTGGGGTATCTGGCCATGTTCCAGAAGCATTCTCTCCTGACGTTTCGCCTGCATCTGTGGCAGGCATCCTCAGAGGTTGTGAGGTCTGTTGGAAACTAGGAAAATGGGGTTTATATATCTGTGAAAGGCCCAGGGTGGGAGAAAGAACTCTTGTCTGTTGAGCTAGGTGTGAATGTTTCAATTGGCCACCTTGATTAGCATTTGTTGGCCTCTCAGTTTTTAGGTGTGACTTGTTAGTGCCTGGGGGAATCCTTGGTGAGAGGTGATTAGCTGTCCCTGATTGTTTCTTGTCTGGAGTTCCCCTGTGTTTGAGTGTTAATCTTTATTTACGGTTATAAATTTAGAACTTTTTTGTGTTTTTTAAAGAATTATTTTAGAATCTGGGTACCAGTATTAAAAAAATTCTAAAATTATAACAGTAAATAAAGAACAACACTCAAACACAAGAGAACTCAAGACAAGAAACAATCAGGGACAGCTAATCACCTGTCAACAAAGGATTCTCCAATAGACCTCACAACCTCTGAGGATGCCTGCCACAGATGCAGGCGAAATGTCAGGAGAGAATGCTTCGAGAACATGACCATATAGCTTGAAAAATCTACAACAACCAATTATTATTATTATTACATATTATTATTGTTATTACATAGTATTCTACACTATTATCAGATTTTTTTCGCACCATAAGACGCAGTTTTTTTCCTCCCAAAGTAGGAAGAAAAATCAGCTGCGCCTTATGGAGAGAAGCTGCCCGCAGGGGGGGAGGTGCCGGCGCCGAGGGGGGCGGCGAGGTACTCACGCTATATTCGCCCCCCCCCCGGCGGCTCCCGGCGGCTCCCGCGCATGCCCAGACTCGCCGCCGTGTCGCCGCAGCCAGCCGGTGGCGCGGAGGAACGGGGGCGGAAGAGGTGACTCGTGGGGCGGGCTCGCCGTTCACGGACCCGAGGAGGAGCAGGAGGAGGGGGGAGGCCACGAGGGCGGCCCCCACGGAGCCGCAGCGGCAGCCACAGCAGCAGCCGCAGCAGCAGCAGCGGAAGGGCCCAAAGCCAGAGGCGCATCTTCGTGACGTCACGAAGATGCGCCTGCCGAGGAGGAAGGCCTCACCGGCCGCGTTCTTACAGCGTTCTTACAGCCGCGCGGCTGTAAGAACGCTGCAAGAACGCGGCCGACGGGCCTTTTCCTCCTCGGCAGAGGCGCATCTTCGTGACGTCACTTCGCCAGCGCCTCTGCCGAGGAGGAAGGGGGAGCGGCCGCGCGCTGTAAGAACGCCCGGAAAAGAGGCCGGAGGGAGGGAGGGAACTCCATATTAGTGTAGCCAGCCCCCATTTTTTTCCAATTTTCCTCCTCGAAAATCTAGGTGCGTCTTATCAGCAGGTGCGCCTTATGGTGCGAAAAATACGGTATGTATTACTACTATTATTATTTATACCCCACTTTATCTCTCCTAAAGCAGACTCCCATAACACTATGTAACACGATGTTTGTTCCTGGGTTATACATGGCATTTCCTAATGGGTTCTTTCATAAAAAAAACATGGGGAAATTTATTGTTTTTGCGGAAGGAATATCATCTACAGCACATTTTGCTATAGTTTTTCAATGAATATCTCATTGAGTGTCAAGTAATTCAATCTAGTTTGCGGCAGCCACAAAAATGAAGTTTCTGAAACAGAACAGCTATTTTCAAAGTGAGGCCCACACAATTAAACAAAAAATAACACTTTCTAACCAGGAATAGATTTTTCCCCCCAGATTTTGTTACATAGTGTAATTTAAACCCTCCTGATAGATGGCCACCCAGCCTCTGGAGGAAATTCCACCAGCCTCTAAGGTAGTGTATGTTCTGCTAGAGCTGGAAGGGAACCCAAAGAGCATCCAGTCTGACCTCCTTCTGCCATGTAGGAAGACCCAATCCAATTCCTCCCAACAGTTAGACAGACAGTCCCTGCTTAAAGACTTACAAAGCAGGAGAGTCCAACAGACTGCAAGGCAGTCCATAATCCAATAACCCATAATTCAGTCCAAGATCTTTCAGGTGAGGTCTGATCAAAGTGGAAGAAAGGGAGACCATGGCTTCCCTCAATCTAGGCACTAGCGTCTTATGGACGCAGCCAAGAACTGCATCGACTTTATTTTGTCAAAGTCTTTCATGGCCGTAATCACGGGGTTGTTGTAGGTTTTTTCGGGCCGTATGGCAATGTTCCAGAAGCATTCTCTCCTGATGTTTCGCCTGCGTCTGTGGCAAGCATCTTCAGAGGTTGTGAGGTATGTTAGAAACTAGGAAAATTGGGTTTATATATCTGTGGAACGAAACTCAAACACAGGGGAACTCTAGACAAGAAACCATCAGGAACACCTAATAACCTCTCAACAAAGGAATTTCCCAGGCAGTAACAAGCCACACCTAAAAACTGTCAGGTCATCAAAATGCTAACCAAGGTGGCCAGTTGAAACATTAACACCTAGCTTCAAATAGACAGAAGTTCTTTTTCCTACCCTGGACCTTCCACAGATATATACCGTATATACTTGAGTATAAGCTGACCCGAATATAAGCCGAGGCACCTAATTAAAAAAAACTGGGAAAACTTATTGACTCGAGTATAAGCCGAGGGTGGGAAATACAGCAGCTACTGGTAAATTTCAAAATAAAAATAGATACCAATAAAATTACATTAATTGAAGCCTCAGAAGGTTAAATGTTTATTACTATTTACATAAAACTGTAAGACAGTCCAACTCTGACTAAACCATTACTCCAGCCTTCTTCAATGTACATGTGCTTACGTATCCATCCAATAATAATAAAGAGAGTAACATAATAAATGTAATAATAATAAAGTAACATATAAATGTAATAACAATAGAGTAAAATAATAAATGTAATAATGTAATAATAATAATAATAGAGTAAAAATAATACATAACCTTGACTCGACTATAAACCGAGGGGAGCGTTTTCAGCCTTTAAAAGGGGCTGAAAAACTAGGCTTAAACTTGAGTATATACAATTTTCCTTGTTGCAACAGACCTCACAACCTCTGAGGATGCCTGCCACAGATGTAGGCGAAATGTCAGGAGAGAATGCTACTAGAACATGGTCATACAGCCCAAAAAACCTACAACAACCCATGCACTGACTTTTTTCACTGCCTCATTGCACTCTCGACTCGTGTTCATCTTGTGGTCCGAGATACCATTTTTCAGGACTCTTGACAGCCAGAAAGGCTCCGGCTAAAGCAAGTCATTCTCAAGGATGCGGCTTGATTCTTCCTCCTCTTTGCATGCCTCATGTGTTTTTTCCTTTTCACCCAAGAAAGGAATCTTCCTTAGTGTGGCGGAGGTTGCAAGGTGCATCCCTGGCCAAAATGCCACCGCAGAGGGTCTGGGCCTGGGGGACAGATGGCATTGGGCTGAAGGGGGGATTTGCATCCCTCCTCCATCCCCTCATCTCCCTTCTGCAAGGACTGGGGAAAGCAACCGGGATTAAAGGCTCAGCGAGGAGCAGCCCTTTGCAAGGAGTTCACATCGTGCTGGGGATCAGCAGAAGAGTTTGGAGTAACTGAGGCTGCAAAAAATCCCTAAACTGCAAGGAGGAGACAAGGGGAAGTGGGTTAGACGCACACCGGAAGGCTAATTCTCGGAAGGATCCGAAAGACAGTTTGCATCTGTCAAGTAGGAAACTTAGGTTTTATGTGGGGAGACTAATTTAACTAATTTACAATACCAAAAAAAAAATCTCCAGCAGCGTGCGAAAGAATGAGGAAGTACTCCATCAAAGGACTCGGGATCACAAGTGGACAGTGAAGCAGCAGCTTCCCCAGTGGCCAGAATCGAGCATAGCCTCATGAAGCCGGAAAGGTGGAATGTTAAATTGTCTCTGTCTCTGTCTATATACGTTGTGGGTCTAATGGCATTGAATGTTTGACATTGTTGTGAATCAGCCCGCGATTGTGTTTCAGAGTCATGCTGTTTCTGATGTGGGAAATGATGCTTCTGGGTACAAAATGGAGATGCTTTGGCTTTGACAGCGAGGCCTCGCTGCAAAAGGTTGTTTCTCATGAGAACTTCCCTGCTGCAGGGGTTCCCTCTCTCAAGATTTGGGTTTGGACAACAACCTGACACCTGGGAATGCTAACGAGCAGTCAGATAAGGAGCTGGAGATCAATAGGCATCTGGATTTTAGCCAGAGGCGGCAGCTAGCCCAAGGTCTACACCACAGCGAAAGAACCCATCATTTAAAAGCGAAAGCTGCTGGGGGGAAACGAAACCAGTTCATGGCTGTGATATAAGGCTTGATTTCAGGGGCATTCCTTAGATTAAGGGGGACTCGAGCGGCCTAACAAAAGGCAGCAATTCGATGCCCACACAGTAAAATACAATATAAAAACCAAAAACATTCAGCATTAAAATACATTAAAATACAATTAACATTAAAACATCACACACATTCACTTAAGTTAAAAACAGTGTTCCGTCCATCACAGGGGCATTGAGCCAGCTCCATCAACTTGCCCTTACAAATCCAGTCCAAAGTGCTGCATTGTGCTAATGTGCAAAAGCCTGGTCCCAGAGCCAGGATTTCACTTTTTTCCTGAATGCCAGGAGGGATGGGGTTGATCGTATGTCGCTTGGAAGTGCATTCCACAGACGGGGAGCCACCACCGAGAAGGCCCTCTCTCTTGTCCCCACCAACCGCATTTGAGAAGTTGGCGGGAGAGAGTACAGGGCCTCCCCGGATGATCTTAAATTACGAGGTGGGACGTAGCGGCAGATGCGTTCGGACAAGTAAGCTGGGCCAGAACTGTATAGAGCTTTAAAGGTCAAAACCAGCACACTGAATTGAGCTCGGAAGTGGACAGGCAGCCAGTGAAGCTGACACAACAAGGGGGTGGTATGCTCCCTGAATGTAGCTCCAGTTAACAATCTGGCTGCCGCCCGTTGGACTAACTGCAATTTCCGAACTGTCTTCAAAGGCAGCCCCACATAGAGTGCGTTACAGTAATCTATTCAGGATGTGACCAGAGCGTGGATGACCATAGCCAGATCAGACTTCCCAAGGTACAGGCGCAGCTTTAACTGTGCAAAAGCTCCCCTGGCCACCACCGAGACCTGGGGTTCCAGGCTCAGCGATGAGTCCAGGATCACTCCCTAGCTGGGAACCTGCGTCTTCAGGGGGAGTGTAACCCCATCCAACACAGACTGTAACCCTAGAATCATTGAGTTAAAAGAGATGCCAAGGAAGGAAGAAGACACCATCAAAGCACTCCCCACAGATGGCCCTCCACCCTCTGTTTACAGACCTCCAGAAAAGGAGATTCCACCAGACACCCAGGCAGAGCATATTCCACTGTCAAACAGCTCTTACTGTTATTAAGATGTTCCTAAAATGTTACTGTGAGTTTTCCAGGCTGTCTGGCCTCCTGACATTTCGCCCCACATCTATGGCAGGCATCTTCAGAGGTCGTGAGGTCTGTTGGAAACTAGTCAGGAGATAATGCTGCTGGAACATAGTCAAACAGCCCAGAAAACTCACAGGAACCCAGTGATTACGGCCATGAAAGTCTTCGGCAACATGATGTTCCTAATATTGAGGTGGAAACTCTTTCCCTGCAATTTGAGCTAATTATTCGATTGTGTTTCGGTCTTAGGAGCAGCGGAAAATGAGCTTGCCCTCTCCTCAATGGGACATAATATAATAAGACTATTATTATTATTATTATTAGACTTTATTTGTATTCTGCCCAATCTCCTCACCATCCTTTCAACCATTTAAACCTGGCTCTCGTGTTCTCTTTCAACCTTCTCTGCTCCAACCTAAACATACCCAGATCCCTAAGACTCTTCTCAGAGGGATTCATGGCTAAATGTTTGCACATCTGTATATTTTAAATTGTATGCTGAGGCTTTTGTGCTAAGCTGCTTTGAGTCGCTTTGAGTCTCCTGCAGGAGAGATTAAAGCTGGGAATAAATAAATATAATAATATAAATAATTCCAGAACTTTGACCCTTTCTGTTGTCCTTCTTTGGACACCTTCCATCTTGCCCGCCTGTTTCTTGAATGGTGATGCCCAGGCAGGGTTATTATTCTGGGTGAGATCTGACAGAAGCAGAATAGAGTAGGACGGTGAGTTCCCTCAATCTAGACCACTGTTTCTCAACCTTGGGGTTTTCAGAGGGGTCGCCAAACACTATCAGAAAACACAGATTTCTGATGGTCTTAGGAACCCCTCTGGCAGAGAAGGCTGAAGATCTCTCCACCTGACCTTCTCTTCCTTTTTGGAAACCGATGTGAATCCTCCCACCAAAAGCCCTCCTCCACTGTGATTGGCCGGCCTCTCAGCCAAGGGGAGGGCTGTTTCTGAGACTCCAAGCAGGGGAGGGGAGAGCAGGCGTGCTCAGCACATGGCAGCATGGTGCGCATATGTGGGGCGTGGCCGGAGGAAGGCTTGTACCAGCGAGTCCCTTCAAGGCATGGGGGTTCTATGTGGGAAGTTTGGCCCAATTCTATCAATGGTGGGGTTCAGAGTGCTCCTTGATTGTAGGTGAACTATAAATCCCAACAACTACAACTCCCAAATGTCAAGGTCTATTTTCCCCAAACTCAGACAGTGTTCACATTGGGGCATAGTGAGTATTCGTGCCAAGTTTGGTCCAGATCCATCATTGTTTGAGTCCACAGTGCTCTCTGGATGTAGGTGAACTACAATTCCAAAACTCAAGGTCAATGCCCACCAAACCTTTCCAATATTTTCTGTTGGTCATGGGAGTTCTGTGTGCCAAGTTTGGTTCAATTTCATCGTTGGTGGAGTTCAGAATGCTCTTTGATTGTAGAAGAACTATAAATCCCAGCAACTACAACTCCTAAATGTCAAGGTCTATTTTCCGCAAACTCCACCAGTGTTCACATTGGGGCATAGTGAGTATTCGTGCCAAGTTTGGTCCAGATCCATCATTGTTTGAGTCCACAGTGCTCTCTGGATGTAGGTGAACTACAATTCCAAAACTCAAGGTCAATGCCCACCAAACCTTTCCAGTATTTTCTGTTGATCATGGGAATTCTGTGTGTCAGCTTTGGTTCAATTCCATCATTGGTGGAGTTCAGAATGGTCTTTGATTGCAGGTGAACTATAAATTCCAGCAACTACAACTCCCAAATGACATTTATAGTTCACCTACAGCCAAAGAGCATTCTGAACTCCACCAACGATAGAATTGGGCCAGACTTCCCACACTCAACCCCCATGCCATGAAGGGACTCGCTGGAGTGAGCCTCTCTCCAGCCTCGTACGCTCTCCCTCACCTATACATGCACTCCATGCTGCCATGTGCTGAGCACGTTCTCCGCTTCCCACTTGGAGTCTCAGAAACAGCCCTCCCCTTGGCTGAGAGACCGGCCAATCACAGCGGAGGAGGGCTTTTGGTGGGAGGATTCGCTGTCTGTTTCCAAAAGGCAAGAGAAGGACAGGCGGAGAGATCTTCAGCGTTCTCTGCAAAGGAGGTTCCTAAAACCACTTTCTGATAGTCTTTGGGGACCCTTCCGAAACACCCTCACAACCCCTTCAGGGGTCCCGACCCCCAGGTTGAGTAACCCTGCTGTAGACCCATATATTTCTCCCTGTTGAAGTTCATTTTGCTAGTTTTGTCCCAGCTCTCTCCTCTGTTAAGGTCTTTTTGCACCATGATCCTGTCCTCCAGGGTATTCACCATCCCTCCCAATGTGCCTCTCGCTTGCATCCCAGCAGCATCTCGTGGGGAGAGGCACACCATGCCCAGCCCAGCAAGAAGGGCTTTAGTGTTAAAGGTGTGGACACCTGGAAGACGGAAAGCAGGCATTCGACTCACCTGATGCAATGCAGTGAGACCATCTTCGTTGAACAAATCGGGATCGACACCACTCTGAAGGAAATGCCGCACTGCAAGAAAAGGAAGAGGTCACTGAAAGGACCGCATGAGATGTGGCAGGCCAAGTGGCATCAAAACTGCAGTCATTCTGCAGTGGAGACGCACTAAGAGAGCACCAGTGGGAAAACAGGGAGCAAACCAACCAGCCTGGATTCATCTCTGGCTCCGACTGGAAAAGGTCATGATTTTTTGCCTTTGATGTCCTGCAGAATGGAACATCATCTGCCCTGTGTGAACTTAAGCCCCGAAAACACAGGACAGGCACTTAATATGGACTGGGTTGTGGCACAGCTGGTTAAGAGTCAGCTGCTTTAAAAAAATCAATACTGACCGAAAGGTCATGAGTTCGAGGCCAGCCCAGGTTGGAGTAAGCTCCCCACCATTTGTCTAGCTTGCTGTCAAGTTTTGCAGCCCAAAAGACAGTTGTATCTGTCAAGTAGGAAATTTAGGTACCACTTTATACAGGGAGGCTAATTTAACTAATTTACAACACCATAAAAATCTCCAGCAGCGTGCAAAAGAATGAGGAAGTGGGGTGAGAGGGCAAAATATCAATACTGTAAATAAATAAATAAATTGGCAGGGTACAAATAAAGATTATTATTATTATTATGTTCACAACCTTTTCTGAGAGGTATAGCTGTGAAAGACACCAAACCCAAAAGCACAGCCTGCTTAAAACCTTCCCCCTTTTTGGTGAGGTACAATTCTTTGCAGCCTCACCAAAGTCAGATGCAAAGTCAAAAAACTAGCAGATCCCCTGGAGAGGAAGGTTTTCCCCATTTAGTTATGCCAAGTGTCTTCTACAAGCATCCAACTTACAAACGACTCAGTTCAAAGCGGGGGTGAGACCATAGGAAATGAGAGAAATCCACCCCTCGGAAGGAAGGGAAATTTACTCCTGGAAGAGTTATTGTCCGAGGGGGAGGGGTCTCCACTAAATATTTCTCTCCAATCCTTGTTTCCACAACAAGTCACATTTTCCAAAATCCAATCATCACAGGGATAGGAAATGAGAGTGAATCTTCTGAAGAGGGACACAACAGCACAACAAACACCGCAGTGGTGTAAAGCTTCCCTTATACCAAGGGTCGGGAACCTTTTTGACTCAGAGAGCTATGAAAGCAAAATATTTGGAAATGTATTTCACTGAGAGCCATACAATATATATAATATATTTTAAGACTGAATTCAACTAAATGTGAGTCTATACGTACATACGATGAGAAAAGGAATCCCCCGGCAGAATGACAGGACACTTCAGACCTGGCTCTGCAAAAGGCACGCTCAGGACTCTGGGAAGGAAGAGAAGACGGAAGGAAGGAAGGGGGAAAGAAACAAACAAACAAAGAAAGAAAGATAGAGGAAATAAAGGAGGGAGGGGGAGAGGAAGAAAGAAAAGAAGAAGGAACTATGGAAAAGGAAGAAAAGAAAAGCAGGAGAGAGGAGGAGGGGAAAAGAAAGAAGGAAATAGGAAGGGAGGAAAGAAAAAGCTGGGGAAAAGAAAGGAAAGGGAGTGAAGAAAAAATAAAATAATGAAGGGAAAAGAAGAAAAGAAAGAAGGGGAGAGAGAGGGAAGTGAAAAGGAAGGAAGGAGAAGGAAAGGCAGACTTGGGGAAAAGAATAGAAGAGGAAGGAAGAAAGAGGGAGGGAGGAGAATGGAGGAGAAGGAAAGGGAGAGAGGGAGGGAAAAGGAAGGAGAGAAGGAGAAGAAAAGGGTGAAGGGAGGAAGGAAGGAAGGAAGGAAGGAAGGAAGGAAGGAAGGAAGGAAGGAAGGAAGAGGGAGAATGGAGGAAAGAAGGAAGGGGAGAGAGGGAGGGAAAAGGAAGGAGAGAAGGAGAAGGAAAGGGTGAAGGGAGGAAGGAAGGAAGAGGAAGGAAGAGGAAGGAAGGAAGAGGGAGAATGGAGGAAAGAAAGGAGAGAGGGAGGAAAAAGAATGAAAGAAAAAGATGGAAAAAGAAAGGAAGAGAAAGGAAGGGAGGGAGGGAGGGAGGGAGGGAGGGAGGGAGGGAGGAAGGAAGGAAGGAAGGAAGGAAGGAAGGAAGGAAAGGAAGGAAGGAAGGAAGGAAGGAAGGAAGGGGGAGGAGGGCGCGGGGCCAAGGTGGACCTTGATGTCGACATCGGCAAGGCAGTCCCTTTGGAAGGCATCGAAGAGGCAGCAGCTCTTGAGCTGCCCGACGATGAGGGCAATGAGCTGGGCACTTCCGGGGGCAGCGAGGCTGGGTCCATGGCGCCAGGGTCACGCCCACCTCCACCACCTCCCCCGAGGAGTGTGGCGGACGGCGAAGAGGAAGACGACGAAGAGGCACCGCCGCCAGGCTCCACCATCCCCGGCGAAGAGGGCACAGAGCCCCGAGAGCAGTGGAGGATGAGGAAGAGGCGGCGATGGCGGTGCAGAAGGGGCAGTCGCAACACATTTGCGTCTCTCCTCCCCGCTGTATGCTGGAAAACCGAGGCCTGGGCTGCTCTGGAGAGGCAGATGTAATCATGAAAAGAGCCACATCTGGCTCCCGAGCCATAGGTTCCCTACGCCTGCCCTATAGCTATACACTTAAAATTGTGCTGTTCCGACATACATACAAATTCAACTTAAGAACAAACCTACACTACTGACAGAAAGGTCATGAGTTAGAAGCCAGCCCATGTCGGAGTGAGCTTCTGGCCAATTTTGTGTCGCTTTTTGTTGACCTTTGCAACCCGAAAGACAGTTGCATCTGTCAAGTAGGAAATTTAGGTACTACCTATGTGTGGGGAGGTTAATTTAACAAAATGTATGAGGCCATAAAAAATCTCAAGCAAAAAGCATGTGGGAAATGTGGAAAGTACTTCATCACTGTCGCAGATGGACGGTGAAGCAACAGCTCCCTTAGTGGCCAGGGGAAAAAGTTAAAATAGCCTCTGACTGTCTGTCTATATGTGTTGTGTGTCTATGGCATTGAATGTTTGACATGTATGTGTACATTGTAATCCGCACTGAGTCCCCTGTAGGGAGAGAAGGGCGGAATATAAATACTGTACATAAATAAACTTACAGGACCTATCTTGATTGTAACTCGCTTCATCAACTATGATGCCGAGCCTTTGATCGTAGTATTTCCTCCTTGCTCTTTGATCTCCAGCACTGTTTATAGTGTCATAAATTAACCTCCCTGTTTTAAACGTTCTCTAATTTATCTACTCACAGTTCAGCTGTTTTTGAACTGCTTAGTTGAACAGTAAGCTTGGCTATTAACAGTCGGGAGCTCAAACCCGATTTGGGCCTCAAACTTACCACCTTCCAGTCGGCAGTGATTTATTGCTGCTAGTGATTAACCAGCTGTGCTACAGTCCCTCCCTTTATGAAAAGGGAAGGAAGATAATTTGAGATCCATTCACCACCACCCCCCCCAGCCCCCTGTAATCTTCTAGATATAATGTTTTCACTATCTTTATATTGGCCAAGTCAGATATAAAGGTACACAGTTGATGGTATTTGGTGAGCTATTTTGAAGTCCTCAGAGATGGAGGCTTCAGGATCTGTGTCTTGAATATCTCAGCACGCAACAACGACTGAGGATCTTTTTCCCCTCGGATGGAATAATCTTCTCAAGTTTTTAAATCCAAGGAGTTACTTAATGCTTTGCAGCAGTCTCAAAACAGCTTTAGAAATAATTTTGAAAGGAAAAACAATCAAAGCAGCAAAAGACCCTCTTGCCACAGGAGTGAAGAACCAAAGTCCTGCCTGTACTGAATCCTAGATTTGGAGGGGATCCAACCCCATTGTGCCAGACAGGAAAACACCACCCAAGCCCTCTTGACAGATGGACATCCAGCCTCTGTTTAACACCTGCCAGAGACTCCACTGGACTCCCAGGCAGCATCTTCCACTTTTAAGCAACAATTTCTATCATAAAGTTCTTCCTAAGGTGGAGGTGCAACCTCTTTTCCTGCAGCTTGGACCCATGGCTCCATTGTTTCCTAGTCTCTGGAGCAGTGGAAAGCAAGCTTGCCCCCTTCCCCTCAACGGGAAATCCTTCCCAATATTTCAATCTGTCTCTCGTGTCCCCTTCCCTTAGCCTTCTCTTCTCCAAGCTAAGCAGAACCAGCTCCTTCAGATACCCTTCAGAGGATTAGCAGATTTCAGATCTTTGGCCATGTTGGCCACTCTTCTCCAGACCCTTCAAACTTGTCCATATCCTTTCTGAATAGTTCTGCCCAGAATTGGGACTATTCCTTCCCTCAACCTGGACACGAGGATCCTCTTGTTGCAGCCTAGAATTGCAGTGGCATGTTTACCTGCCGCATCACACTCTTTACAAGTTCGGCTTGGGGGTCTGAAAAAACACAAAATTATCTTTGGTGAGGCCTGACCAAAGCAGAAGAGAGTGGGGGACGACTTTCCTCGATCTAGATACTATACTCCTGATGCAGCCTAGAATTCCATAGGTTTTTTTTTACTGCAACATCACAGCTAACATGATGTTTACCTGCTGGACAGAGAGCAGAAAAATCGAACACAAACAGAGGGTTGCCCCTGTATTCTGCCTTGGTCAGACCACACCTGGAATCACACTGTGTCCAATCTCCCTTATGAAATCAGGTTGCAGCTCCCTTATGAAATCAGGTTGCAACGCCTTGGTCTTTTCAGCCTTGAAAGACGGCGTTTAAGAGGTGACTTGATCGAAGTGTATAAAATCATGCGTGGGATAGAAAAGGTGAATAAAGAAAAATATTTTCTCTGTCACCCAACACTAGGACTAGGGGCACTCCCTGAAGCTCCAAGGTAGGAAAGTTAGGACTAATAAAGGGAAATATTTCTTCACCCAGAGGGTCATTGGGTTATGGAACTCACTTCCAGAGGAGGTTGTGACAGCGGTCAGCCTGGACAGCTTCAAGGCAGGATTAGACAGATTCATGGATACCAAGGGAATCAGTAGTTACTGAAATGGACATCCAAGTGCCACCTCTGTGTTGATGGAGGCAGGCAGGATTTTCCCGGGTACTGGTTGTGGGGGTCGGGAGCAGGTGAGGGTTTTGCCCTCCTTTCTGCTAGAGATCCCTGTGTACAACTGGTGGGCCACTGTGTGACACAGAATGCTGGACTAGATGGGCTGAGGCCCGATTCAGCATGGCTCTTCTTATGTTCTTATGTTCTAATCTGGGCACCATAATTGAAGGGAGATGTTGACAAGCTGGAATGTGTCCAGAGGAAGAGGGTGACTGAAAGGATCAAGGGTCTGGAGAACAAGCCCTATGAGGAGCGGCTTAAAGAGCTGGGCCCATTTAACCTGCAGAAGAGAAGGTTGAGAGGAGACATGATGGGGGCCATGTATAAATATATGAGGGGAAGTCATAGGGAGGAAGGAGCAAGCTTGGTTTCTGCTGCCCTGGAGAATAGGAACAATAGCTTCAAACGACTGGAAAAGAAATTCTACCTGAACATGAGGAAGAACTTCCTGCCTGTGAGAGCTGTTCAGCAGTGGAACTCTCTGTCCCAAAGACCAATGGAGGCTTCTTCTTTGGAGGCTTTGAAGCAGAGGCTGGATGGCCATCTGTCGGGTGTGCTTTGAAGGTGATTGTCCTGCTTCTTGCAGAATGGGTTTGGACTGGATGGCCCACCCAGTCTCTTCCAACTCTAGGATTCTAGGATTCTATGAAAGGGGCCTTTATGGATAGTTGCTCTACATATCACCCAGCCACATATGCTGGGAATGGTAGTCCCAAAAGAAGAAGACCCTTCCAAAAACCTAGAAGGATTGCCAAGGATCCCAGGAGCCATAGCCTCTATTTTGGAGGAAACAAGCAAGAAGGAACTGGCAAAACCAGAAGATGCTCAGAAGCATGTAAGGATTCCCAGATAAAGGTGCAGCCGAGAGACGGGATCTGTGCCAAAGCCACCATCTGATCCAACACAGCCGGTCAGGAAAGTAATGCCAAGCCCAATGCCTCTGTGTGCAAGAAGGGCAATGTTTCCAAGGCAGGAGCCACTCCTGGCCAAAGTAAACTTGGCAGTGGAAAGCGGAAGAGGAGCCGCCGCCACTGAGGGAAAACACCTGAAGTCAGGGCAGTGACGGGATCCGGCACAACTGCAAACCGGTTTCTTTCTCAGGCTGGAGAAAGCTCAAGGGCAGCCCGTGCGTGGCTGGGGAAGACGAGGAAGGCTTTCACAGAGAAGGCTTTGGGAGAGGCAAAGCAGACAAGGAAAGCGCACGAAACCATGAAACCAGATTGAGCATCCTTTCTCCAAAATGCTCGGAACAGAGGCGCTGTGGATCTGGAATGCCAATCTTTGTATACAGGCAATCCCCAACTTACAAATATCCCACTTACAAACAGAGGAAGGAAAACCCACTCCTGGGAGAGTCCTTATCACTGGGGAAAGGAGTCTCCAATGAAGTGTTAGCACCAACCCTTGTTTCCACAACAAGCCAAATTTTCCAAAATCCAATTCTCACAGGGACAGAAAGTGAGGTGGAATCGTCTGAATACGAGCTCAGTCAGGAAAAAAAGCACCACAGGGGTGTTCACCTTTCCATAGGTAGTAATAATAATAATAGTAATAACAGTAATTTTATTTCTTGCCCGCCTCTACTCAAGGCTTGAGGCGAGCTACAGCGTTACTAAAACATAAGCAAACTCATAATCATTTTAAAACACTCTGTAAAATACATATATTAAAATATATTTCCATAAACTACATATTAAAATATACAATACAAAAAGTTAGGCATACAGTGGAGTTTAAAATTCATCATTAAAACTGTCCAGGTATGCCTTGTATGTGTGTATGTATGTGTGTGTATATAAAGGTATATGTGTCTATGCGTGTGTATGAATATATGTGTGTGCATATTTGGCCTGGGTAGGTTCGTCGGAATGCTCGTAAAACCGGAATGAATTCGGTTTAAATTCACTTTTGAAGCGGTTTCGAAGCAATGTAAACAACCCAGAAGTGAATTTGCCATTTCGAGGCCACCAACGCCATTTTCGGAAAGGAATAGGCATTAGATTCTTGCCCCTCCCGAAGTGCTTTCCCCTCATTGGCTGTTTAACTCAGTTTGGATGGGGATGTCTTCCCTCTGCATCAGAACTGGGGCGACAGCCGCATCCAAACTGGGTTGGACGCAGCTGTCGCCCCAGTTCCGATGCGGAAGGAAGGACATCCACCTCCAAACTGGGTTAAATACCCAGTTTAGATGGGGATGTCTTCCCTCTGTGTCAGAACTGGGGCGACAGCTGCATCCAAACTGGGTTAAACATGGCTGTCACCCCAGTTCTGATGCAGAGGGAAGACATCCCCATCCAAACTGGGTTGAACATGAATGTCTGCCATTAACAAAGCCATTCCGAAATTTTGGAATTAGTTCGGGAAATTCCCAAAAAAAATATTGAAAATTTCGGAAGTCAATCAGATTTGAAGCGCCAGCGCCCCCTACATCCAAAATGAGTCTTGAACCTTGTTTTAATCAAACAGGCCTAGTGTATACACACACACACATACTTATGTTTGTGTGTGTGGCTGGAAGTACACTTTAAAATGTCCCTGTTCCAACTTACATACAAATTCAACTTAAGAACAAACTCACAGAACCTATCTTGTTCATAATGATGTGGACTACCTGTATAAGGTTCTAATGAATCCTCTAGGGTCCTAATGAAAGCCCCTTCGGATACTGGAAACATTCCGAGCTTGGAAAGTCACCTTTCTTGGCCAGGCTGTTTTGCCAAACAGAAACAACCGAAAAGAGCACGGAAGAACGTCAGGGAAGAGTGAGAGTCATCTCATTCTACAGCAGGCGTGGGCCAAATTGGGCCTTTCAGGTGTTTTGGACTTGAACTCCCACAATTCCTAACACTCCCCCTGAAGGCAGAGGTTTGTAGTCTGGGAGTGATCCTGGACTCATCGCTAAGCCTGGAACCAATTGCTTTTTATGGACGGAACACTGTTTTTAACACAAATGAATGCATAGGATGTATTAATGTAATTGTATTTTAATGTATTTTATTGTTGAATGTTGGGGTTTTATACTGTGTTTTACTGTGTGGGCATCGAATTGTGCCTTTTTGGAAGCCGCTCTGAGCCCCCCCTCGGGGGTTGAGAAGAGCGGGGTAAAATGCCAGAAATAAATAAATAAATAAACCCCAGGTCTCGGCGGTGGCCAGGGGAGCTTTTGCACAGCTCAGGCTTGTGCGCCAGCTGCGCCCGTATCTTGGGAAGTCAGACTTGGCCACGGTGGTCCACGCTCTGGTTACATCCCGTATAGACTACTGCAACACTCTCTGTGTGGGGTTGCCTATGAAGACTGCCTGGAAGCTGCAATTAGTCCTGCGTGCAGCAGTCAGAGTACTAAGGGGAGCGGGGTACAGGGAGCGCACAACTCCCCTGTTGCGCCAGCTCCATTGGCTGCCAATTAGCTTCCGAGCACAATTCAAAGTAGTGGTGGTGACCTACAAAACCCTATAGGGTTCCGGCCCAGTTTACCTGTCCGAACGTATTTTCCCCTATGAACCTTCAAGAGTGCCAAGATCGTCTGGAGAGGCCCTGTTCTCGGTCCCACCACCTTCACAGGTGCGTCTGGTGGGGACGAGGGACAGGGCCTTTTCTGTGGCCTTTTCTGTGATGGCCCCCCGGCTGTGGAATTCCCTCCCAAATGAAATAAGATCCGCCCCCCTCCCTCCTGACTTTTAGGAAATGGGTGAAAACGTGGCTGTGCAATGAGGCCTTCGCAGAATGAAGGAGGAGATTGCGAAGCGGCTAAAGTCGCCAACCACTTGATACGGGCCGAATATATGGATTAAGTTGGACTTGATTTTACTTTGACGAAAGGATTTTTAAATGTATTTATTGTATTGTATTTTATTGTAAATTTTATTGTAAATTTATGATGCTTTTAGATTTTAAATGTTAGCATTGAATACTCTTTGGAGGCGAGAAGGCCGGGGTATAAAAATTTAAAATAAATAAATACTACTACTACTACTACTACTTTATTACTTGTGAGTCGCCCTCCACCAATGGTGCTCCGGGCGACTTACATCCTTTAAAAACACAGATACATCAATTAAAACAGCAGATATGAGCCGTAAAAGGCTCTGCCATCCATCCAGTTCAGTCCCCGAAAGCCTGGCGGAAGAGCCAGGTTTTCAGGCCAGCCAGAAATCTGGCCGGGGCCAGTGTGGCCCTGAGTGCAGGCGGGAGCGAGTTCCAGATCGTAGGGGCCGCCACCGAGAAGGCTCTTCTACGGGTCTCTGTCAGCCGGGCCTCTCTCACCCCAGGGACAGCTAACCGGACGCCGTTTATTACGCGTGCGGGTCTTTCGCAGCGTTGGTCCGTCAGCTGATCGCCCAGGTAGGCTGGTCCCATTTTTTGCCGAGCTTTGAATAAATAACAGCTGGTAGGATGTTAGGAATTGTGGGAGTTGAAGTCCAAAACACTTGGAGGGGGGCCCAAGTTGGCCCATGCCTATGCTTCAGTGTGGATGTTTCATGGAAGGGGAAGCGTGCCGCCTGCCTCCTCCTTCTCTGGGTTTCGGTGCCAGAGCTTCTAAGGGCAGCACTTGCTGCTAAGCCAGAACAGCGTGTTCCAGCCGTGCGCTCCTTGTGTGTGTGTCCAGTATAAACTAACCTGGCACACCCACAGGACACACAAATACACACACATCCTCCTGCTTTGAGGCCTTCTCTCTTTGCCAAAAGCCAGCCTCGCCACAGGAATATCCCTAAGTATAAAGGCATATTATTGAACACCAGAGTTGTGCACACAGTCTCACTGTATCATGATGGAAGATGGCCCGGGAAGAGAATTGATAGGAAGAAAATCAACTTGTGGAATCACAGATTCCTAGAGTTGGAGGAGACCCCAAGGGCCATTGAGTCCAACCCCTTTTGACGCGCAGGAATACCCAATGCGAGCCCTCCCAGCAGATGACCCTCAGCCTCTGTTTAAAAGCCTCCAGAGAAGGAGACTCCCAGTACATACAGAACAATACATTAGGTATGACAAAACATGCAGAAACATAGTATGTACTGTTAAGAGGGTGTAAGCCGGTTTCTTTTCTGAATTCCAATCATGATCTTATTTTATTAATAAAACTGTTGGTACAAATACCCAATACAACCAAATTTGAAGAGGGGTGAGGGTGGGGTATTGATTGTGTCATTTGGGAGTTGTAGTTGCTGAGATTTATAGTTCACCTACAATCAAAGAGCGTTTTGAACTCCACCAATGATGGAACTGAACTATCATTGGCAGACAGAACTCCCACGACCAACAGAAAATACTGGAAGCGTTTAGTGGACACTGACCTTGAGTTTGGGAGTCATAGTTCACCTACATCCAGAGACCACTGTAGACTCAAACAATGATGGATCGGGACCAAACTTGGCACAAATACTCAATATGCCCAAATGTGAACGCTGGTGGAGTTTGGGGAAAATAGACTTGACATTTGGGAGTTGTAGTTACTGGGATTTATAGTTCACCTGCCATCAAAGAGCATTCTGAACTCCATCAATGATGTAATTGAACCAAACTTGGCACACAGAACTCCCATGACCAACAAAAAATACTGGAAGGGCTTGGTGGGCATTGACCTTGAGTTTTGGAGTTGTAGTTCAGCTACATCCAGAGAGCACCCTGGACTCAAAAAATGATGGATTTGGACCAAACTTGGCACAAATACTAAATATGCCCAAATGTGAACATTGGTGGAGTTTGGGGAAAGTAGACTTGACATTTGGGAGTTGTAGTTACTGGGATTTATAGTTCACTTACAATCACAGAGCGTTCTGAACCCCACCAACGATGTCCAGGGGAAAGGGATCTAGTAGATGTGAAGCTGAACAGAAGCCAAGAGTGTGATGTGGCAGCTAAAAAAGCCAATGCAATTCTAGGCTGCATCAATAGGAGGAGAGTCTCTAGATCAGGCGTGGACGAATGTTGGCCCTCCAGATGTTTTGGACTTCAACTCCCACAATTCCTGGCCTCAGTCAGGAAGGGGACTGAGCTTAGGAATTGTGGGAGTTGAAGTCCAAAACACCTGGAGGGTCAAAGTTTGCCCATGCCTGATCTAAATAGAGGGAAGGAGTCACACCCTCTTCTTCTTTGGTCAGAGGGTCAGAGGGTTTTCCCAGAACCTTGTGTCCAGTTGTGGGAAAAGCAAGTCAAGAAAGAGATGGACAAGGTGGAAGACGACCATAAGGATCATAGTTCTGGATACTATGAATCCCCCTGAGGAATGGCTGAGGAAGTTGGGGGTGTTTTGCTTGGAGAAAAGAAAGCTGAGAGTAGAGACACGGAAGCCATGTTTACATATCTCCAAGGATCTCATGTTTGCAGGTTGAGAGAATGTGACTTGCCCAAAGTCCCCAGGAACCCTCTGGCAAAGTTTAGCTACTTTGCAAAAGTCTTTGTCGCTCAGAGAATTAAGAGAAAAGGAGGCCCAGTTGTATACAATTCGTGCTTGTCGCCAACTAATATAGAAGATTAAACCCACATACCGAACGCCAGGAAACATGAAGGGTACAAATTGCCAGCTATGCAATACCTGTGTTGGGTGGCTCCTAATTCCCCAGGAAGAATTTTAATCAAAGGGATTAAAGGGGATTAGAAACTGGAAGCCACCAAGCACTTGTTTGGAGATGATCAAAATCCAAAGCCGAAGGGCAGTTTTAGCCAGCAACCCTTAACTGGTATTTTATTGCATTTGTGTATACAGTGTGCCCTCACTTATTGTGGGGGTTACGTTCCATGACTGACCCGCAATAAGTGAAAAACCGCAATGTAGGGACACTCTATTCATTTTAATATTTATACATTATTTTAGTAGTTATACACTATATTAAGTCTTTATAAACTTAAAATAAAGTGAAGGAAAGGAACGAAAGGCCCTACAAGGCTGGAGGGAGGGAGGACTGAGGAGGGAAAGAGCCTCCATGATATATATTTTAAATTTTTTAAATAAAAAAATCCGCTAAACAGTGAGTCCGCAATAAGTGAACCGCAAAGTATTTATTTATTATTTTCATTTCTACCTGGCCCTTCTCCCACGAGGGGACTCAGGGTGGCTTACATATGCATCAAAGATGCTATCCACATATATATTCAATTAAAACAATAGGCACAGTTAAAACAGTATAAAATCATCAATAAAATTCCTTCACCTTCAAAATTATCATGCCGCTAAACCAGAGTCCAGCCAAATAGATCCATAATCGTCACATCGTTAAATTCAAGTCCAACTGCCATTGTCCACTAATCAATACTTTTATTTGAACGCCTGGGCCCACAGCCAGGTCTTTAGTTGTTTCCTAAAGGACAGGAGGGAGGTGGCCAACCTGATGTCCTTAGGGAGGGAGTTCCACAGAAGGGGGGCCACTACTGAGAAGGCCCTGTCTCTCGTCCCCACCAACCACGTTTGCGAGAGTGGCGGGATCTAAAGCAGGACCTCTCCTGAAGACCGTGAAGTTGCGTGATGGTTCATAGCAGAAGATACGTTCGAACAGGTAATCTGTGCCAGAACTGTTTAGGGCTTTAAAGGCTAAAGCCAGCACTTTGAATTGTGCCCAGAAGCTGATCGGCAGCCAGTGAAGCTGGCGCAACTGAGGAGTGGTTCGCTCCCTGTACTCTGCTCCCATTAGCAACCTGGCTGCCAACTGTTGGGGTAATTGAATTTTCCAAGTAGTTTTCAAAGGCAGCCCCATGTAGAGAGCATTGTAGTAGTCTAAACGGGATGTAACCAGAGCGTGGACTACCGTGGCCAAGTCAGACTTCCCAAGGTACAGACGCAGCTGGCGCACAAGCTTTAATTGTGCAAAAGCTCTCCCGGCCACCACCGGGAGAGCTTTTGGAGACTTGGGGTTCCAGGCTCAGCGATGAGTCCAGAATCGCTCTCAGGCTGCGAACCTGCATCTTCAGGGGGAGTGTAGCCCCGTCCAGCACAGGCTGTAACCCTATGCCCTGTTTGGCCTTTCAACTGACCAGGAGGACCTCTGTCTTGTCTGGATTAAGTTTCAATCTGTTCGCCCTCATCCAGTCCGTTACAGCAGCCAAGCACCAGTTCAGGACCTACACAGCCTCCTTAGTGACAGGAGGGAAGGAATGATAGAGCTGAACATAATCTGAGTACAGATGAGATCTGACCCCAAAACTCCAGATGATCTCTCCCATCGGCTTCATGTAAATGTTAAACAACACGGGGGACAGTATGGAACCCTGCGGGACCCCACAAGTCAATGGTTGTGGGTACAAGCAGGTGTCTCCCAGCAACACCTTCTGAGAACGACCCTTGAGGAAGGATTGGAGCCATTGGCAGTACCCCCAAGTCCCATGTTCCTGAGGCGTCTCAGAAGGATACCGTGGTCGACGCTATCGAAGGCTGCTGAGAGGTCCAGCAGAACCAACAGTAGTGAGGGAACACTGTATTGAGCCTTTTGTGTGTAGGCGTTCAGTCTTGTATAACACACAGAGAGAAAGGTCTCTTATATACACAAACATATACAACAAGGCTTCCTGATTTCTGGTGCTTTCTTATTTATCTTCTGCACTTCTGTTGTTTTCAGAGCCTTTCACTTCCAAATCCAGGGGAAAGGGCCTTTTAGCTCTTTGGCCCAATGCTGTATCTATAGCAGTCACATAAACCACCTCGTCTCAACGCTAAAGATTTCTGGGATTTGTAGTCTTGTGAGATATTTACCCTTTCCGGTAAAAAGCTCTAAATGCCATGACCAACTACAAATCTCAGCATTCCATAGCATGGCGGTGAGGGTCATGATGGTATTTATTTAAATCCTGCTTCCATCTCAAAAAAGACACAAAGCTGCTTAAGACATTTTTTTAAAACCCCAACAACAATAGAATTTAAAATCCAAAACATATAAACATGAAAGTAGAATTAAACATAGAAATAAAAACACTTAAAAGTAATTTTAATACTACAGTGTTCCTTCATTTATTGTGGGGGTTACATTCCAGGGCCTCCCGCAATAATGCTACAGCCCGACTCCTTGCGGGGGTCTCAGCAAGCTATCACATCACGCCAATTCTGCGCGAACTGCACTGGCTACCTTAGAATGCCGGATCACCTTCAAAGTGTTAGTCTTGACTTTTAAGGCCTTACATGGTCTGGGGCCAGTGTACCTGCGGGACCGCCTCATCCCGTATCATCCCACCAGATCTCTGCACTCTGAAGAGCATAACCTTCTGGTCGTTCCCAGTCCTAAGACATTTCGCCTGACTGGAACCCGTCGCCGGGCTTTTCCGATCGTAGCTCCAATACTTTGGAACACGTTGCCCGCCGACGTTTGTGCTATTCAGAATCTCCTCCCATTTAGGAAAGCCTGCAAGACTCTGTTATTTCAGCAGGCTTTCGGGGTCGGATGAATTGCAGTCTTCCTTTACGCATCGCCATCTTGCATAATCTTTTGTTGTCGCAGTGTTTTAATGTGCGGCCTATTGTGACTTTTATCTGTTGTTTTAATTGTGGTTTTAACTTTTGCTGTATTTGGCTGTTTTTATGAACATGTTGTGAGCTGCCCTGAGCCATTGGGAAGGGCGGCAAACAAAAACGAATAAATAAATAAATAAAATAAGTGAGAAACCGTGATGTAGGGACACTCTATTTTAATATTTCTGCATTATTTTAGCAGTTCTACACTATTTTAAGTCTTTATAAACTTAAAATCAAGTGAAGGAAAGGAAGGAAAGGTCCTTCAAGGCTGGAGGGAGGGAGGACCGAGGAGGGAAAGTGCCTTGGAGAGCAGTGGCGGCAAAACCCCACAAAACAGCAAAAATACCATAAGATATATTTTAAAAATTAATATTTTTTAAATCTGCGAAACAGCGAGTCCCCAATAAGTGAACCGTGAAGTAGAGAGGGAACACTGTACAGTGAAAGTCCAAAACCCCTGGAGGGACTAATCTAGAAGTCTTCATCTAGAAGTATCTGCTGCTGCCTAGGACTTTGGTGGAGTCTCCTTCTCTGGAGGCTCATAAGCATAGGAACTAGATGGCCATCTGTTGGGAGGGCTTAGAATGTGTCTCCTGACCTGGCAGAACAGGTTTATACCAGATGGTCCTTGGGGTCTCTTCCTATTCTAGGATCTTATGATTTCAGAGGGCAAGAGATGACCGATGCAGGCAGCATCAGCAGGCAAAGCTCTGGGGGAATGTCCTCTCCACTGGCAGACTCCGGACTGACTGCCAGGATCCTGGCCACAGAGAGAAAGCTGACCGCTCTTCCCAAAGCCACCCTGCAATTACCTTCTCTGTCTTTTCACCACAAATCTGAAATGATCCAGCTGCCTGAAATTATTTCTATTTCAGTCTACACTGCCTTCATTGGAGGCCCACAGTTTGGTCGATTCAGAAAATCGCAAAGAGGAAATGAACAGAATCGGATGCCGGCATAAGGCCTCTTCTAGACCTCAGCTACGGGAAGGGGTCAAGAATAAGTCAGGACAGGCTGCTGGCTGTTTGCATGGCTTGCATTTCCTTGCTTTGGCAACCAGGATTACTGGAGGGAGACAAGGGGTCCTTATAGAGCCAGTTTAATTCCTAGGAAAACAAAGCAGTTTGCTTATAGTTCTGTCAGCAAACATGGGTCCGATGCAAGCAAACAGCAAGCATACTGGCCCATATCGTTTACAAAATAAATCTCAGCCAAGAGGCCTGGGTAGGTTCGTCGGAATGCTCGTAAAATCGGAATGAATTCAGGTTAAATCCGCTTTTGAAGTGATTTCGATGCGATGTAAGCAACCTGGAAGTGGATTTGCCATTTGGAAGCCACCGCATCTCTGTGTAGCATCTCTGTGTAGTCTGACATGATGGCTTTATTTTATTTTAAGTTTATAAAGACTTAAAATAGTGTATAACTCCTAAAATAAAGTATACATATTAAAATAATTAGAGCGTCCCTACATCGCTGGTTTTTCACTTATTGCAGGAGGTCCTGGAACCTAACCCCAGCAATAAGTGAGGGAACACTGGATATACACTCCACCTGCCTCATTTCCAACAAACCACTGAAGATGCCAGAAACAGATGCAGGAGAAATGTCAGGAGAGAATTTTATAGGTACATGGTCATACAGCCCGAAAAACTCACAGCAACCCAGTGATTCCGGCCATGAAAGCCTTTGACAACACAAACTTGATTCTATCTAAAACCCAATCTACACTTTTATTTCTGCCCTGTCTCAAATCGGGGAGCAGCTAGTTCTCAGCAATCTCCATTACAGCAGAGTTGTTTCAAAGAGGGTTGGCAGAGGGTATCTTGTAATATTTTATGATACCCCATGTCCTCATATTACATGGCAAGTAATATTGGGCTGCAGCTGTGGAACTAACTGCCACTTCACTGCCATAAAGAACATAACAGAGGAGGGACTTGAGGGTACTGCTTTGCAGTGGCTCCAGTCCTTCCTGGAGGGTTGGTCCCAAAGGGTGTTACTGGGTGACACCTGCTCAACTCTGCAACCGTTGTCTTGTGGAGTCCCTCAGGGTTCAGTACTGTCCCCGATGTTATTTGACATCTACTTGAAGCCATTGGGGGAGATCA
The DNA here is from genome assembly GCA_030556195.1 of Anolis apletophallus. NCBI lineage: Eukaryota > Metazoa > Chordata > Lepidosauria > Squamata > Anolidae > Anolis > Anolis apletophallus. The sequence goes on along the minus strand of JARBWK010000007.1, from coordinate 149,714,201 downwards.
TCCAGAGTTTTGGAGTAAGGTGTTATCTGTACGCAGATGATGTCCAGATCTGCCACTCCTTCCCACCTGTCACTAAGGAGGCTGTTCAGACCTTGAACCAGTGCTTGGCTGCTGTGTCGGACTGGATGAGGGCTAGCAAATTGAAATTGAATCCAGACAAGACAGAGGTCCTTCTGGTCAGTCGAAAGGCCTAACAGGGCATAGGATTACAGCCTGTGCTGGACGGGATTACACTCCCCTGAAGACGCAGGTTCTCAGCTTGGGAGTGATCCTGGACTCATCGCTGAGCCTGGAACCCCAAGTCTCGGCGGTGGCCAGGAGAGCTTTTGCACAACTAAAACTTTTGTGCTAGCTGCGCCTGTACCTTGGGAAGTCGGACTTGGCCACGGTAGTCCACACTCTGGTTACATCTCAAATAGATTACTGCAACGTGCTCTACGTGGGGCTGCCTTTGAAGACTGTTCAGAAACGTCAGCTAGTACAACAGTCGGCATCCAGATTACTAACTGGGGTGACATACAGAGAGCATACCACCCCCTGCTATGCCAGCTCCACTGGTTGCCGGTCCATCTCCGAGCCCAATTCAAAGTGCTGGTTTTGACCTATAAAGCTCTAAATGGTTCTGGCCCAGCTTACTTGTCCGAATGCAGCCCACCCCGAAATCTAAGATCATCCAGGGAGGCCCTGCTCTCGCTCCCGTCAACAGCCCAAATGTGCCTGGCAGGGACGAGAGAAGGGCCTTCTTGACGGAGCTCCCCGCCTATGGAACACACTCCCGACTGAGGTAAGATTGCCTACCTCCCTCCTGGCTTTCTGAAAGAAATTAAAGCATGGTTCTGGGACCAGAGTTTGGACAATAGATGTAAGCAGCATAGCAGGGGATGAACTGGAATGACAATACGACTGACGAGACTGGTATACTATTTTTACTGTTTTAATGATGGCTTAATTATGCTTTTTCCTCTCCGTTGGTGCCCCCTTGCTGTGGGGGAGAGGCTTGCATACCCTAATGAAGTTGTGAGCTATGCTGGCGGTGACATAATAGTCACCAGTAGGGCCTCCCATGCCAGACAGGTCACAACCGAAGGGTCTGACAATGAATGAAAGGTGTCAATGGGCAGGATGGGCTCTCTAGCCTTTTGGCAACCATCCTAGGAGAAGGAAACCTCTAATTTCAAACCCAGGCAGATGGTGCTCGTCTAACCCTGTAAGGTGAACCACCTAAGAGAAGGAAACTCAAACCAAACCTAAGACCTGAGGACCTCCCTGCCACTGTCCCAGCTTGCTAGGCCCCGGCAGACAAACCTTTGGTTTAAAGGGTGAGGCAAGTTCTGTGCATGCTGCGCTCCACCAGAAAAATCCATTGCACAGACTCGAAGGACACATCCAACTTCCGAAAAAGCCTTGTAGCGATAGGTGAGGGACGAAATGGCAGGTGTAAAGATGCACTGGAAGCTGCAAACCCAACCCTGCATGCAGACGGTTCAGGACTTTGGTCGCTCGAGACTGACCCGGTTTTCGGGAGGCATGGAGACGCACTATTTATAATGCTACGGCCTCTTTCGAGAAGACACGCCAAACGGGTCTCGAAGAAAAACAACAACGCAGAAAGAATCACAACCTGGAAACACATCACCCAAGGAGACTTTCTGCTGTGCTTTCTGCAACCAGACTTGCCTATCTCGGACTGGCTTTTTTAGTCATCAACGCGTTTGTAAAAATCGTGGGATGAGTCTTTCCTAAGAATCTTCATTCGCAAAGTAATGCCAGAGATTTATGGTTTTTAATTATGTATTGTTTTAATTAGGATATGTCTAATTTGTGATTTTATTATTGTAATTGTTTGTAATTGCCTCTTAATGGGGCCCAATGTAAGCCGTCCTGAGTCCCCCTTCGGGGGTTGAGAAGCAACAGGATAGATGTGGTTTGTTGTGATGCTGTGCCAACCTGGCCACAAGAGACGGCTGAATGGATGGGAGAAGGAACCATAATCAACCCCAGAGTTCAGGAAGAGTAAAAGCATCCAGGCAAGGCTAGGAAGAACTGCACAAACCAGCCAGCTTCTGTTTACTGCTTCCCGGATCCACACCCAAGAAGCCACCATCTTTGCCAACAACCTCAAAAGCAGACGATAGCTAAAAAGGTAGGCAAGAACTTTCTTGGATGCCATCTGGAAGATGCAGCCCAGGATGGCACCAAGACTTATGTTCGGATTGCAATTCCCAAAATCCACTAGTCATGCAGCCCAAAACTGGAAATGTTTGGGACAAGAAGAATTTGGGATTTTGCAATCTCTTTTGGATTAAGGAATGCCTACATTAGCATATGCGTACCTTGGAGAGGGGATCCAAGTCTAAACATGTATTGCATTGATATTTCCAATACACATGATGCACACAGCCTGAAGGTAATGTTATGCAATGTTTTCAATAATTTTGTGTAGGAAGCTGAGTTTCCTGCCCGCAAGCCAAAGGACCCACTCTTTCAGGCACCCATTTGGGCAATTTTGGAGCATTCTGGACATGGAAATTCTGGATAAGGGATCCCAGAGGCTTCCTGCTCTACTTGCTTCTTTTCCCTCCCGTCTCAAGCGCTCCTGGGCCATCCCCCTTTAAGAAAGATGTGGCATGGGAGGGACAAGCGCAACAGCAGAGCGGCAAAGAGGCTGAACCTTTTGAAGAGGCGCATACCTCTGGTTGGGCACTTTGCTAAAGCGGGAGAAAGGAATGTGGCTGCCTTTTCAGGATGGCAGGGCACAGCCCACATTGCCAGCCTGCCCTGGCAACCCGGTTTCCAGGAGGCTTGCTTTTCTTTCTTCCTTCTCTTTTATCCCCAAACTACTGTATATATCCAGGTTCACATTTTCTTTGTGGCTCGTTCTTTTCTTCCTCCCTTTCTGCTATGGCAGGGGGCAGGACTGGATAGTAGGCCTGGGCAATCATGGTTCTAAAGTACTTACAAAACTAAAGTTCTGTTGGTGAACACTAGGTGGCGCTGGTGCTTTGCTTCTACAGTGTTGCTAAAGTTCTGGTGGTGAACACTAGGTGGCGCTGGTGCTTTGCTTCTACAGTGTTGCTAAAGTTCTGTTGCTAACAGTGTTGTGCTAAAGTTCTGGTGGTGAACATTTCAGAACTCAAACAAAACTTTCAAAACTTCATTATTATTTCATTATTGGCGATTTTTAAGACAGAACCAATTAGGAACTGCTATTTATAACGAAATTTTGAAAGTTTTGTTAGAGTTCTGAAATGTTCACCACCAGAACTTCAACAACACTGTAGAAGCAATGCACCAGCACCACCTTCTGAACCTATTATCAATCTAATCCATTTCATTTGATCATTTTAATACAATGATAAGGAAGAGGATAGATAGATATTTATTTACGGTCAAGGACCAACGTCACATTGTACAGAAAATAAAACAATATAAATGTTAAAACTCCGTTCAACTCTACAGTTTAACACCAACAGTATCTAGCCTATTGTGTTTCCGCGTTCAATTTAATATGCTGGTTCCTCGTAGCTAGAACGGCCATGAGATATTTGGCCACCAGGTTGGTTGTCTCCTTGTGTTTGTCGTCGAGCAGCCAGTATAGGTAGAATTCTTCAGATCTACCAGGTAAGCGGGACAGTATTGGCGAGATTAAGGAGAGGCAGGCATCCACATACAGAGGGCAGTAAAAGAACACATGCTCTATAGATTCCAGCACCAGCACCACCTAGTTTTCACCACCAGAACTTTAGTTTTGTAAGTACTTTAGAACCATTTAGAACCATGGATTGCCCAGGCCTACTGGATAGCCCTTGTGGTCTATTCGCAACTTCTTCCAGCAGCCAGCAGCCAATCCCTCTCCAATACCAGAAATACAGCTTAATGGTGTAACATTAGAAAATGTTGATCATTTTCCCTCCCTTGGCAGCCACCTTTCCACAAAAGTCAACATTGACACTAAAATATAACATCGCCTGAGCTCTGCGAATGCAGCATTCTTCCGAATGAAGCACAGAGTGTTTGAGGACCGAGACACCTGTAGGGAGACCAAGGGGCTTGTTTAGAAAGTCATTGTCCTCCCAACCCTGCTATTCACTTGTAAAACATGGTCTACAGACCTCACATGCAACTTCTGGAATGATTCCATCAGCATTGCCTCCGAAAAATCCTGCAAATCTCTTGGGAAGACAGGCGGACAAATGTTAGCATGCTGGAAGAAGCAAAGACCACCAGCATTGAAACCATGCTCCTCCGCCATCAACTCCGCTGGATAAGCCCCCTTGTCCGAATGCCCGATCACTGTCTCTCTACTCCAAATTCAAGAACGGAAAATGCAATGTTGGAAGACAGGAAAAGATATTCAAAGATGGGCTCAAAGTCAACCTTAAAAACTGTGGCATAGACACAGAGAACTAGGAAGCCCCGGCCCTTGAACACTCTAGCTGGAGACAGTGCTGTAGAATTCGAATAGGCACGAATGGAGAGAAACGTGCCAGGAGCAAGGCGCGCCAAGCCAACCCCAACCGGGACTGCCATCTGTCTGGAAACAGGTGCCCTAACCGCGAGAACCTGCGGGTCAATAATTTGGCTCCACAGCCACTTACGGACCCACCGCCAGGACACTGAACTTGGAGGACAATCTTACTCAGACAACGAGGGATAACCTAAGTAAGTAAAGTTAAGTATTTCAACTCTATTTCTGTTATTCTCTCATATACCTTGTCCATTTCTCTTTTCTTCCTTTCTTTCCTTTCCTCCGTTTATTTCCCTCATACACCTTCTCCCCTTCCTTCCTTCCTTCCTTCCCTCTCTTTTGAATCCATTTTCCCTTCTTCCTTTCCTTATATTTTCCCCCTTTTCCTTTGAAAGATCTGCCCTTTTCTTGGAAGTCACATTCTCTCAGATTCAGAGCAGGGAACTCGCACACAAACCCACAGAGAGCCCTTCCAAAATATAAAGCTTCATTCATTTGCTCACTTCCTTACTGGATAACTGTGACCTTCAGGGCTGTGAACACTTTTTTTCTCTACCAATAACTACTGGTATTGTCATTTCCCCCCAACTTTTTGGGTCCTTACCCCAAAATGGGGTGGATTCTGTAGTTGAAACCCCACAATTACTTTACGTTGTTTAATTAAGGGTATCTTGGCCAAGTTTGGTCCAGATCTAACAAGCCATGAAGGAGCCTTTGTGGTACAAATAATTCAAAAACATACATTCATATGTTGACATTTATATACAGTAGAGTCGAAACTTCAGAATCCTCATTGTATGGGCTTGGAGGAGGAGTTCTTAACCTGTTGGCCACAAACTACCAGTGGGTCACGAGGACAAAGATCTAGTCTCTAAGCCTCCTTCCTCTTTATTGTATTTTAGTTTATTTATTTTATTTCCGCTCCTTTGGCACCACCTGCCACTCCTTCCCTGTCGCTGACCATGGCATATGTTGTGTAACAGAAACTAGCGCTGATGTGGTCTCTCCAATGCAATTTTCTGAATCAGCACCCCAAACAAAATCTAAAGTTGACCAAAAACTGATTCGTAACCCTTTTGGTACTAATGGACTACATTGGCCTTCCTTTGTCCCTGATCCAGAAGCTCAAGCTGGTGCAAAATGCTGCCGCCAGACTTCTCGCTGGGGCTCCGGCGAGATGCCACATTACACCTATTCCGCGGCAATTGCACTGGCTTCCGATTGAGCACCGGGTCATGTTCAAAGTGCTGGTATTAACCTTTAAGGCCTTATATGGTCTAGGGCCTGTGTATCTGAAGGACCGCCTTACCCCCTATACACCCCAGAGATCACTACAGTCTGAAGATCAAAACCTTCTAGAAGTCCCTAATATCCAGACTTACAAACTGTCATCCACTAGATATCCCAAATGAATACTTGGTAATGGAAATATTCCTCTATATTTGTAATCCACATGCCTCGGAAAGTTCCTGAGGATTATCCAGTGGCGTCGTAGAGGGATGTTTCACACAGACAATCCAGGCTGAGTATAGTCTGCTTCCTCCACGCTGTATGGTAGCTTGAGTTCCGCCTACGGGGATCTGTATATGGATCCAACCCGTTTCATAAAAGTAACTTCCTCAGGGCAGTTCCAAGCACGATATTCCACAATGTCAGATTAGAAATACCAATTTCTACAATGAAATACATTTCACAAAACTGGTTGGATCCATATACAGATCCTCGTAGGCGGAACTCAAGCTACCATACAGCGTGGAGGAACCGGACTATACTCACTCCGGATCGTCTGTGTGAAACATCCCTCTACGGTGCCACTGGATAACGCACAGGAACTTTCCGAGGCATGTGGATTACAAATATAGTGGAATATTTCCATTACCAAGTATTCATTTGGGATATACAGTTTTCTTTAGATTGGAACTTATCAGTTTGGAACGTAGATTGGACGCTATTGAGGAGCGTGAGTAAACAAACTGCTACGACATACCGGGACTGTGCATTTGCATTTGTAGGAGGCGTCCCTCCCACACATTGGTTGGAATTGAGACATATTGTATTTGTATAGATTGAATATTGTTTATTGAGGAATATACTCTCAAGGGATAGAGAATCATTTCTATTTTATTTTATTTATTTACTTTGCTTCTAGACCGCCTTTCTCAGCCCGAAGGCGACTCGAGGCGGTGTACAACAGCAAAAACTGCTCAAGACAAACATATCAACAATTATCAATACAATACAATTCCAACATATACAAATTAGCATTCAATGTTAAAAACACAATATCAGCGTCTCATTAATTAAATCGACTTCCAATTGCATCGTCGTCGTTCCATAGGTCTCAATTTGACAATCATACTACATCTGCAAATGCCCGGTCAAATAGCCAGGTCTTAACCTTCCTGCGAAATATCAGGAGGGAGGGGGCCGATCTGATGTCATTAGGAAGGGTGTTCCAAAGCCGAGGAGCCACCACTGAAAAGGCCCTGTCTCTCGTCCCCACCAATCGCGCTTGCGAAGCAGGCGGGACCGAGAGCAGGGCCTCTCTGGATGATCTTAAGCATCTTGAAGGTTCATAGGAAGAGATGTGTTCGGACATGTAAGTTGGACCAGAACCGTTAAGGGCTTTAAAGGCCAAAGCCAGCACTTTGAATCGTGCCCGGTAGCAAACTGGTAGCCAGTGGAGCTGGCACAACATTTCTATCTCACCTTTATGAGTTTGTTTGACTCTTTGTTCTAAACCCCTTGGTGTTTATAGATATTTTCTTTCTCTGACAAGGCAGCGTGTGGACTGATCAAACGTGAACTACACGTGATTTCACATTACGCCACACTTGCCACTTGGAAGTTAAGCCTCTTTGTAGAAGTTGTGAAAGGTTTGTTTCTGGCTTGCCTTCAAGAAGCAGAGCAAAGGGAGCAGCAGAGGCATAATTACAGTTTTCCCGGGTACAAAAGGCTTCCTTGCAGAATTAAGCCAAAAGTCCCACGGCAGCAGGAGACTTTTCATTTACACCCCGCCTTTCCATCCTGGAGGATAAAGGTGTGTACAGGCAATAAAGATGTGCAAATAAAAAGATCCTGCTTTTTAAAAAAACAAAAAAAAACTCTGCTTCATTTGTTGTGTTTACTGAAAGCAGGCCAGAAGCACACCATTCACAACTTCTCAAAAGATGCTCAAGTTCTGTGTGGCAAGAACCTTTTGGCCTTTCAGCTCTCCCGAGAACAATGGCCGGGATCCAGATCCCAGGAAATTTATGCTCTGACTTGTCCCCCAAATAAAGCAATTAATATCATAAATGACGCCCAACTCTACTACTCCTTTCCACCTCACTCCAAGGAAGCCCCTCGGGGGCTGGATGAGTGCCTGGCCACTGTGACTGTCTGGATGAGGATGAATAAGCCGAGGTCCTCCAGGTCAATCATAAGACGGATCGAGGTATAGGATGGCAACCTGTGCTTGATGGGGTTGCACTCCCCCTGAAGACACAGGTCCGCAGCCTGGGTGTCCTCCTAGACTCATTGCTAACGCTTGAAGCACAGGCATCGGCGGTGGCTGGGAGGGCCTTTGCACAGTTGAAGCTCATGCACCAGCTGCGACCGTACCTTGTGAAGTCAGATTTGGCCACAGTTGTCCATGCCTTAGTTACCTCTAGATTGGACTATTGCAATGTGCTCTACGTGGGGCTGCCCTTGAAGACGGCCCGGAAATTCCAACTGGTCCAACGAGCGGCAGCCAGACTAACTAGTGCGAATTACAAGGAGCGGTTAACCTCCCTGTTTAAGGAGCTCCATTGGCTGCCGTTCATCTTCTGGTCCCAAATCAAGGTGCAGGTTCTTACCTTCAAAGCCCTGAAAGGTTTGGGACCCGCCTACCTGCGCGACCGTATCTCCATCTACGAACCCACACGCTCTCTTCTATCTTCGGGAGAGGCCCTCCTCTCGCTCCCACCTCCATCGCAAGCACGACTTCTGGGGATGAGGGAGAGGGCTAACAATTATAGTTCCTCCACACGGAAACCTCTCCCAGGTGCTCCGTAAGGTTGAAGTTTCATGGACAATCAAATTAAATTCAGAATTACCTTTTGGCCTTAATGAGCCGGTCAATCTGCATTCCCTCCTAATTTAGGATAATGTATTTAATGTGTATGTATTCTGTGGTATATCACCTTAACTGGTCACCGCGCTGGATGTAACGCGGTTGGATTCTCCTTTACTTTGGTATGTATAACAATTTCGCTAATATTATGATTTCCTGAGGTTATGTACTGTTCCCACAATGCTGTATATTATGTATATATTGTAATCTTCCAGGACTTGAACCACATTGATGGATATCTAGCCTTTGAAAAAGACCACAAAACGAATTCAGCGGCCCCGATTGTGTTTGGATATTCTTCCGTCGGCTTGCTTTATTTTCATTCCCAGGAGCCTTGGAATTGCTGGCTCCGGTTCATTCTTGGTCTATAGTTTTGGATTACTCCTGCCTGCATCCCTTTACCTGTGTCATGCTCTCATCGAGCTTTGGACTATCGGCCCTAGGGTGCACAGACTGGACTTACTGAGATTTACTCCTCATAGACATTGCGTCGTCCCAGCTGTGCCCTGGACACGGTATTGTTATGGATGTTTATTGTTATAAAGAATAAGATTGTCACTTTTCTATGATGCTTTGAATATAAATATGAACATTTAAATGCATATTTTGTGTCGAACTATCATTGTTAGTATTATCTAACCTTGACTGTGTTTGAAGATGAGGGAGAGGGCCTTCTCTGTAGTGGCCCCTCAGCTCTGGAATTCGCTCCCCAGAGGAATCAGGCAAGCCCCCACCCTGGCAATCTTCAGGAGGAGCCTGAAAACTTGGCTGTTCCAGTGTGCCTTCAATGATTGAATGTAAGATAATTCCTGACCAAACTCTGCACATAAGGTCCTCAGAAGCACTTTATTTCCTGGTTTGTGCAACTAAATTTATTTATTTATTTATTTCGATTTTATAGACCGCCCCTCCCAACAGTCTCAGGGCAGTGTACAATTTGTAAAAACATACTAAAAACAATTACATATCTTAATAAAACAATACAAAATACAAGTTTAAGAACAGGCAGTAACTTAGGGTGGGTGTGCAGTCTTCACCATCATTCTGCAAAAGCCTCATTCCACAGCCAGGTTTTCACTAGCTTCCTAAAAGTCAGGAGGGAGAGGGCAGATTGAATTTCATTTGGGAGGGAATTCCATAGCCGGGGGGGCCACCACAGAAAAGGCCCTGTCTCTCGTCCCCACCAGAAGCGCCTGCAAAGATGGTGGGACTGAGAGCAGGGCCTCTCCAGACGATCTTAACACTCTTGTTGGTTCATAGGGGAGAATACGTTCAGACAGTTAAACGAGAGGGGGGACCCAAATCTGAAGACGAAATTTGTTTATCTATTTTTAGGATGAAGTGTTTCAACTATGTTGTACCCTGCCTCAAGCCATGAAAAGAGAAAGGGGTAAGAAATAAAACTTATCATTATTAATTAGTATTAATTATGATTAATTATTATCACCATCTTGATCATCATCTTGCACATATACCTAACATAAATAGTCTGTGTTTGCTACACTATACTTCCTATAATTTTGTGCATGGAACAAAGTCTGTGTACCATGAGACACCAGAAAGCAAAGGTGTCAGTATCTCAGCCCCCCATGTGCACCATTTCAGATTTTGGAGTATTTTGGGTTTTGAAAATCCAGAAAAGGGTTGCGCAACCTGAACTGAAGTAGAGGAACTGAAAATTCTTCATATGGGATTATGCATTAAGTGTGCTAAGGGGGTGTTTTTTTAAAGCTGTCTGATCCTGGGAAGCAGTGGGGGGTTTTACTCCCAATGAGTCAGAGACATAGGTGCTGGGTGCAAATGTTACTCCACTGAAGCAAGAGGCCGACTGAGAAACCGAATGCATGACCAGATTCATATGTATGCCCACATGCAATGTGTAAGTGCCTCTGTGTGCAACAGAAGCCCATCTGCATTTGACAGAATCTTAGTGTGTCTGTGTTTATGTTCCTCAAATGGACCTTATCAAATGGACCTTATCAAGCTGACTCATACACAGGCCACAAAGCACATCCATGTTCAAGGAAGAAAGAAAAGAGGAAACTGTGGGGCAAAGGCGGCGCTGTGCGGCAGCAAGGCGGCTGAGCTCCGCCAGAGGTTCTCTGAACCACGCCGAACAGCAGCCCCATGCGAGAGACCACTAACCCCCTTTAGGGGGGCCAGACTTTACAACTTCCAGGGGTTCAGGACTGAGCCCCTGGTGCTCCCGGGGATGGTGTCAAGCCCTCCCTTTTCCCTGGACGCCCTTGAAGCGGAGGTCGAGGCCCTGCTGGGATTCTCCAGGGATGCCGCGGCGGGCGGCGCCGCGGCCTTCTGGGAACCCTTGGGGTTCATGGACTTCACGGAGCCCCTGGAGCCCCTTAGCTTCATCCAGGAAGAGGGAGAGGAAGAGGAGGGAGAGGAAGAGGAGGAAAAGGGAGGCCGCCATGAGCTGGAGGCCCGTGAGGAACCACCGAGCCCAGCTGTGAGCAAACTTCACCGGCCGGCAGCCCCACTCGCCCCCCCCCCTCCGTCCTCGAGCCTGAGAGCCAGCCTACCTGCCTTCACTGCGACCTTGGTGCCTTGCTGAGGGGGCTGACTGCGCTGCTGGTACAGGTGGGTGAGCTGCTTGCCCCCCACCATAGCGAGGATCATCGCGGCGACTGCTCCCTGGCCCCGGATGGGAAGGGGCCGAATGGGGAGGTGTTCGCCGCTGCTGCTGCGCCTGCTGAGGCACTGGGCGAGCCGCCCCCGGGCCTGTCAGTGGAACACTCGGGGGTGAGTCGGGGAGAGGCTCGGCCTGCCATCACCCATTGCTCGGGCCCCGAGGAGGGAGAGGAGAGTGGCGAGAGAGAGGCGAGCGAGGTGACTGCGGCTGGCTCTCTGAGCGGGCCTCGCCTGGGCTCGCCGCACCCGCCAGGATCCGGGGAGCAAACGGAGGAGAGCCGTGCGGAGGCCCGGGGGAGCCCGGGGAGGACGCTGGGGCTCTGGGGCCCCCTGGCCCCGACGGGAGGGGCGGGGGCTGCTTGCTCCAACATGGCGCCGAGCTCGAGCTGCTCGGTGTCTTTAGCCCCGCCCTCCATCTCCACCCTGAAGACTCTGTCAATGCCCCCCTCTGCCTACGAGTTGGAGCAGCAGCTGACAGAGGCGCTAAATGTCTCTGAGATCCTAGCGGGGGTCCCTGGGCAGCTGCCCCGGCGCCGGGCCTATCGACTGCCTGCGATCCCCCAGGTTGAGACTGGACTACAGCCCGCCTGCCACCAGTCTAGAGAGCCTGCTGTCACCGATGGCCTTATGACTGGGAACACTGCCAACACTGGAGGTTCTGAGGCTGGTCCCCCCTCCCCCCAGTGTCCTGGTGGTGTGCCTGGAGGCCATGGACAGCCGTTGGCTGCCGCGGGGCATGGCCCGGGTCATGGCGGGAGGGGCAACAAACGGCGGAAGAATCCCTCACCACTTCAGATGAAACGGAGGCGGGGTCGAGGGCGGGGCAGGGGGCGGGGAACTCTCGGCTCTGCCCTGCAACACCTCTTCCCACAGCTGCTGGCTTACGGGGGGGGGGGGCGACCCTCAATGCCGCTGGAACCATACAGCCCCCACAGCCTTCCTCTGGACCTCGGGAGGTTTGCGTTGCCCGTGCCTGGGGCACCCAGAGGGTTCCGTCCTAGGACCTTCTGGAACACCAATCCCAGGCGTCGGGCTTCTTGGTTGGTGGACCCGCAACCCAGGAGGCGTGATAACCCGATGACGGGGAGACTGGAGCCACAGGCCTGTGGTGACCATCACCGTATGGAACTTGAGACTCTAAGGACGCTGCTGGGCTTATGGGATTCTCTGTAGCACAGCAGTTCTCGTTTGTGCCGGGAGGGCAGGGGACAGGACTTGGGGTCCCATTAGCATTAGAACCAGCAGGGCCAGAACAGGATTCAGAGGATGAGCTAGATGATTGGGGCGAAGGGCAGCTTTCCCCTCAGGGGCCTCTTTCGCCCACAGAGAGCTTGGCCTGGGAAGAAATGTGTTTTGGTCCTAGGGATGCTTCAGATAACCAGGTGCAGTTAGATAGCGATTCTGGGAGTTATGAACATCCGGGAGGAAGATCTTCTCAGGAGCCTCCTGAGGAAGATATGGAAGAAGGCGCATGGGAAACGGCTAGCGAGGAGAGCTCTCAGAGAGATAGCAACACAGCTGGGGAAAGACAAGGCCGAACCTTTGATAGGAGACGGAACATAGAGTCTAGCAGAAGGGAATGGTCAAAGAGCATAGACCGGCCGAGGTCCGTGAGCAGCGATTGGAGACGCAGAAGCCTAGAGCGTCGGGGACCTCGGCCGAAGGATTAAGCAGGATCCGTGGGAACGGATCCTCAGTGCCCGCCACGTCTCATCTGAATAGGCGTGAAGCGGAGTGGGACCACAAGCTAAGCTAGCCGTGGTCATCAAGCCTTGCCTTGCCTTGTTTCCTGATCCGCATCGTTTGCGGAGCCTTGCCCTGTTTCCTGATCCGCATCGGTTGCGGAGCCTTGCCAAGCTTTTGCCTTTTGCTACGTTATCTTGACATTGTTACTTCAAGCCTTTTGGATTACATCATATTCTATTGGACTATATTCTTTGGAACTGTTTTTATATTCAATAAAGTAGTTAGCCTTTATTCTGTCTCTGTGTGTGTGATTAAGGGGTCGGTCAAGTCCGTGCATCGTGACATTCTCCTAGGCTTCCCGCGTTCGATGATCGAGCGGGATAGCTTTGACCTTGAACAACTCTGACCCATGTGGTCACGAGCCTGGCTTCCCCTTCCCTTCCCTTAGATGTAGTCACCCCCTTTTTTGATGTTGTTTGTTCTGCTTGTATGCTATGTATTTCATGTCAAACTGTAAACCGCTCCGAGCCCTCGGGGAGTGGCGGTATAGTAAGTTTGAACATAATAATAATAATAAAAAAGGCAGGCACAAGGCCACAAATGGGCACAAGATTCATATGGTGGGAACAAAAGCCAGGGTACTTCTAGGCAGGCTGCCCTCACTATTGACTATGCCATCTTCTTAGCTACTCACATGCTTATGGATGAATCCCACTCAACAATTGCAAATCCAAATTGCTAATGCGCCCTTCCTACTTGGTGAACAGACATTGGTTCTTTCTCCCACCCTGGACATTCCACAGGTAGATCTACTCCACTTGCTTGACCAACATCAGATCCTCTGAAGATGCCAGGCATACATGCAGGTGAAAAGCCAGGAGAAAATGCTGCTAAAACACAGCCAGACAGCATGGGAACCACACAACACCCCAATATTCATATCCTCGCCTTATACCAATGCCCTGGTTCAAAGCTCTCTAAGCCCTAGGTATGACTTCCCCTCGTCCATTTTCTTCCTGAGTGGCCCCATCCCCTCTTGACCAAATGCCCGCTCTTGCCATTAATCCACTTTGTCCAGCCACTTGGTGCCTGTTTGAAAAACTGGGACGGAAATAATGAGAGCATTGTCTTCTCCAACTGACGGCACTGAGAGTTTGTGAAGGATTTCTCCCTAGAAAACTTTGCAATGTTGGGGTTGGCCAAGAGCATATGACCCCCACAGAGCCACCTGTGGAGAGGCCCCTGGCATCTTCCATCGACTGTCTTCTGGTCCAGACTGGTCTGGCCTGCAAAGGTAGGAACCCTCGCTTGTGGAAGGCCCCAAGGAGATCCCATTACACTTTAAAGAGTTGTCACCCCACTTTCAATCTCATGGCTCTCTCCTGTAGGATTCCGGGACTTGTAGTTGAGTTAGGGCCAGGATCTCGCTCGGGCGGAGAATTTTAACCCCCTCCCCCTAAACCGCAAATCCCAATATTCCACAGGAGTCAGGGTTTAAAGTGGGATGCCAACTTTTTTACAGTGTCGTGTGAGAATCTCAAGTGTTGCAAATGCACATTTCAGTTAAGGTGCAGAGCCCTCTTGCACCACTTCATATAAACATACAGTATACAGGGTTACAGACATCCGACTTACAAACAACTCTTAGTTAAGAACGGGGCTGAGACAACAGGAAGTGACAGAATTTATCCCTTGGAAGAAAGGGAAATCCACTTCTGGAAGAGTTATTATCATGGAGAAAGGAGTCGCCAATGAAGCTTGATCACCAATCCTGACTTCCACAACAAGCCAATTTTTTCAAAATCCAATTGTCACAGAGATAATTGAAAAATGTGAGGTGGGATCTTCTGAACAGTGGCACAGACAACACCACAGGGGTGTGAACCCTTCCTTATGCTATCCAAAATTGTGTGTGTGTGTGTTTGCATGTGTGTGTATGTATGTGTGTGTGTGTGTGTGTGTGTGGATAGATAGATAGATAAATAGATAGATAGGCAGATAGATAGGCAGATAGATGGGTAGATGGATGGATGGATGGATGGGTAGATGGATGGATGGGTAGATGGATGGATGGATGGGTAGATGGATGGATGGATGGATGGATGGGTAGATGGGTAGATTGGTTGATGGATGGATGGATGGATACATGGATGGATGGATGGATGGATAGATGGATGGATGGATGGATAGATGGGTGGATGGATGGGTAGATGGGTGGATGGATGCATGCATGCATGGATGGGTAGATGGATGGATGGATGGATAGATGGATAGATGGATGGATGTCTGGCATTACACTTTAAAATGTGCCTGTTTCAACTTACAATCAAATTCAACTTAAGAACAAACCTACAGACCCTATAAGAACATAAGAACATAAGAAGAGGCATGCTGAATCGGACCTCAGCCCATCTAGTCCAGCATTCTGTATCACACAGTGGCCCACCAGTTGTACACGGGGATCTCGAGCAGAAGGGAGGGCAAACCCTGACCTGCTCCCTGACCCCCACAACCAGTACCCAGGGAAATCCTGCCTACCTCAACCAACTCCGAGGTGGCACTTGAATGTCCTTTTCAGTAACTACCGATACACTTGGTATCCATGAATCTGTCTAATCCTGCCTTGAAGCTGTCCAGGCTGACAGCTGTCACAACCTCTTCTGGAAGTAAATTCCATAACCCAATGACCCTCTGGGTGAAGAAATATTTCCCTTTATTAGTCCTAATTTTCCTACCTTGGAGCTTCAGGGAGTGCCCTCTAGTCCTAGTGTTTTGTGACAAAGAAAATAGTTTTTCTTTATTCACCTTTTCTATCCCATGCATGATTTTATACACTTCGATCAAGTCACCTCTTAAACGCCGTCTTTCAAGGCTGAAAAGACCAAGGCGTTGCAACCTGGTTTCATAAGGGAGCTGCTCCATCCCTTGGATCATTCTTGTTGCCCTTTTCTGTACCTTTTCCAGTTCCGTTATATCCTTCTTAAGGTGCGGAGACCAGAATTGTACACAGTACTCCAAATGTGGCCTTACCATAGATTTGTAGAGAGGTAATACAACATTTGCTGACCTATTTTCGATTCCCTTTCTGATCATGCCTAGCATAGAATTTGCTTTTTTCACTGCTGCAGCGCACTGGGTTGACATCTTCATTGAGCTGTCCACCAAAACCCCAAGATCCCTTTCCTGGTTTGTCTCGGAAAGCTTTGACCCCATCAATTGGTAGGTGTAGTTGGGGTTCTTTGCCCCGATGTGCATGACTTTATACTTGTTTAGGTTAAAATGCATTTGTTGTTCATTACTTAGGGAGTGCCTGTATATATACAAACACACATCCATGTCTATATCTACCGTATCCATGTTTTTTTCCTCCCAAAGTAGGAAGAAAAATAAGCTGGTTCCGCGCCTCTATGGAGCGAATACACTAACAATTCATGAGACCTGCCCATTCATGATCCTGAGCCAGCCCCAATTTTTTTCCAATTTTGATGGGCCAAATTCATGAGACCTCTTCATGACTTTTAGCCAACCCGATATGCTACAGAACCCAATTTAAAATGCTAGTCTTGGCCTATAAAGCCCCAAATGGTTCTGGTCCAACTTATCTGAGCCTACTAGAACTTTAAGATTGTCTGGAGAAGCCCTGCTCTCGGTCCCAACTTCTTCGTAAGCGCAATTGGTGGGAACGAAAGACAAGGCCTTCTCAGTGGTGGGTCCTCGGCTGTGGAACACAGTGAACCGCCCTAAGACCCCTTCAGGGTTGAGAAGGGCGGTATATAAATACTGCAAATAAATAAATGATGATAATAAATAACTCCCTCCCCCGCGACACCAGGCAGGCCCCATCCCTCCGGGCTTTCAGAAAACAGCTAAAGAATTGGCTTTGCACACAAGCATTCATAGAAAAAGTTGCTAAGGGTTTCGACATGGTCTGAATTAAGGATTATGAGAAAGGTTCTCGGATTCATGGAACTATGCACCTGATATGTTCTTAATGTGTATCCCGTCTTATGTGTTTTACTGATTAACTGTTAATTGTTTTTAATTATGGGATACATTATAAATTAGTATAAAAATGATAAAAACAGAAGGAGCACAAGCGGCTAAATATATTTCGACCAAAAACGGGCAACAGCGTTGTCTGTGGGAACTACTAGTAATCACCTCTCAACAAAGGATTCCCCCAGGCAGTAACAAGCCACACCTTAAAACTGCCAGGCCATCAAATGCTAATCAAGGTGGCCAATTGAAACATTCATACCCAGCTCCAACAGGCAAGAGTCCTTTCTTTCTCCCACCCCGGGCATTCCACAGATATATGAACCCCATTGTCCTAGTTTCCAACAGACCTCACAACCTCTGAGGATGCCTGCCGTATTTATTTATTTATTTATTTATTTATTTATTTTTCGCATTTATATCCTGTCACTTCTCAACCCCCCGAAAGGGGGACTCAGGACAGCATTACAATTAAGCCCAATTAGAGGCTATTTACAAAATTACAATAATAAAAACACATATTAAAACATCGCATCATAAAAATGATACATACAAAAAAACCCAGTCATATCACCATTGCAATTTGTCCCTTAAAGTGCTGCTACATCTATTGCCCAAAAGCCTGGTCCCAAAACCATGCCTTTAATTTCTTACGGAAAGCCAGGAGGGAGGGGACCGATCTTAATTCAGTTGAAAAAGCATTCCATAGTCGGGGAGCCACAACCGAAAAGGCCCTGTCCCTCGTCCCCGCCAGGCGCATTTCAGCTGTTGTCGGAAGCGAGAACAGGGCCTCCCTGGATGATCTTAGATTTTGAGGCAGGATATAGGGGTGGATGCGTTCGGACAAATAAGCTGGGCCAGAACCGTTTAGAGCTTTATAGGTCAAAATCAGCACATTGAATTGGACTCGGAGATGGGCCGGCAGCCAGTGGAGCTGACACAACAGATGTAGGTGAAACGTCAGGAGAGAATGCTTCTGGGATATGGCCAGACAGCCCAAAAACCTACAACAACCCAGTGATTCCAGCCATGAAAGCCTTCGGCAGTACGTTTTACTGTTGATTGTAAGCTGCCTTGAGTCCTCTTGGGTGAGAAAGGCAGACTAAAAATGAAGTAAATAAATAAATAAATATGTATACACACATATTTGTGTATATATGTATTTTGGGGTAAAAGCCTAAAAGCTTTGAGGTCCTTCAAATTCTTTGTTTGTGTTCAGGGCTCTATTTCTGACACGTAGCCAGAGGTGCCACAAGGCAGAAAAGTGGCTGCAGATTTGCCACTTTACATGGAGATGCCCAAGACTGTTCCTGGACTCCGGGACATGGAAGCACAGCACCACACTGCTTGAATTAGGAGTCACCCCACCCACATGCACACAAACACACATATCCACCAGCTCCTACCTTCTTCCAAATCGTTGCGGCAGGCGGCCTCCAGGAGCCGGATGCTCTCGGGGAAGACCACGCGCTTCTCCTTGCCACTGCTGCTGCTGCTGCTGCTGCTGCTGGACTTCTTCCTCTTCTCCCTCTTGGCCTTCTTGCTCTGGGTGTCCTTGTCGAACTGGGCCCACTTCTTCAGCTGCTGGGTGCGCCGCTTCTGGGCGTGCTTCAGCCGCTCCTGGGTGCCCATCCGGCCCACCACCGACATCTCCGCCAGCAGCTCCAGGTGCTCTGCCATGGCTGGCTGCGGGTTCAGGGCGCCAGGCAGAAGCGCTGAGGAGAGACGGGGGGAGAGTGGGAGCGGAGGGGGAAGCAGGGGGACTTCAAGGGTCCTGGCCCCCCATCACACATCGCCAGCCCCTCTGGAGTTGGGAGAGGGAGCCACAAAGCCCCATTGCAATGCCATAACTGCTGGATGAAGTTGCAGCCATCCCTAAGAGGACCCTAAACACCTGAAGGGCTTCGCCACATGAGCCAGGTGCCTTTTCCTCCCTTCCCAAACTGGGAAAAGGAGCCAAGATCCAGGAACTTCCCTGCCAGGTGTACGCCCCTGGGACTGGCTACCTCAGGGGTGCTGCACGTCCATTGCCTCCTGAGACTTACCCGAGGGCTTTGCCGACCCCTTTCCTGCAAAGTACAGCCAGTTTAAGCAACGCACAGCTGAGTGCCACCTCCGCCAGGTAACTGCCAACCAAGGATGAAGAGGAAGGCTCAATCCAAGTCCTTTGGCCCTGCTTTAATGCTCTGCCAGCCACGGTGTGCCTCCTCTCTGTCCAGAGTGCAGCCGATGACGGGTCTCCAGGTGACCTCTTGGAATTACTGCCGCTCAGGCAGAGACGCAGACCTCGTTCCCTAGATAAAGCTCAGGCTGTGACCTCCTCGGTTCCAGAGGTGAGCTCTCCAAACACAGCAGACAAGGAGAGCAAGTCTCCTCCGGCGGATGAGCCATTCCAAGCCTTCGTCAAAGCTGTCTGTGTCTTCTTTTCCAGGTCACAGACTCTCAAAGGAGCTCCAGACTTTTGGATGAGAGTTCCTACGCTGCTGCCGACATGATGCAAACAGCCCCAAGAAACTTCCAAAGCAACAGGTAGTTCTACTCTTGCCGTTGTTATGGAATTAACAAGGACTCTCTTTCCAGGCTGAAAGGAGTTCTGGAGTTTTGTCTCGGAGTCTCTTTGACATGAAGCGAATAGCCCCAAGGAGCCTTCAAAGAGCCAGGGAGCTGTGTTGTTGCAGTTGTTGTGGAGCAAAATCCCCGTCTACGTGCCTCCTGTTTTTCCAAAGCCTTCCTCCAACGGCGCAGAGAGCTGGGCAAGAAATGGGAAGAGAGGGTGCTCTGCCCTCCCTTGAACTGAAACCTTGGTTCAAGGAGTTGGCCCCAAAGCATTCAGCAAGGACAAAGTCTACCTGCCTCTGCCAGAGTTGCCTGCACTTTTCTTTTCCAGGCCGCAAACTTCAAGGCGCACCAGAGTTTTGGCTCAGAGTCCCTACGCTGAAGGAAAGGGCCCCAAGGAGTTTCCAAAGCACCAGGTAGCTGTGCTCTTGCCCTTGTTGCAGAACCAAACCCTTGCCTGTGCCCCTCCCACTGCTTCGGCTTCAAGGAGGGCTGAGCAGGCAGCGAGGGTGGTCTCTCTTCCTTCTCTTCCTTCGGCTTGAAACTTTCGTCCAAGGAGCTGTCCCGGAGCCTTCAGCGAGGACAAAGTCCACCTGCTTGCATTCCCTTGCTCTCTCTTTTTCTCTCCAGCACACGGAACTGGCTGGTTGGGTGAGCTGTGCTTGCCGGAGACTCCTCCTTCCCTGGCTCTTGCTCTCTCGGGTGGTTGTGGTGGTAGCTGCGGCGTCACGGTGCCCCTCAGGCGCTGAGCCCTGCAACAGATGAGGAAGGAGGAAGCCAGTCAGAAGGAGCAAGAAAGGGTCCTTACCTCACATGTCGACAGCTCTGCCGCTAGGCCCGCCTTAATCCGGGATTAACCTACTATCAAAGTTTAAGCAAATTACTCAGCAGCTTTGCCAGGGCTTCTCTCCCCCCCCCCCTCTCCACCGCAAAGGAAAGCCAAGCCAAGCTGCCTGCATGCAGACACTTTGCAAACCCACCTTCCTTGCCAAAGGGTTCAGGGGGGGGGGGGGGGAGCACTCACCCAAAGCAACCAAATGCACAATGGGACACACACCCAAGGGCCCTGGCATTCGTTTTCCCCTTCCTTTTCCTCACCGTCCCACCTCATTCCAACCTGTCTGAGGTAGAAAATATTCCAGTGCCATTCAGGGCAGACCAGGAATCCTGGCACCTAATGACACCGTTGCATGTACGGGCAGTCCCCGAGTTTTGTTTTGTTTTTTTTTTGTGTCAGGAGCTACTTAAGAAACTGCAAGTCACTTCTGGTGTGAGAGAATTGGCCGCCTGCAAGGATGTTGCCCAGGGGACATTGCCCAGATATTTGATGTTTTACCATCCTTGTGGGAGGCTTCTCTCATGGCACCACATGGAGAGCTGGAGCTATCGGAGGGAGCTCAACCTGCTCTCCCTGGATTCAGATCTTCAACCTATTGGCCTTTGGTGCTGCCTGCACAAGGGTTTAACCCACTGTGTCACCGGGGGCTATAAACATCCGTTTTACCAACTACTCCTAGTTAAGAACGGAGGAGAGACAACATGAAATGAGGAACATCTTCTCCTGGGGAGGGAAAATCACTCCTGGAAGAGTTATTATCAAGGAGAGAAGGGGTCTCTCTCCTCTGAAGATTTGTCTCCAACCTTTGTTTCCACAACAAGCCAAAATTTTCAAAATCTAATTCTCGCAGGGACAAAAAGTGAGCTGAAATCTTCTGAACAGGGATATAGATAGCAAAAGAAACACCGCAGGGGTGTTAACCCTTCCTTATGCTATCCAAAGCTTTAAAATGTACACATTTGGATGGAGCCTTCAAAAGTACCTGCTAATAATAATAAGTAAAGTCCAGTCGTGTCTGACTCTGGGAGGTGATGCTCATCTCCATTTCTAAGCTGAAGTGCCAGCTTTCAAAATTTCATTATTAATTCATTATTGGCAATTTTTAAGACAGAACCAATTAGGAACTCCCATTTATAATGAAATTTTGAAAGTTTTATTAGAGTTCTGAAATGTTCACTACCAGAACTTTAGCAACACTATAGAAGCAAAGCACCAGCGCCACCTAGTTTTCACCACCAGAACTTTAGTTTTGTAAGTACTTTAGAACCATTAGAACTATGATTGCCCAGGCCTACTATTGATCTATTCACATTGTCATGTTTTCAATCTGCTAGGTTGGCAGAAACTGGGGCTAACAGTGGGAGCTTACCCCACTCTCGGATTTGAACCTGCGACCTTTCGGTCAACAAGTTCAGCAGCTCAGTGCTTTAACCCACTGCACCACCAGGGGCTCCAATAATAATAATAATAAGTGCCTAAAGACCTTGGCCTGCACTTAAACACAATCAGCACTGACAAAATCACCATCTGCCAACTGCAGAAGGCCACCTTACTGGGATCTGCACGCATTATTTGCCGATACATCACACATACATCACACACACTTGGGAAGTGTCCGACGTATGATCCAATACAACAGCCAGCAGTGATCTTGTCTGCTGTGGACTCATCTTGTTGTGTTTCAAATAATAATAATAATAAGAAGAAGAAGAAGAAGAAGAAGAAGAAGACTACCTTATTTCTCGACCGCCCTCTCTCTCTTTCCTCGAAGGGACTCAGGGTGGTTTACACACACACACACACACAAAGGCAAGCATTCAATGCCTCAGGTGAGTACAAACATATCCAAATAATGCAACAGTGAGCTTACGACAAAGAATTAAGCAATGCGTTGAAAAATATAACAAAACAATCCAATAAGACATAGTTAACTATTTATTTTTAAGCCGGCTACTTTCTCATATTCTTCAGTTTTGTTCAGCCATAGGTTGGTGTTTTTTAATGGATTGTCAATTATACAGATTAAGTCATCTGCGTATTTTATAATGCTCTTTATTTATTTTCAGTCCTTTTGGTTTTGTATCATCTCTTATATTGTAAAGTAGAATTTCTATTGCCATTATAAAGATTTTTTTTCCAAAAATTGGACTAAAGATCTCAGTAACTTTATTTGGCAAGAATTGAATGTATACACCTAATTGACGAGAAGAAAAGGGGAGGTTTTGGCCTCCCAGACTTTCGGATATACTTCGAGGGTTGTGGGCGTCTATAGCTGAAAGACTGAGCCACATTAGATAAAAGGAACATTCTGATAATTGAAGGCTTCAATTTAAGAAGGGGTTGGCATGCATACATTTGGTATGGAAAGAAAAAGGTAGAGAAAAAGTTCACAAACCATCTTATAAGAGCCAACCTCATAAAGATATGGGAGAGATAAATTTTATAGGGAAACACCCCTGCTGGAAGCCTTTCAAAGACGAGAGCTTGGCTGGCAAAATTGACCAACTTATGAAGATGTATTGATGAAGAATAAAGGATCTTATGATTTGAAATCAGAACAGGCAATGAAACAAAAATTTAAAACTTACTCATGGTTCCAACATAGGCAATTAGCAGAAGCTTTCAGGAAAGGTGGAGAATTAGGCTTTGCTGACAAAAACTCATTTTGGGATCAAATTATGAAAACAGAAAAGAAAATCATTACGGGCTGGCTTCGAACTCATGACCTTTCGGTCAGTAGTGATCTTAATGCAGCTGACTCCCAGCCAGCTGTGCCACAGTCCCACAGTTGTTGAGAACACTCAACAACAGGGGAATTCCAGACAAGAAACAATCAGGGATAGCTAATCATCTCCCAACAAATGATTCCCCTGGGTAGTAAGCAGCCAGACCTTGAAACTGCTAGGCCATTAAATGCTAATCGAGTTGGCCAATTGAAACATTAACACCGAGCTCCAACACACAAAAGTCCTTTCTCCCACCTTGGACATTATTCCACAGATATATCAACCCCATGTTCCTGGTTTTCAACAGAGAATGCCTGCCAGAGATGTAGGAGAGAATGCCTCAGGAGAGAATGCTTCTGGAACATGGCCAGACAGCCCGGAAAACTCACAATAAACCAATTTAGAGCTGACAATCTGCATGAGCTCCTAATATCTACATAAGGGGTTGCACACCGGGATTGTGGCGCAGCTGGCTGGGAGTCAGCTGCATTAAGATCACTACTGACTGAGTTTGAAGCCAGCCCGGGTCGGAATGAGCTCCCGACCAAAATTGTGTAGCTGGTTGTCGACTTTTGCAGCCCGAAAGACAGTTGCATCTGTCAAGTAGGAAATTTAGGTACCACTTTGTGGGAGGCTAATTTAACTGATTTACGAGGCCATAAAAATCTCCAGAAGCATGCAAAGAATAAGGAAGTGACAGCTCTCCTGGTGGCCAGAAGCTGGAATGTCAAATAACCTCTGAGTGTCTGTCTATGTATGTTGTGTGTCTATGGCATTGAATGTTTGCCATGTATATGTACATTGTGATCCGCCCTGAGTCCCCTGCGGGGTGAGAAGGGCGGAATATAAATACTGTAAACAAATAAATAGGACCAAGGACAGCAAGGGAATAGAAAGGTTCTTGCACTTTGGTAATGTGTGGGGGCAAAGCCAGACCGATTCCGATTACTGCCATGGGAAATGGCACCCCATTAAGACTGATGACGAGGGCATCAGTGGCTTTGCTTTGGTGCCACTGGGCCCCGTGTCGTGATCACTGCTGCAACCACTGCTTGCCCATAAAACATGGGCCATCCCCACCAATGAGGCTTGGCTTTTAAAGGGCAAAGTCTTCCTGAGCCTGAGCATACCTTATTGTCCCCTCCCTCAAAAGGAGGATATTCTGGCAGATGGGGAATACAGGCAGCCATTTCCCCTGAACAAGACAGCCATTCATCTGCCAGGAGACAAGAATTATGGGTGTGAGAGCCACTGGGATGCAACCATCCAACTCCCTATGAGGCCTAGGAAATAAGTCCATAAGAAAAAGAGATCGAGGAGTCTTAAGGGACCATGAGCCAAACAGGAATGAAGAACGTGATGCAGCAGTTTAAAAAGCGAATGCGATTCTAGGCTGCAGAGTATCTTGTCTACATGGAGGAAAGTCATACTCGCTCTATTTTCCTTTGATCAGACCTCACCTGAACTCACCCTGCATCCAGTTCTGGGCAAAGAGATTCAAACAGGTATTGGACAAGATGGAAAATGTCCAGAGAAGGGCCGCCAAAATGGTCATAAGTCTGGAAACCATGGATTTAGAAAGAACTCCCTAATGGTTAAAGCTGTTTGGCAGCCTTGAAATACAGTGAAGTCTCTTTCTCTCATGGTTTTCAAACAAAGACTACCTGCCTGGGAGAAGGGGTTAGACTGGATGACCTTTAGGGTCCCTTTTGACTATAAGATCCTGGATTAATTACACTATTTAACCAACTTTACATAATTTCTGTTCCTGGTTTGAAAGTGTTATTTCCTCTGTTGTCGAAGGCCTTCATGGCGAGAATCACTGGGTTGTTGTGAGTTTTCCGGGCTGTCTGGCCATGTTCCTGAAGCAATCTCTCTTGATGTTTCACCCACATCTAAGGCAGGCATCCACATAACCTCTGAGGATGCCTGCCATAGATGTGGATGAAACATCAGGAGAGAATGCTTCTGGAACATGGCCATACAGCTCAGAAAACTCATAATCCAGAATTATTTCCTGTTTAATTGTATGATCCTTACTTTGAAAGTACCGTATTTTCTGGGGTATAAGATGACTGGGCAAATAAGACGACCCCCAACTTTTCCAGTTAAAATATAGAGTTTGGGATATACTCGCCATATAAGACTACCCCTCTTCCTACGCACTACAAAAAAAGCATCAGATTTGATTTCAATATGGTAATTTTCCTATGACTGTACCTCCTTCTCTGCCTCTCAGATCTCGCACATGCGCACCTGCACTGCTTCACTGCCATCTTCAGGAGCAAGATCTGAGAGGCAGAGGAGCAGGTATAATAGGATACAAGGGTGGACCAGACAGGTAAAAGAGGTGTGTCTTTCTGGGCCCGGAGCCATTCTATCTCTTTTTTCCATACCCCAGGCGCCCTGGACGCCCGCAGCTTGTAACACCCTTCACTTACACCTTCCCGGTGAGGCGCCCCTTCACCTCACTATCGGGACCGCATTAAGTCCACAAATCCTGATGAATGGATTTTCTTCTACTGTCCTTGTACAGCGTCGGCCTTAATGCTTTCATACAGTCGCTGCATATGGCAGGAACACGGCCACTGCCATTTTTGAGGGGGGGGGGGCACCATATGCGGCAACCGCAGATTCTCCAATCTGGATTGGAAGTTTTAGCACCTGCTCTGTAAGACAACTCCTGGTGTATAAGTCAACTCCCGTGTATAAGACGACACCTGACTTTTAAGTAGATTTTCTTAAGTTAAGTAGTCTTATGCGCCAGAAAATATGGTAGTTGTTCCACTCCAGAAACTTTGTTTCTGTGGCTGACACAAACTAGGATTAATTGGTTGAGACTCAATAAGATATTCATGGAAAAACTTGAGCAAAATGTGCTGCACGATGTCCCACAACCACAAAGTTTTTGCAGTTTAATAAACTTTTTTCCCATTTTTTTATGATAGACCCAATCAGAAAATGACATTTATAACCTAGGAACAAAGACTGTTACATAGTGTTATTTCAGAATAAATACTTTCCTTTGTGCCGATGCTCACTGAAGTAGAATTTAGAAAGGAAGTATCACTGATCTGATTCCATTCAAGGACTATAACTGTAAGATCTGCAGATAACTAGGCCCTTATAAGTCTCTCACCAGAGATCAAAGCTAAATTGGAAGCACAGAAGAACACCTTTGGGCCGACCCTGCATTGGAGTCTCTTTGCAGCAGTTTATAAACAGAGGCTGAATGGCCACCAGTAAGGACGGCTTGGACTGAGCCTTCCTCCCTGGCAGAATGGATGGAACTTGGGATCCCTTGCAACTCTTTGATTTTACGATTTTAAATAATAATAATAATAATAATTAACAACTTTATTTGTACCCCGCCACCATTTCCCCGAAAGGGACGGGGCGGCTTACATGAGGCCAAGCCCAGAAATACATATCAATAGCATAAAAACATAAAACAACATTTCAAGTAGAATACGCATTCCAATAAAGTAAAAGGAGTGGGCCACATGTGCAAAATACAGTGATTAAAAAACTAAGGATGAGATAAGACTAGCCTATATATGTATAGGGGAGGTTAAGAGACAATGCAATGTGAGGACGCCCATTTTAGGGAAGAATGACAAGGGACATGTGAGATCATTCTCCAAAAGCGCAACGGAAAAGCCACATCTTGAGGTTCTTCTTAAAAGTTTCCAGAGTGGGGGCTAACCTAGGCCAGTGTTTTTCAACCTTTTTTGAGCCGCGACACATTTTTTACATTTACCAAATCCTGGGGCACACCACCAACCAAAATGACACTCTAACACAGTAATACAAATAGTTAATATGTTTTTAAATGTATTTATACACTCAGTGTGAAACCTGGACCTGTTTCGATGAACGCAACATAGATATCCTGGCAGGAATGGCAGAAAGACGCACACGAAGGTCTTGCTCAACAGTTGTCGGTCATGGGAAAACTTTGGCCCTCTGGGTGCTTTGGACTTCAACTCCCACCATTCCTAACAGCCTGAGGCCCTTTCCTGCTTACGTGGCTGAGGGGGAAAAGGAAAAGGGCCTGAGGCTGCTAGGAATGGTGGGAGTTGGAGTCCAAAACACCTGGAAGGTCCAAGTTTGCCCATGCCAGCTTTCGATTCCATCGCCACATCGATCTTCAGCCTCTGGCAGTTTGAATATATGTGATTATATATTGTCGCTATGATTATGGTGCTGCTTCTTTAAATTGTCCGCAAACTGTGTTATTGTGCGAATCCCGGAACTGACATTGGATAACATCGTGAGGATACACTTTGTTTTTTGCACTCACTTCCATGATTTCATCAAATATCGCGGGTTTTCCATAGAGAAGCGCTCCGTGAACTCGCTACTTCCTGGTTCGCAACTCCGCTCTCTGTGGCGACCACGCCGAACTACCTTATGTAAGACTTTTGATTTTCTCCAGCAGGATTGGGTACTTTGAATGTGTTTTTTGCGTATGATTATGTATGATCAATTGTGCATTTTGTACTGTGACGTAGCGGCGCTCCTTTAATAAGTAAGGGTCTTGGAGGTTCCAATTTCCCACGGCACACCTGATGGAGGGGGCGAAAGGAGGGCCTCCCCCGAGCAACGAAGGGACCGGGCAGGTTTGTGGGGGGAGAGACAGTCACAAAGGTAGGTGGGTCCCAAATTGTTTAGGGCTTAATAAGTGATAATCTGCACCTTGAATTGGGACCGGAAGATAAACGGCAGCCAATGAGCTCCTTAAACGGGGGGTTGGCCGCTCCCTGTAATTTGTTCCGGCTATTAATCTGGCTGCTGCACATTGGACCAATTGAAGTTTCAGGGCCGTTTTCAAGTGAAGCTGCACACAGAGTGCATTCTAGAGGTAACTAAGGTGTGGACCACTGTGGTCAAGTTAGACTTCACTAGGTATGGTCGCAGCTGGCGCACGAGTTTCAATTGTGCGAAGGTGCAGATTATCTATCTATCTATGTATATACGTATATATTAAAGTCAGTGTTTGCGGGCGGTGGGTGGGTGGTGCGACCGAGCGAATATGTGCCAGCGTTTCGATTGGCTGCAACTGTCGGATTATTTGCATAAATGGCTGTGACTGGCCAGCCTCCCAACATTCCAACACAGGGAAGGGAAGGGCCTGAGGCAGGCATAAATGGCTAGAGTTGAAGTTAGCCAGTTGACAGTTTTTTCTGTTGGAAATGGAATGTTCAGTACCTTCACCAACACTGCAGCCCCTATACATAGAGGGAAAACGAAAGGCCTCAGGCAGTCAGCCACTGAGGCCCACAGCAATGACGGATCAGGACCACACATGGCAAACAAGGGACCAATGCCCCACTTCACAACCTGGTGGGATGATGGGATTTGCAGTACCTTCACCTCATTCACTTCCCAAACAACACTGCAGCCCCTATAAATCACAGACCAGGCCCAAAATTGACAACAAGGCTTACTTAACTTGATTTTTTGGACTAGGCCTCAGCTCATGGGATATTGTTAGGCTTCCTCAACTTGATTTTCCTGACTAGGCCCCCAACAATGACAGAACAAGACCAAACTTGGCACACAGACCCCCAAAGATGCACCCTACATCCTGGTGCAGTTTGAGGAAGGATGGAACCATGGATGATGGGACTTACAGTACTTTAATTCAATTCCTTAGAGCACTGTGGCCCACACCAATGACAAACTATGGCACACAATGCCTTCCTTAAATAACCCGGGCACCGCGGGGTCCCCAAGCTAGTCACTTATAAATGTTAAAACAATGAGTGTAACAGTAAGGAGACTCTTGCCCTCCTGCTGGCAATGCTCAGCTTCAGATCCTGCAGCACATGCCTTTCCTGCCGTAAACAGCCGATTGGTTGAACCAGGGCTTTGCTCCCTGCCTAACACGGCTTTGGGAACCTGACGTCAGCCTTCCCCTCCTTTCTATCAGGAGAGGCGAGGCGTGGGCCTCATCCCACTCAGTCACCCAACCTGCCCGGGGGCAAGATGCGCAGCAACTCCCTGGCAGGAGGAAGGCATGCAAAGAATCTTCCCAGAAACTCACAAGGCCCTGCTACCTAGGAACAAACATGCAAAGTGTTACGGATTCAATGTATTCTCAAAGGCTTTCGTGGCTGGAATCACTGGGTTGTTGTGTGCTTTTGGGGCTGTCTGGCCGTGTTCTAGAAGCATTCTCTGCTGATGTTTCACCTGCATCTATGCAAGGCATCCTCAGAGGTTGTGAGGTCTGTTACGGATTCAATTCTTCCCTTTGAAGAGGGCCTGCAGCTCCACAGCAGATGCAGAGCAAGACCCAATGCTTGTCAAGTGATGCAAAAGGAAACTGCAATGAGAGATGATGAGGGGCCCTCCCACACAGCCCCATATTTCAGAATATCAAGGCAGAAAATCCCACAATATCTGCTTTGAACTGGGTTATCTGAGTCCACACTGCCAAATATTTCAGTTCAAGTGGATGAAGTCAGATTTTACTCAGCTGTATAGAAGGGGCCTAGGAGGAATTTTAACTGGGTTGCTGTGAGTTTTCCAGGCTTTCTGGCCATGTTCCAGAAGCATTCTCTCCTGACGTTTCACCCACATCTATGGCAGGCATCCTCAGAGGTTGTGAGGTGTGTTGGAAACCAGAAAAGTGAGGTTTCTATGTCTGTGGAATGTCCAGGGTGGGAGAAACAACTCTTGTCTGTTTGAGGGCCCTTCCACACAGCCCTCTATCCCAGAATATCAAGGCAGAAAATCCCACAATATCTGCTTTGAACTGGGCTATCTGAGTCTACACTCAGAAAATGTGGGATTTTCTGCCTTGATATTCTGGGATATAGGGCTGTGTGGAAGGGCGCTGAGGCAAGTGTGAATGTTGCAATTGGCCACCTTGATTAGCATTGAATGGCCTTGCAGCTTCAAAGCCTGGATGATTGCTGCCTGGGGGAATCCTTTGTTGGGAGGTGTTAGCTTGTCTAGAATTCCCTTGTTTTTTGAGTGTTGCTCTTTATTTACTGTCCATAATTTAGAGTTGTTGTTTTAATAATGGTAGCCAAATATTGTTAATTTTCATGGTTTCCTCCTTTCTGTTGGAACTATCTACAGAGTGGCCCACTAAGAAAATCCAACCAATGCTCCGTTCAGCAAAGGACAAGAGGGATCCTCTCACCTCTTGCAGGAGTCTACCGGATACCATGAAGCTGTGGACAAGTCTACATAGAACCCCCCCCCCCCCCCCGACACAGCAGCATTGCCCAGGCACGAATCAAGGAACAGGAAAGTCACTGCAGACTAATCTAACCAGAGAAGTCAGCCATTGCAGAGCCCTTGATGAACCAACCTGGACACAGCTGATGATTGGAGAACACAGAAATGCTGGGCCACTCTCACAACCACCATGCCAGGCTACACAGAGAAGCCACTGAAATCCACAAGCAGGTTGACAATTTCAACAGAAAGGAGGGATGCCAAGTTTTGACTTTGTGTTTTCTTAAATACAATATAACTTTAGCCTCAATTCGCTTCTGACATGATAAATAAATAACCAGATTCCTTTTGGTCCTAGAAGCTAAGCAAGGTCAGTCCTGGTTAGGACTTTGATGGGAGACTGCCACGGAATCCCTAGTGCTGAAGACTCTATTTCAGGCATCCTCAAACTGCGGCCCTCCAGCTGTTTTGGCCTCCAACTCCCAGAATTCCTAAGCATTAAGCATACAGTTCTGGCCTAGCTTACTTGTCCGAGCGTATCTCCCCTTGTGTACCACCTCGAAATTACCGCACAAATACGTCTGGTGGAGACGAGAGACTGGGCCTTCTCGGTTGTGGCCCCTCGCCTATGGAACTCGCTCCCCAGCAAAATTAGGTCACCTTCTTCCCTCCTTTCCTTTAGGAAAAGTTGAAGACATGGCTATGGGACCAGGCATTAGGCATTAGGCGAACAATACAATGATGACAGTGTTATGAAAACGGACTATAGACTGGCTTCAGATGAATTTGTGATCGCAGAACTTGGACTATTTGTACTTTTAATGGGTGTTAATCTTATTAATTTATTATTTATTGTGTAATTGTTGTTTTTTATTGATTGTATATGTGGGGCATCGAATTGCTCCCGGTTGTAATCCGCCCACAACCAACCCGGTAAGGGGGGTGGGTAGAGAGGGCAGGGTATAAATATTTGAAATAAATAATAATACTAATAATAATAAATTGAACAAGCTGGCTAGGGCTTCTGGGAGTTGGAGGGTCAATCAGCTGGAGGGCCACAGTTTGAGGGTGCCTGCTCTATTTCAAAGAATGACACTGACAAAAAAGTCTCTGAGATTATTCCTTGGCAAAGAAAATCCTATGAATTTACTGGGTCTCAATATGTCAACAAGTGACTTGAAGATTTTCTAGAGCAGTGTTTTTCAACCTTTTTTGAGCCGCAGCACATTTTTTACATTTACAAAATCCTGGGACACAAAACCAACCAAAATGACACAAAATGACACTCTAACACAGTAATACATATAGTTAATATGTTTTTAAATGTTTAATACACTCAGTGTGAAACCTGGGCCTGTTTCGATGAACAAACATAGATATCCTGGCAGGAATGGCAGAAAGACACAAACTTCCCACACAGAACTCCCATAACCAAGAGAAAATACTATAAGAGTTTGGTGGGCATTGACCTTGGGTTTTGGAGTTGTAGTTCACCTATATCCAGAAAGCACTGTGGACTCAAACAATGTTGGATCAGGACCAAACTTGGCATAAATACTCAATATGCCCAAATGTGAACACAGATGGAGTTTGAGGAAAATAGACCTTGACATTTGGGAGTTACAGTTTCTGGGATTTATAGTTAACACACACTCAAAGAGCATCCTGAACTCTTGCAACAATGGAATTGAAACAAACTTGGCATATTGAACTCTCATTACCATCAGAAAGTACTGAAAGGGTTTGCTTGGGAATTGACTTTGAGTTTGAAAGTTGTAGTTCACCCACACCCAGAGAGCACTGTGGACTCAAACAATGTTATGTTATGTTGTTTGTTTTCTATCCAGAATCACAATGTTGGAAGGAGGCTCACCACTTTAAGGTCCCTAAAACAGGCATGGGAAAACTTCAGCCCTCTGAGTGCTTTGGACTTCAACTCCCACCATTCCTAACAGCCTGAGGCTCTTTCCTGCTTAAATGGCTGAGGGGGGGGAGGAAAAGAGCCTGAGGCTGCTAGGAATGGTGGGAGTTGGAGTCCAAAACACCTGGAAGGTCCAAGTTTGCCCGTGCCAGCTTTCAACAGAGACCTCTTCCTCCCCCTTTGCGCCCTTTCTTCACCCTCCTGCTGAACACTTACTTTTTCTTCTACACTTGAGCTCCCTTATTCAGGACTCGCCCCACGCCTTCCTCCCTCCCCTCCTGAACACGCTCACGCTGACCCCTCGGATCAAAAGGGCAGCAGCGTGAGCAAAGCGAGCAGAGCGAGGCTGGGAAGAAGGGAGCCCAAGTGGAGAAGAAAAAGTGTTCGGCAGGAGGGGGAAGAAAGGGTATTGGAGGTTCCAATTTCCCACGGCACACCTGATGATCGCTCACGGCACACTAGTGTGCCACGGCACACTGGTTGGGAAACACTGTTCTAGAGCAAGCATGGCCCCAAGTTTGCTCATGCCTGCTCGAGGACAGGAAAGCTGCCTTTTTGAACTGTTACTCCCAAAATCCACCAGCCATCTATGCAAAAGCTTGATGAGCATCGGTCAAGAATGGTTCAATTGTGCATTCTCACATGGCAGGATGGAGTTGAATTGGGTGGTCCTTTGGCAGAACCTTCCAAGTAGATGTATTCTGTCAAACTGTAAAATCCACAATACTGCCATCCCAGAAAGACGATTTTGCAGCTCACGCACCTTATAGATTCCTCTGGCACCCCACCCCAAAAAAACCACTGAATTAATTGGTCCCACAACAACTTGCTTTTCCTTTTCTTTCCACAGAAGAGAGGGCATGTGGCCTGCTAATCCGTCCTTCTCCCTCCTTGCAGTAAATTACGCATTAGCTCAAATTACAGGAAACAGAGAACACGTTTATTGCAAGAGCTAATAAAAATGGATACCTCGTTAAAGGAAACGACAAAGCGCTAATTGGTTAAACAATAAAGACCTGACTCGGCTAGCCAGGATTGGCAAGCTGTATTTGCCTACTGAGAAGCAAAACTTAAGCCTTTGGGACTTTTAGTTGCGGAAAAGGGAAAGTTGTGTCAAACTGCACAAATTCTACAGTCTAGACAAGGCATGGGCAAACTTTGGACCTCCAAGTGTTTTGGACTTCAATTCCCACAATTCCTGAACATTTTAATCAAAGCCGTGAATGATCAAATCTGCCAAAGTGAAACCTGCAAACATGGGTGCCCATCTGTAATGTTCCATTTCGTTTGAAGCATCTGCTAACATCAGGAGCCAGGGTCAATTTCAGCCATAGAAATGTGACCCGTTTCCTTATTTTACAGCTAGACCAAAGCTGTAAAAGGCCGCAGGATCTTTGCTGGTGGGTGCCATAAAGACATAAAGAGACTGGGCAGGTGATGAACTCAGAGAGAGTTCGGGAGGAGGCGCAAAGACAAGGTGAGAGCACGAGGCCAGTCCGGAGAGGCAGCCTCGGCCCTGTGTACAGACTCACCTGTGTGTGTTGCGGTCAACACAAGCGTGGCAAGAGGGAAACACGCCACTTGCAAGAACATACAGAAACACATCCCGGACACAACCCTCTGGCAAACACCTGCCATTTACCAAGAGAGGCCAGCTTTGCTTTCATACCTCAAGTGCTGACCACAGAGAGACACTGGGAGTAGGAATAGTGTCCCACTCTGATCTCTCACCAAGATCCAAGAATCAGCCAAACTTGTCAATACCTGGACTTAGAACAACATTTCTCAGCCCTGGGGGTTGGAAGCCCAGGGGGTGTCAGAGGGGATGCCAAAGACCATCAGAAGACATAGTATTTTCTGTTGGTCATAGGGGTTCTGTGTTGGAAGTTTGGTGGAGCTCAGAATGCTCTTTGATTGTAGGTGAACTATAAATCCTAGCAACTACAACTTCCAAATGTCAAGATCTATTTTCCCCAAACTCCACCAGTGTTCACACTTGGGCATATTGAATATCCGTGCCAAGCACGCATGTAGCCGGGGGGGGTGTTGAGGGGCTTCACTCTCCCCCCCCCCCCAAATTCTCAGGATGGTCCACGAGAAGGCCTTACTGGTACATTATTTAAACTGTTATGTTTATTCCTATCATGATCTGATCATCATGCTCAATATATCCCATATGCATGGGGGTATTGGGATAGATCCTCTCTCATTCAGACTCAGCACCCGCCCCCCTGAATCAAACTCAGCACACACACCCCAAAATCAGAATCCTGGCTACAGGCCTGGTGCCAAGTTGGGTCCAGATCTATAATTGTTTGAGTGCATATTGCTCTCTGGATGTAGGTGATCTACAACTCCTAAACTCAAGGTCAATGTCCACCAAACCCTTTTGGTATTTTCTATTAGTCATGGGAGTTCTGTGTGCCAAGATTGGTTCAATTCCATTGTTGGTGGATTTCAGAATGCTTTCATTGTAGGTGAACTATAAATCCCAGCAACTCCAACTCTCAAATGACAAAATCCTCACCCCACCACCCAGACCCCACCAATACTCAAATGTGGGCACATCGGGCCTTTGTGCCAAAACACCTGGTGGGAGGGCAAAGGTTTGCCCATGCCTGGTCTAGATGCACCTCTAGAGAGAACATTTTTATCAAAGCCGTGAATGAGCAAATCCGCAAAAGTCAAACCTGCAAACATGGAGGGCTGGCTGTAATGTGCTTTTTTGTTTGAAGCATCCACGAGCATCAGGGGCCAAATTCAGTTTTGGCCATGGAAACGTGACTCCTTTCCTTATTTCACAGCTAGACCAAGCCCATAAAAGGCCGCAGGATCTTTGCCGGCGGGTGCCATAAAGACATAAAGACACTGGGCAGGTGATGAACACAGAGAGAGTTCAGGAGGAGATGCGAAGACCAGGTGAGAGCAAGAGGCCAATTCTGAGAGGCAGCCTCAGCCCTGAGTACAGGCTCTGATAGGTGTGTTGCCTCCAAATTTGGCGGCAATTCGTCCAGTGGTTTTTGAGTTATGTTAATCCCAACGAACATTATATTTTTATTTATATAGATAATATATACACACACACTTTTCTGTCATCATTTAAACTGGCTCATTTTCTTCTAAATTCTGTGGCGCATCACACTGCCCTTAACCTTAACAGTAGGAAGATAGGCTGCCAAAAAATGCCTCCAGGAGGTCTCAAGAAGTCATGGTAACACTTCCCCAGAGCTGCCCAGCCCAGAAAAGATGTGGCCTGCTCCCAAAGGAGCTGCCCATAATCAGATGTGATCCACAGAAACACTGTGGGCAGGCTATACCCAAGAGGTCGTTCCAAAGTGCTCACACTTGCACGTCCTTTTCTTTTCACCGTTCTGTTCTGTTCAAAGCTATAAGAAGAGACAACTTCCCTCTTTCGAGGAACATCAAAGTACAAGGTGACCCAGGCTGGCAATATAAAACTTGAGTGTTGTGGGAAGGCATATCAATACTGTAAAATGCATATTCAAACAAGGCCCATTACATGCTGTTCCAGCAGGCATTGTTTACAGAATCATAGAGGGCCACCCAGGTCAACCCTCTTCTGCCAGGCAGGAAGAGGCAATACAAGCCCCCCAAACAGATGGCCACCCAGCCTCTGCTTAAAGAGCTCCAGAGAAGGAGATTCAACCACATTCCCAAGCAGCACGTTCAAGTGTTTTACCATCAGGACATTCTTCCCAATTTTTAGGTGGCATCTCTTTTTCTGGAGGTTGAATCTGTGGCTCTGTATTCTAGTCTATGGAGCAGCAGAAAACAAACTTGCTCCTTCCTCAATGGGACCTCATTTAGATATTAAACAGGACTCTCATGTTCCCCACCAGCTTTGTATTCTCGAAGCTAAACATCTCCAGATCCCTCTGTCACTCCTCAGAAGGATTCATAGTTTCCAGACCTTTTGACCACTCTGATGGCCCTTCTCTGGACACCTCTCATCTTGTCCATCTCCTTGAATCGTGAGGTCCAAAACTGGACTATTCCAGGTCTGGACACAAGACTCCTATTGAAGCAGACTAGACTTATGAGGAATTACTTAGATTGCGGGGCATATTGACTTTAGACAACAGAAAACTGAAAGGTGGTATGATACTTCTGAAGGGATGCCACATGGAAAAAGGAGGGACCTTGTTTCTGCTGCACAGAACACCACCCAAACATGAACCACCTAATGTTTACAGAATCCACCTAAACATTAGGGAAACCTCAGTCAGTTTAAGAGCTGCTCAATAATAGAACAACATGCATCTCAGGAGAATGATGGACTCTCCCTCACAGAGATCTTTAAGCAGAGGTTGGACAAGTATCCTTCAGTGGTGTCCCCCTATGTGGCAGAATGGGGTTGGACTGCATGGCTCCTGGGATCACCTCCCACGGTGATTCTACGAGCCGTGATTCCCTTCCTTGAGATCATCAAAGCTCTCTATGAATCGATATAAGGAGTGGCTTAGGGCAGTGTTTCCCAACCTTTTTTGAGCCGCGTCACACTTTTTATGTTTA
Source organism: Anolis apletophallus (assembly GCA_030556195.1). Taxonomy (NCBI): domain Eukaryota; kingdom Metazoa; phylum Chordata; class Lepidosauria; order Squamata; family Anolidae; genus Anolis; species Anolis apletophallus. Next base: position 149,677,544 of record JARBWK010000007.1, on the reverse strand, counting down.
CAAAATCCTGGGGCACACCACCAACCAAAATGACACAAAATGACACTCTAACACATATAGTTAATCTGTTTCTAAATGTATTTATACACTCAGTGTGAAACCTGGGCCTGTTTTGATGAACATAACATAGATATCCTGGCAGGAATGGCAGAAAGACACACACGAAGGTCTTGCTCAATTTATAGTTAACACACAATCAAAGAGCATCCTGAACTCTTGCAACAATGGAATTGAACCAAACTTGGCACATTGAACTTTCATTACCAACAGAAAGTACTGAAAGGGTTTGCTTGGGAACTGACCTTGAGTTTGGATGTTCTAGTTCACCTAAACCTAGAGAGCACTGTGGACTCAAACAATGTTATGTTATGTTGTTGTTTGTTTTCTATCCAGAATCACAATGTTGGAAGGAGGCTCACCACTTTAAGGTCCCTAAAACAGGCATGGGAAAACTTTGGCCCTCTGGGTGCTTTGGACTTCAACTCCCACCATTCCTAACAGCCTGAGGCCCTTTCCTGCTTAAGTGGCTGAGGGGGGAAAGGAAAAGAGCCTGAGGCTGCTAGGAATGGTGGGAGTTGGAGTCCAAAACACCTGGAAGGTCCAAGTTTGCCCATGCCAGCTTTCGACAGAGACCTCTTCCTCCCCCTTCCCCTTTGCGCCCTTTCTTCCCCCTCCTGCCAAACACTTACTTTTTCTTCTACACTGTTGCTTCTGCCACCATTTTGATCCGAGGGGGCAGCGTGAGCGTGTTCGGGGGAGGGGGGAGGAAGACGTGCGCAGACTCGCCCCAGAGCAAAGCGAGGCAAAGCGAGCAGAGCGAGGCTGGGAAGAAGGGAGCTCGAGTGGAGAAGAAAAAGTGTTCAGCAGGAGGGGGAAGAAAGGGGATTGGAGGTTCCAGTTTCCCACGACACACCTGATGATCGCTCACGGCACACTAGTGTGCCACGGCACACTGGTTGGGAAACACTGGCTTAGGGAGCTTGAAGAAGCGAAGGCTGAGCAAAAGAGAGCCATGTTTAAATATTTGAAGGGAGAAGATGGTAGGATTGTGTTCTGCTGGTTTGGATACTAGGATGTGATAGAATAAGAGAGTCAATTTGCAGGAAAAGAGATTCCACCTAAACATTATAAAGGATTTCCTGATGGTCAGAACTGTTTTAAGAAGGGATCGGGTTGCTTTGGATGGTAGTGGAGGTCCCTGAGCATTTCAAGATGGCCTTTGGAGTCTTTATAACTTTAGAATGGCTTGAAGTCATTCAAAGCAGCGGATATTTGTGGATGAAGCCTTCTACCTCAAAGTGCATAGTGCTATCACCTGTAACACCCTTGTTGCAAAACCAACCTGGAGAACCAAGGTTTTTCCCCCCTGTTTGACCCTTCTGCCCCCTCATATTTGGGCATAATACTCTTTTATTTGGCACAATCTTTCCAGGGAGTCCTGCTCCGATGATCCATCATGCCTCCCAACTCCGCAAAGAAGCTGCCCAGATGGAACGAGTTGGACAGAAACTGCCTCCATTCCTCAAATTCCCTTGTAGTTGCTCATCATCAACATGTGGAATGAGGCAAGGAAGCACGGTGTGCATTCAGGGAGGAAGAGAGCAAGGGAAACCAGGAATCCCAAGCGCATGGGAGCCAAGGAGGCCGGCTTCCAAAATCTAGGCCAGAAGGGAGGGGACGCTGACAAGATGAAATATTTACGGAGAGAGAAGCAGAGGATGAATTTTCTTGGCACAAGACCCAGAAACAGCGGTCATGTTTGCAGGGGGACCGTTTACAGAGAGGGCAGGGCGGCTTCCACTGCCAACCGGCCAGAAAAGGGCTGAGGCAGCCATTTGTGCCAAAACCATCCGAGGTGCTGTGATGGATGGGTCCTCAAAACAGTGCAGATAAGGAGGAGAAGGAGAGAGAGAAGAGAAATAGAAGGAAGAGGATGGGGAGGAAGATGGAGCCAAAGAAGAAGGGGAGGAGGATAGGAAAAGGAGAAGAAATAAAAGAACTAAACAGGAAGAAGAGGAAGGAGAAGGAAAACTGGAAGAGATAGAACAGGGCTGTCCAACTTCTACCGGCCCAGGGGCCTGAATTCCGGTCACTGATGACCTGGGGGGGGCGTAGGGTCTGCCCCCGCCCCCTCCCCGCCCCCAGCTCTGCCCTCTCCCCTTATTTTAATGTAATATTAAATATATTTAATTCCATCCTCCCCTCTCCCCTTATTTTAATGTAATATTAAATATATTTAATTCCATCCTCCCCTCTCCCCTTATTTTAATGTAATATTAAATATATTTAATTCCATCCTCCCCTCTCCTTATTTTTATTTTTTTAAATATATTTAATCCCATCTCCCCTTATTTTAATTTAATTTAAATATATTTAATTCCATATATTTCTACATTATTTTAATTTAATATTAAATAGCTATTTAATTCCATCCAAGTGCCACCTCTGTGTTTTAATTTAATTTTAAATACTGGTTTAATCGGGAGCAGGTCAGGGTTTTGCCCTCCCTTTATTTTAATTTAATATTAAATAATTTAGTGGGCCATGTGTGACCCCTTATTTTGGACTAGATCCCATCTCCCCTTATTTCATCTTTAAATATATTTAATTTTATATTTTATGAGATTAATGAGGAGCCCCCTGAGGAGCCCCCTGCTTCGGCCTACCTTTTCCAAACGCGCAGGATCCAGGAGTACCCGGACGACGAGAGAGGTGACGACCGACTGAGTTGAAGAAGGTCCTAATCGCGTCTGTGGGCCTCAGTGACCCAGTAGTAGAGTAGCCGAAAAGTATTGCGAGAATACGCAATCCACACGGGATTTCGCTGTCAACGCCGACGTGATCTCGCGTTGACAGCGAAATCCCGTGTGGATTGCGTATTCTTGCGATACTTGCTCTGAACCCAGAAGTAGGGTTTTTTTTAAAAAAATATTTATTTTATTTTTAATTTTTATTTTTTATTTAAAAGCGTAGGGGGCCATAGGGAAGGGGCTGGGGGCCGTATACGCCCCCCCCCCGGGCGCCAGCTGGGCAGCCCTGAAATAGAAGAAGACAACAAAGGAGGAGGAAGGAGAAGAGGAAGAAGCAGAATGAGGAGAGAAGGAGAAGGAACAGAAGAAGGCAACAAGAATGAGAAGAAGAAAAGGAGATGGAGAAAGAATAAGATGAAGGAGGGAGAGGAGGGAAAGAGAGAAAGAAGAGGAGAATGGAGGAGAATGAGAAGAAATAGAAAAAGACAACAACAAAGGAGGAGAACAAGAGGACAGGAGGGGAAAGAAGAATGGGAGAAAGGAAGGGAGGGAGAGAGGAGGAGGAGAAGGGGGAGAACATAACAAAGGATGAGAAGGAAGAGGAAGAAGAAACAGAAGGAGGAAAAGAAAGAGGAGAAGGACAGTAATATTTTTACATAAAGGGAACTAGCAAAAGTCAATAGAAGGCTAGAAAAACCGGAATCCCACCCAGTTCAAATTAATCCCAGTTAAAACCTTTAGCACGCCCACAGTAAGAACTGCCAGCCGCTTCTTCTCCAATCTCCTAGAGTCCTGCATGGAGGCAAAGGCTTCAAAAAGAGGAAAATAGGAGAAGAGCACTTGGTCAAACACTTCCAGCTGTGGAGGACACCAAAGGACTTCAGGTGAAGAACAGTGCCGTAATTCAACTCCCTTTTTTGAGGAGCAGAGGGGGAGGAATGCTGGAATCACTGCCAAACAGTTCATGTTCCACTCAGAGGATCTCTCCCCAATTCCAAAGCTGGGAAACCGGGGGCCCTTTACCTGTTACTGGAATCAAACTCCCATACGAGGAAGACCCACGTATAAAGCGTTGCAATAATCCAACCTCCATGCCACAGTGATATCAAGGCTGGATTATTGCAACACTTTATACGTGGGTCTTCTTCGGTCAGTAACTCGCAAGATTCAGACTGTACAAAATGCTGCCGCCAGGCTCCTCACAAAAACACCAATGAGGTGTCACATAACGCCATCTTTACAGCGTTTGCACTGGCTGCCGGTCGAGTACAGAATCCTTTATAAAACCCTGACCTTGACATTTAAGGCCTTGCGGGGCCAGGGTCCGACATACCTAAAAGATCGTCTGATACCACCTATCCACCTGAGAGCACCACGGCCAGCCTACGAGAACCTTTTCTGTGTCCCAGGTCTGAGAGAAGCTCATCTGGAGCCCACGAGACAGAGATCTTTCTCCATTGTGGCCCCTGTCCTGTGGAACTCTCGGCATTTTAGTATTTTAGACCAAAGAGCCATCCTCGACCTGCCTTCATTTCTGGCGGCACTTAAGACATGGCTATTTAGAAGAGCATATGCTTGAGTGACAATCAGTGACCTGGAATCTGTCTATTCCAGTATTTTAACATTTTAGTATTTTAGTATTTTAGTATTGTAAATGCCAAGTTGTGTAAGTCGCCCGGAGCACATCTTTGGAGGGCGACTCATAAATAATAAAATTAGTTAGTTAGTTAGTTAAAATTAGTATCATTCAAAGGAATGCACCCCAAAAAGTACATTTTCAAAGCCCTGTGCACCCTTGCTCCCAGATATCAAGGAGGGTGCACTACTTTTGAATAGTGTTTGAATGCTATCAGGAAAAGGTGGAGGTCCCTCATTCACCGTCACCATAAATTGAAGGTCAAATCCCCAGAAACGGACAGCATACCACAGAGTCAAGAATCTACTCCAGTTCTAACTACAATCTGTCAACAAATACGGAAAACCAAGCAGCGCACCACAGACTGAGAATGTGCAATGTACATCCCAGTCCTCATGGAAAAGGACACTGGGGATCACAGGAATCAGGGGAACTTTGCATTAATTCCCGGTGACAGCAAAGGAATGCTCAAAATAGTCCAAAAAATAACCACAGATGTCTACGCTGGGTTCAGGAAAAGAGAAGGCACTAGGTATCATATTGCAAACATACTCTGAATACTGAAACACACCAAAGAATGTCAAAAGAAGGCCAGCCAGTGCTTCATCGACGATGTATGGATTGCTCAGAAAGATATGAGTGTAAGACAATCTTTACTGGCTCTGAAGAGCAACCTCGGTTCAGGCTCCTGGTAGGCCATCTTATTCCTCATTTCTATGTATAATTCTGAAAGTGGAATTGTGAAGAAAACGGATAGGGAAAACATCAACTCCTCTCAAGTGCCGTGCCAAAAGAAGGTTCTGCAAATATTATGGACTACTAAAAAGACAAATAAGTGGATCTGAGAGAGAATCAAGACTGAATTCTTCCTAGAAATCCAAATTACAAAGCCAAAGGCTATCATTAGTTTGAACGTATCCTGAAATAATGTGACTCACTGGGGGAGGGACGGACGGACGGGGGGGCAATAATGCTGAGGAAATTAGAAAGCAGTAGATGCTACAGGTGGATTAACCCGGGAAGTAATGGTTGGACAGAGTTTGTAAGACCTGACCTGAGCAGGACAGGTGGTGCTTGGGCATCCTAGAAAGCTTCGGATTCCAAAGACATTGGACAAAGCTATAGCAATAATGCATCCGGTTCTTCTCACAACCATCTCAGATTCGTTGGAAAATCTAAACAGCCCATCTCTCTCTCTCTCTCTCTCCCTCCCTCTCTCCCTCTCTCTCTCTATATATACACACACACACACATGTGTAAATATTCACACGTGTGCACACACATACTAAACTTGTTGATTTTTCAATCTTGTCTGGTATTCTACACTGTAGGATCAATGCAGTTTGACCCCACTTTAACTGCTCTGGCTGAAGACTATGGAATCCTGGAAGTGTCCCTGTTGGTTCTGCTGGGCCTCTCAGCGGCTTTCGATACCATTGACCACGGTATCCTTCTGGGACGCCTCACAGCAATGGGACTTGGAGATACTGCTTTGCAGTGGCTCTGGTCCTTTCTGGAGGGTCGGTCCCAGAGGGTGCTAGTGGGTGACACCTGTTCGACCCCACAACCGTTGTCTTGTGGAGTCCCTCAGGGTTCAGTATTGTCCCCGATGTTATTTAACATCTACATGAAGCCATTGGGGGAGATCATCCGGAGTTTCTGAGTACGGTATTATCTTTATGCAGATGATGTCCAGATCTGTCACTCCTTCCCACCTGTTACTAAGGAGGCTGTCCAGACTTTGAACCGGTGCTTGGCTGCTGTGTCGGACTGGATGAGGGCGAACAAATAGAAACTAAATCCAGACAAGATGGAGATCCTCCTGGTCAGTCGTAAGACCGAACAGGTCATAGGGTTTACAGACTGTGTTGGGTGGGATTACACTCCCCCTGAAGGCGCAGGTTCGCAGTTTGGGAGTGATCCTGGACTCATCGCTGAGCCTGGAAGCCCAGGTCTCGGCGGTGGCCGGGGGAGCTTTTGCACAATTAAAACTTGTGCGCCAGCTGTGCCCATACCTTGAGAAGTCTGACTTGGCCACGGTGGTCCACGCCCTGGTTACATCCCGAATAGACTACACTCTCTACATGGGGTTGCCTCTGAAGACTGCTCGGAAGCTGCAAGTAGTCCAACGCTCGGCAGCCAGGTTACTAACAGGAGTGGGGTACAGGGAGGCACAACTCCTTTGTTGCACCTGCTCCACTGGCTGCCAATTAGCTTCCAAACACAATTCAAAGTGATAGTTTTAACCTACAAAACCCTATACGGTTCTGGCCCAGTTTACCTATCCGAACATATTCTCCCCTATGAACCATCAAGGCTATTAAGATCTTCCGGGGGGGGGGGGGGCTGCTCTCAGTCCCACCACTTTCACAAGCGCATCTGGCGGGAACGAGAGACAGGGCCTTCTCTGTGGTGGCCCCTTGGCTATGGAACTCTCTCCCAATTGAGATAAGATCTGCCCCCTCCCTCCTGTCCTTTAGGAGGCTAGTGAAATCCTGGCTATGGAATGAAGCATTCTCTGAATAATAGCTGAGGCCGGACACAGAACAAAGTTATTGACCACACATACGGACTGAGTTGGACATGATTTTATCTTGGCGATTTGGCTTATTTATAATTTTATTCTATATGTATTTTAATCTTTTGTTGTTGTATGATGTTTTTAGATTGTATTGTTGCATTGAATCCTTGCTGTGAGCCGGTCTGAGTCCCTCTGCGGAGGTCAAGAAGATCGGGATATAAAAGTTTTAAATAAATAAATAATAATAAATACAGGGACTCAAGGCGGCTAGCAATGAACACAATATCTCATGACACAAAAATCTTGAATGTGTACATTCCTAATTTACTTCAGCTATATTGTTTTAGTTGAGTCTCCTTTGGCAAAGAAAAAGTGGGGTATAAATACTAATACTAATACAAATAATAATAACAGTAATTTGGCATTATATTTGTTGCGAGACCCCATAGTAAAGGTAAAGCTTTCCCCTTGACATTAAATCTAGCCATGTCCGACTCTGGGGGCTGGTGCTCATCTCCATTTCTAAGCAGAAGAGCCAGCGTTGTCCATAGACACTTCCAAAGTCATGAGGCCAGTATGTGGCCAGCATGACTGCATGGAACACCCTTACCTTCCCGCCGGAGCGGTACCTATTGATCTACTCACATTTGCATGGTTTCGAACTGCTAGGCCTTAAATGGAACTGCTAGGCCAGTGTACTTAATGGATCGCCTTATCCCATATTGTCCCACTAGATCCTTACGCTCTGAGGAGCAAAATCTCCAACTGTTCCAAGTTCCAAGGTATATCATCTGACCGCAACACGGAGAAGGGCATTTTCAACCATAGCTTCAGTCCTCTGGAACGCATTGCCATCTGAAATTCGTGCCCTTCAGAGCCTTCTGGCATTTCGGAAAGCCTGCATGACGCTATTGTACTGGCCGGCTTTTGGGCCCTGAACAGTTGCTGGTCTCTCCTCCTGTAGTAACGCTATTTTATTGTTGTTGTTTTTATTATGATGATACTTTTAATGTTGATGTTTTAATTGTTCTGTTGCGATTGGTGCATGAGCCGCCGCGAGCCACTGGGAGTGGTGGCAAACAAGTCCGAATAAATAAATAAATAAATAGGTTGGCAGGAGCTGGGGTTAACAGCAGAAGCTCACCCCACTCCTTGGATTCGAACCACTGATCTTTCAGTCAGCAAGCTCAGCAGCTCAGTGGTTTAACCCGCTGCGCCACCGTGGCCCCAACTGAGTCCCCATGTCAGGATAAAAATAAAGAAAATAAACAAATACAAAGCCAAACAAACAAAAACGGTGTGAATGCTTCCCTGCCTTCGCTGTAAGCCAACAAGCGGAATGAGGGAGAGAAGGAACAGGAAAGTGGCTTTTCAGGTTTGAAACTGAGTGGGAAGGCATGCAGGTTTTCCTCTCTTGCCAGGATGTGCCAGAGAAAGGACGCCAAGTTCCAGCAGGTACGAGAGAGGGATATTTCCTTGGGAGAGGTTAATGAGGTCCAAATAAGCCTGACATCACAACGGCTGCGGCATTTTGGGAAACTGGTCTTTCCAGCATCAGCACTCAGTATAAACACTCTCTGGGCACAAAAACGGTTTCAGGAATTCAGCCCATTAAGCACTCATTGTTCTCTGCCCGGAATGAGAGACGCAGAAACTACCATTTTCTCCTTGCAGCGGAACACAAAGCACAGCACGGAGGAGACGCTCGCCTGATAAGTATACAGAAATGCAACAAGGAAGTTCAATAAATAGTAGGCACCTTGTTCGCTGAAGGACTCGGACGAAACCTGGCCTTACGCTCACAGTTATTTAAAATAGGATATGCATGCAAACGGGTCTTGTCCAAAAGTTCAAGATCACATTTCCCAATGCGCCCTGATGGCAGCTGTTCATTTCGCATGTCATCAAAGAAACCAATTAGGTAGCAACTAAAACTAAGTGCATGCATGCGTTGTAATCGTTGTGTGCCTTCGAGCCGCTTCCAAATAATGGCATCCCTCTCATGGGGACTTTTTCTTGGCAAACTTTCCTCTGAGGCTGAGACAGTGTGATTTCCTCAGGGCTCACAGCCAAGTGCGGATTCAAAAATAACCTCCTGGGGTTATTTGTTTATCTTACTAAGAACCTATGTATGTATGTACGTTTATTCCGCAAATGCTCCTATATGACTCGATGGATCTGGGCCAAAGCAGGCACACTTACCCTTCATTACCCATCTTAAAAAAGGTGTGGTTTAAATTTTTAAAAACTCACTCTGTTTAGGGCTACGAGCCAAAACACAAATAAATAGCACCGGGAATGTGGCACAGCTGGCTAAGTGTCAGCTGCATAAGATCTCTCTGACCAGTAGGTCATGAATTCGAGGCCTGCCCGGGTCAAGGTGGGTGCTCAACCTTAAGTGTAGCCTGCTGTCGACCTTTGCAGCCCGAAAGACAATTGCATTTGTCAAGTAGGAGATAAAGGTACCACATTAAAGTGGGGAGGCAAATTTTGACTGATTTATGAGGCCATTAAAGTACTCCAGGAATCGCTGAGAAATGTGGAAGAACAACAAAGGGACGCTGGAAAATGCTGAGGAATTAGTGCGTCAGCTCCCCCTGGTGGCCAGAAGTTTGCCTCTGTTCATCTACTGTATATATGTCGTATGTTCGTCTATATATGTCATATGTTGAACTGCAGGGATTGTCTGCAAGTATGTGTACTGTAATCCGCTCTGAGTCCCCTTCGGGGTGAGAAGAGCAGAATATAAATAAAGTAAAATAAAAATAAATAAATGGGTAACTATGTATGTAGTACTCAAGTGCAACCACAAGAAGGCAAAATATAGATAAGGCTACGATATGGAATGTTCAAAGGGGAGCCTTCAACTAACAATTTCTAATAAGGAGCATTAGAAAATGCAAAGTTGAGCAAAACCGAGTATGTATCCATTACTGTAATCAATACATGTTATTGCTCTGTTTCATTTCCGAAAGTCTGGTCTTCCAGGTAGAATCCTAAAGTTGGAAGAGACCTGGTGGGCCATCCACTCCAACCCTATTCTGCCAAGAAGCAGGAAAATCACATTCAAAGCACCCTTGACAGATGGCCATCCAGCCTCTGTTTAAAAGAAGGCGCCTCCGCCACAGGTATTTTGACTTCAGCTCCCAGAATCCCTGATCATTGTTGATGGTATTAACCGAGAGAATTATTGATTATATACGTGACATTTTCCGGATCACTTTGGAAACTTTATTTCTTGGAAGATTGGTCTGAAGGTCCCGACGAAGCCAAGATGGCGGAAACGGCTAGACCGTCGACCAATCTGGGTTGACCACCTTATGAACTATATGCCATTAATATAGTATTGAAAATATTGATTATTTGGACAACCCGGAAACCTTGACTCCTTGGGAGGATTATAATTTTGAGACTTGTGAATGCAATCTTCATGATTTTGTTTCCACTGCAACCGTACTTTGTATGATGATTGAAAGAAAATATACCAAGAAATAGAATTATTTGATTTTGAAAAGTGACTGCTGTGTTGGTGTTCCTTTGCTCGTTCTTTTTGAATGAACTGCTAGGTTGGCAGAAGCATGACCTAACCGCGGGAGCTCAACCTGCTCCCCGGATTCAAAGCGGCCACCTTTCGGTCAGCAAATTCTGCAGCTCAGCAGTTTAATCCGCTGTGCTACCATGACCTTTACACAAAAACTACAAAGCAAAACAAACTAGCAGCTAGATCTACATGATTTCTATGTTTGGCTGTGAAAGAAGAGAATCAACACCTTTAAAATGTGGGGCTGGAGTTTTATAAAAAATAATAACAGTGAACGCCTAAAATGACCAGTAAAAAGGTCCAATATCAAATCAAGTATCTACTTCACCGTCTACTTTACCCAAAATCTAAGGTCACTAAACTGAGGCTGTTCTACTTTTACCATGACATAGAACCCTAGAATTGGAAGAGATCAGTCTGGTCCTTTTCTGCCAGACAGGAAGACACAATCCAAGCCCTCCCGACAGATAGCCATCCAGCCTCTCCTTAAAAGCCTCCAGAGAAGGAAAAACCACCACTCTCCATGACAGTGTATCCCACTGACCTGTCAGGAAATATTTCCTAATGTTCAAGTGGAATCTCTCTTCCTGCTCTTTAATCTGTAAAAGCCACTTTGGACTTTGAGCCTGTCCTCTAGTGAGTTCACTCTTCGTGAAGTGACAGGAATCACGAGAAAAAGGTCAATGATGCCTGTGAAAGCGGAAAGCAGGAGGAGAAAAGAGGAAGACCGCATTACAGGTGGATGGACCGAATCAACGATGCACGGCTTCTCTGGTTTTGCAAGGTCTGATCACGGGAAGTGACAGGTCATACAGCCGTCATAGGGTGAAGCTGAATGATAAAGTATTATTATTATTGGGTTGCTGTGAGTTTTTCGGGCTGTGGGGCCATGTTCCAGTAGCATTCCCTCCTGACATTACACCTGCATCTGTGGCTAATAGCATCCTCAGAGGTTGTGTTGACAGTGAAGCAAGTGTGTGTATCCCACACACACACCTGTGGGATAATGTCCAGGAAGGGAGAAAGAACTCTTGTCTGTTGGAGGCAAGTGTGAATGTTGCAATTGGCCATCTTGAATGGCCTTGAAGCTTCAAAGCCTGGCTGGTTGCTGCCTGGGGAAAGGCCATGAAAGCCTTTGGGGGAAAATATCATCATTATCATCATCATCAAGTCCAACTTAATCCATATATTCGGTCCATATCAAGTGGTTAGCGACTTTAGCCGCGTCGCAATCTCCTCCTTCATTCTGCGAAGGCCTCATTGCACAGCCACGTTTTCACCTGCTTCCTAAAAGTCAGGAGGGAGGGGCAGATCTAATTTCATTTGGGAGAGAATTCCACGGCCGGGGGCCACCACAGAAAAGGCCCTGTCCCTCGTCCCCACCAGACGTGCCTGCGAAGGTGGTGGGACCGAGAGCAGGGCCTCTCCAGACGATCTTAACAGTCTTGACGGTTCATAGGGGAGAATACGTTCAGACAGGTAAACTGGACCGGAACCCTATAGGGTTTTGTAGGTTAAGACCAGCACTTTGAATTGTGCTCGGAAGCTAATTGGCAGCCAGTGGAGCTGGTGCAACAGGGGAGTTGTGCGCTCCCTGTACCCCGCTCCCGTTAGTACTCTGGCTGCTGCACGCTGGGTTAATTGCAGCTTCCGGGCAGTCTTCATAGGCAACCCCACATAGAGAGTGTTGCAGAAGTCTATACGGGATGTAACCAGAGCGTGGACCACCGTGGCCAAGTCTGACTTCCCAAGGAACGGGCGCAGCTGGCGCAGAAGCCTGAGCTGTGCAAAAGCTCCCCTGGCCACTGCCGAGACCTGGGGCTCCAGGCTCAGCGATGAGTCCAGGATCACTCCCAAGCTGCGAACCTGCGCCTTCAGGGGGAGTGTAACCCCGTCAAGCATAGGCTGTAACCCTGTTCGGCCTTACGACTGACCAGGAGGACCTCTGTCTTGTCTGGATTCAGTTTCAATTTGTCACCCTCATCCAGTCCGTTACAGCGGCCAAGCACTGGTTCAGGAGTTGAACAGCCCCCTTAGTAGCAGGTAGGAAGGACTGACAGAGTTGCACGTCATCTGCGTACAGATGACACCGCACCTCGAAACCCCGGATGATCTCCCCCAACGGCTTCATGTAGATGTTGAACAACATAGGGGACAGTATTGAGCCCTGCAGGACCCCACCGTACAATGGCCGTGGGGCCGAGCAGGAGTTCCCTAGCAACACCTTCTGGGAGCGACCCTCGACGAAGGACTGGAGCCACTGCAAGGCAATACCCCCAAGGCCCATTCCTCAGAGGCGTCTCAGAAGGATATTGTGGTCGACAGTATCGAAGGCCGATGAGAGGTCCAGCGGAACCAACAGGGACACACTCCCCCTGTCGAGTATACTGTAATATTATTAGTAACATTACATGTAATATAAAATATATATTTATAATATATTATTAGTAGTAGTAGGCCTAGTCGTAGTATCCTGCTTTGCAGCAGCTGCAGAGCTGTTTCGGCTGGAAGTCAGCCTGAAGAAAACGGAAGTCCTCTACCAGCCCGCACCACAGGAAGAACACCACCATCCCCACATCTGTGCTTAAGTCCGTTCAGCAGTTCACCTCCCTGGGAAGCATCATCTCTTCAGACGCCAAGATTGAGAAAGAGATAGATCAAAATTAGCAAAGGCATAGAGTGCATTCGGAAGGCTTCACAAAAGAGTCTGGAGCAACAAGCACCTGAGGCAAAGCACCAAAATCAGTGTGTACAGAGCTATCGTACTGTCTATTCTCCTCTATGGGTCTGAAACATGGGTCACCTATCGCCAACACCTACGACTCCTCGAACGCTTTCATCAGCGCTGTCTTCGCACAATCCTAAATATACACTGGACCGACTATGTGACGAATGTTGCTGTCCTTGAGCAAGCAGGGGTCGCCAGCATTGAGGCCATGCTATT
>JARBWK010000007.1:149394152-149661652 GCA_030556195.1 Anolis apletophallus | reverse complement strand
GTAAGTGAGGGCTAGTTAGGGAAATCAAGTTAATGAAGTCTTACTGTCAATTCAGAGCGTAAACAACTTCCCAGTAAGTGAGGGCTAGTTAGGGAAATCAAGTTAATGAAGTCTTACTGTCAATTTAGAGCGTAAACAGCTTCCCAGTAAGTGAGGGCTAGTTAGGGAAATCAAGTTAATGAAGTCTTACTGTCAATTGAGAGCGTAAACAACTTCCCAGTAAGTGAGGGCTAGTTAGGGAAATCACGTTAATGAAGTCTTACTGTCAATTCAGAGCGTAAACAACTTCCCAGTAAGTGAGGGCTAGTTAGGGAAATCAAGTTAATGAAGTCTTACTGTCAATTCAATGCGTAAACAACTTCCCAGTAAGTGAGGGCTAGTTAGGGAAATCAAGTTAATGAAGTCTTACTGTCAATTTAGAGCGTAAACAACTTCCCAGTAAGTGAGGGCTAGTTAGGGAAATCAAGTTAATGAAGTCTTACTGTCAATTCAGAGCGTAAACAGCTTCCCAGTAAGTGAGGTCTAGTTAGGGAAATCAAGTTAATGAAGTCTTACTGTCAATTCAGAGCGTAAACAACTTCCCAGTAAGTGAGGGCTAGTTAGGGAAATCAAGTTAATGAAGTCTTACTGTCAATTCAGAGCGTAAACAACTTCCCAGTAAGTGAGGGCTAGTTAGGGAATCAAGTTAATGAAGTCTTACTGTCAATTCAGAGCGTAAACAACTTCCCAGTAAGTGAGGGCTAGTTAGGGAAATCAAGTTAATGAAGTCTTACTGTCAATTTAGAGCGTAAACAACTTCCCAGTAAGTGAGGGCTAGTTAGGGAAATCAAGTTAATGAAGTCTTACTGTCAATTCAGAGCGTAAACAACTTCCCAGTAAGTGAGGGCTAGTTAGGGAAATCAAGTTAATGAAGTCTTACTGTCAATTCAGAGCGTAAACAGCTCCCCAGTAAGTGAGGGCTAGTTAGGGAAATCAAGTTAATGAAGTCTTACTGTCAATTCAGAGCGTAAACAGCTTCCCAGTAAGTGAGGGCTAGTTAGGGAAATCAAGTTAATGAAGCCTTACTGTCAATTTTGGGCGTGGTCTGTGATTTTTTTGGGGTGTAAATTTTCGGTTTGAAGTGATTTGGGTGTTTGTGTTAGGGATTGGCTGAGGCCTTTTCCTTATTCTGTTTTGGCAGTTTATTATGGATCGGAATTTTCATGTTGGCTGGCCATTGCAGCAGTTATGCAAATCCGCCCTTATTGGCAGCCAATCATGTTGTTCAGAATGTAGAGGCTGGGTGAGTCTTTGGCTGCCCCGGAGCAGGGCCGTAGCCAGGATTTTGATTCGGGGGGGGGGGGAGCTGAGACTGGGTGGAAGAGGGTCTACCCTAGCAAACCTTTTGTATTGTTATCCCAATAACCCCATTAGTGTGGGATATAATGAGCATGGTGATCAGATCATGATATGAATAAACATAACAGTTTAAATAATGTACCAGAAAGGCCTTTTCGCGGGCCACCCTGAGAATTTCGGGGGGGGGCTGAAGCCCCCTTAGCCCCCTCCCCTGGCTACATGCCTGCCCCGGAGGATGCTGGTAAATGTAGTTTTATGTTTATTCGTTGTTTTGGGGGCCTTTTAGGTTTTGGGGGGGATAGTTTCTTTGCTACAAACGTACCTTGCTTGAGGCCTATTTCTGTTGGCAAGTATTGTGTTTCTGCGTTGTATGGTTTCTTTGTTTGAGGTATACATCACATGACGTGAACCCATTTATATAATAGATAATGCACTCTAGATATACACTGTATGTTTTATTTTAAATTGAATTCAAATATACCAGTATGAATGTATTACATATGTATGTATAATATAAAGGTATAGAGTATATACTATATGTCTGTGTTAAAGCATTCTTTTATTTATATTTATACTAGCTTGGGGACCCGGCAGTGCCCGGGTCATTTGAGAAGTGCAGCAGGATGTAGAGTGGGTCATGGGGGCTCTGTGTGCCAAGTTTGGTTTGTATTGGTGAATGGATGAGGGTTGTATTGTTTTTAGGAAGTGAGTGAAGGTACTTCAAGTCCCATCATCCGTGGTCCGTTTCACACAGAACTGCACCAGGATGTAGAGTGGGTCATGAGGGCTCTGTGTGCCAGGTTTAGCGTTGATCAGTCATTGGATTAGGTTTGCAGCAGCCTTGGAAAGTGAAGGAAGGTACTGCAAGTCCCATCATCCATGGTCTGCCCTCCTCCAAACTGCAGCAGGATTTAGAGTGGGTCATGAGGGCCCTGTGTACCAGGTTTGGTGTTGATCAGTCATTGGATAAGGGTCGCAGCGGACTTGGGAAGTGAGTAGAGGTACTTCAAGTCCCATCATCCATGGTCCGCCCTCCTCTGAACTGCACCAGGACGTAGAGTGGGTCATGAGGGCTGTGTGTGCCAAGTGTGGTCTGTATTGGTCCTTTTTGGTGGCCTCAGTGGTCTGTGGGAACCAAAGTATTTGAAAGTACTACAAATCCTATAATCTGTGGGTCATGTCCTTCAAACCGCACCAGGACGTAAAGGGGGTCAGGGGGGTTATGTGTGCCAAGTTTGATGCAGATCCATCACCCGCGCTGGTCGCTGTGGCCTGTGAAAGTGGCAGCCAATCAGAACGCTGCCACATATCCTTCCACCCTCCGGACACATACATACAAACATTCCGCTTTATAAAGGTACTAGCTTGGGGACCCGGCCCTGCCCGGGTTATTTGTGAAGCGCAGCAGGATGTAGAGTGGGTCATGGGGGCTCTGTGTGCCAAGTTTGGTCTTGATCCATCATTATTGGGAGTTGCAGTGGTATCATGAAATTACTGAAAGTAGTGCAAGTCCCATCATCTCTGTTCCCCCCCCCCCAAAGTGTAGTAGGATGTAGATTGGGTCATGGGGGCTCTGTGTGCTAAGTTTGGTCTGTATTGGTGAATGGATGAGGGATGCATTCTTTTTCGGAAGTGAGTGAAGGTACTTCAAGTCCCATCATCCATGGTCCGTCTCACAGTAAACTGCACCAGGCTGTAGAGTGGGTCATGAGGGCTCTGTGTGCCAGATTTGGTGTTGATCAGTCATTGGATTAGGTTTGTAGCAGGATTGGGAAGTGAGGGAAGGTACTGCAAGTCCCATCATCCATGTTCTCTCCCCCTCCAAACTTCAGTAGGATGTAGAGTGGGTCACTGGGGCTCTGTGTGCCAAGTGTGGACGTTCTCGGTGTTTTTTGGGGGCCACAGTGGTCTGTGGGAACAGAGGGGTGTGAAAATACTACAAATTCCATCATCCATTGTCAGTCCTCCCCCGAACCTCACCTGGACGTGAAGGCAGTCATGGGGGTTATGTGTGCCAAGTTTGGTCTCAATCGGTAATTGGATGAGGGTCGCAGCAGACTTGGGAAGTGAGTAGAGGTACTTCAAGTCCCATCATCCATGGTCCACCCTCCTCCAAACTGCACCAGAATGTAGAGTGGGTCATGAGGGCTCTGTGTGGCAAGTTTGGTGTTGATCAATCATAGGATAAGGTTTGTAGCAGTCTTGGAAAGTGAGGGAAGGTACTGCAAGACCCATCATCCATGTTCTGTCCCCCTCCAAACTTCAGTAGGATGTAGAATGGGTCACTGGGGCTCTGTGTGCCAAGTGTGGTCTTTATCAGTGTTTGTTGGGGGCCACAGTGGTCTGTGGGAACAGAGGGGTGTAAAAGTACTACAAATCCCATCATCCATTGTCAGTCCTCCCCAAACCTCACCAGGACGTGAAGGCAGTCATGGGGGGTTATGTGTGCCAAGTTTGGTCTCGATCAGTGATTGGATGAGGGTTGCAGCGGACTTGGGAAGTGAGTAGAGGCACTTCAAGTCCCATCATCCATGGCCCACCCTCCTCTGAACTGCACCAGGACGTAGAGTGGGTCATGGGGGCTGTGTGTGCTGAGTGTGGTCTGTATTGGTCCTTTTTGGTGGCCTCAGTGGTCTGTGGGAACCAAAGTGTTGGAAAGTACTACAAATCCCATAATCCGTGGGTCATGTCCCCCGACCCGCGCCAGGACGTAAAGGGGGTTAGGGGGGTTATGTGTACTAAGTTTGGTGCAGGTCCATCACCCGCGCTGGTCGCTGTGGCCTGTGAAAGTGGCTGCCACATATCCGCCCTGGCCTGTGAAAGTGGCTGCCACATATCCGCCCTGGCCTGTGAAAGTGGCTGCCACATATCCGCCCTGGCCTGTGAAAGTGGCTGCTTCCGCTCTTCTGCCCTCCCGCCCTCCCGCCCTCCGCATACACACATACAAACATTCCGTTTTATAAAGGTATACAGATACAGATAGAGATATAATGTGTGTGTGTGTATATATATATCTTTTATTTTAAAGTGCAATAAAATAAATATTTAAAAATAAGTTAAAATATGATCTATGTATGTATTTGTAGCACAGCAGTTCTCGCTTGTGCCTGGAGGGCAGGGAATAGGTCCTGGGGTTCCATTAGCATTAGGGCCTGCAGCAGCAGATGTGGATTCAGAGGATGAGCTAGATGACTGGGGTGAAGCACAGGGCCCTTCGGATGGGCCTCGTTCGCCCGCAGAGAGCTTGGCATGGGATGAGATGATGTTTGGGCCTAGCATAGATTCCGATCACCAGGTGGAGATGGGAAGCAGCGAAGGGAGTTATGAACACCCTGGGGGGAGGAATTCCCAAGAGCTTGAAAGTGAAAACATGGACGAAGCCAAGTGGGAAAGTGCTAGGGAGGAAAGTTCTCAGGAAGATAGCGACACAGCTGCTGAGAGGCAAGGTCGAACTTTCGATAAGAGACGGGACATCGAGTCTACCAGGAGGGTTTGGTCTAGGGTCCTAGACCGACCGAGGTCCGTGAGCGGAGATTGGAGACGAAGAAGCCTAGAGCGACGGGGGCCTCGGCCGAAGGATTAAGTATAGGATCCGTGGGAACGCATCCTCAGTTCTCCGGCCACGTCGCTACTGGATAGGCGTGAGACGGGAGTTGGGGATCACGAGCTGGTTAGCTAGTGGTCATCAAGCCTTGCCTTTGTTCCTGTCCCAAAGCTTTGGGAAGCCTTGCCTTGTTCCTGGCCACAGCATTGTGGTGCCTTGCTAAGCCTTTTGCCTATTGCTACGTTCTTTGGACATTGATACTTCTAACCTTTTGGATTGCTTTTTCATCATTATTGGACATTATCTTGAACTGTATTTACTCAATGAAGTAGTTAGCCTTCGGTACGTCTCTGTGTGTGTGATTAAGGGGCCGGTAAGTCCGTGATCGTGACAGTATTCTACACATATTTATATTATGCATTGTATATGTATGTGTATGTACCTCATATTTCTCTATATCTAAGTAAGTTTTTGAAGTGAAATAAAATATTTTTAAAAATATTATATCTGTATCCGAGTATTACACGAGGGCAGGTCAATAAGTCCGTGACTTTTTGAATGAAACACAGGTTTTTGGATAAAAAATCATTTTATTTTTCAACGTAGCCTCCTTTGAGCTCTATACGCTTTGTCCAACGTTTCTCCAATTTTTTTATCCCTTCCAAAAATAAGGTTTGTCGTCATCAAAATAGCTATTTGTCTGTGAGATGATTTCATCGTTGGAGTCAAATCTCTTTCTGTCGAGCCATTTCTTCAGGTTTGGAAACAAGAAATAGTCACTCGGGGCTAAATCCGGAGAATAGGGTGAATGAGGGAGCAATTTGTATCCCAATTCATGGATTTTTGCCATGGAGACTGCACATGTGTGCACCCTTGCATTGTGGTCGATTGTGAGCAAACGCGGCACCCATCTTGCGGAAAGCTTTCTCATACCCAAGTGATCATTTAAAATTGAAACCACTGAGCCACGTGAGATGCCTATGGCTTCCACAATCTCTTGCACTTTCAATCTCCGATCGGCCAACATCATATCGTGATTTTTTTCAATTGTTTCGGGTGTAGACACCTCAACTGGCCGTCCATAGCATTCGGCATCTTCCGTGCTTGTACAGCCACAACAAAATTCAGTAAACCACTTTTTAACCATTGAAATTGATGGTGCAGAGTCCCCATAGTATTAATCAAGCCTAGCCTTGGTTTGAGTGGTTTTTTTCTGCATAAAATAATGCTTAATGAGCACACAAAATTCACTTTTTCCCATTTTCTTCTCAAATCAGGCGGTAGTCTGCTAGCAATGGCTGTCTAAACTAAATGACGCAGCTTGTTCAAATTTTGACAGGAGTCAACTGACAGATGCCTCTTGACAGGAGCAGTGCTGCCCTTTCAGTTCAGAGGCGGGAAATTCAAAAAGTCACCGACTTATTGACCCGCCCTCGTATATTTATTTATTTATTTATTTACGTCATTTATATTCCGCCCTTCTCACCCTGCAGGGGACTCAGGGCGGATCACAATGCACATATACAGGCAAACATTCAATGCCATAGACAGACAACGAGCTACACAATTGGTCAAGAGCTCACCCCGACCCAGGCATGTATGTACAATATTTGCTTATGTGTACTATAAATATATTTGTGTATGCATCTCATAACTGTTTGTATGGGTTTAATGAGTCTCCTTCGGGGTACAGAAAGGCAGGGTACGAATAAGGTAAATAAATAAATAAATAAAGTGAAATAAAATATTTAAAATAATAAAAGTAATGTGAGTGCTATATATGTATACAAAATATGTGAGTGTGTTTCCTGTATATATAAATATGTGTGTATGTTCTTCATGTATACATATATGTGATATATATACATTATATATACACATATGAGTGGCATATGTATGCATTATATGCGAGTGTAATATATGTATGCATAATTACATGTATGTGAGCGATATATGTGTGTATGTAATATATGTGTTATATATGTATAATATTTATATATGAGTGATTTATATTACTTTATGCATACATTATATGTATGTGTTATATATATGCATAATATATATGTATTTGGGTGATATATTTACATTAGTAATATATGTATACATTATATGTGTGTGCATGTTATATATGTATACATAATCTATAAGTATGTGTCACATATGTATACATAATATATGTATTTGAATGGTGTATGTACTTTAGTGATGTATACATGTATATCATTAGCATACATATATCACTCACATACATTTATATATACATTCAATGTATGTGAGTTATATATGTGTGTGTGTAAACCGCCTTGAGTCCCCTTCGGGGTTGAGGAGGGCGGGATATAAATATAGTAAATAAATAAATGTAATATATTGTATATGTGTTAAAATGTATATTCACACATCTCTGAAGATGCTTGCCACAGATGCAGGCGAAACATCATGAGAGAACGCTACTGGAACATAACCATACAGCTCGAAAAGCAGACAGCAACCCATCTTCCACATTGTTGAGCATGAATGTTTGACATATTTTTTGAAACTATTAACCCAACATACACATCCATAGAAAATTAGCATGTGAATAGCCATGAAGCTGCAAAGTCAATCAGAGAGGGTGTCTGCATAGAGGTAGCCTGGCTTTTGTTGCCTGGAGGCACCCTCTGTGAAATGATGTCCAGAGTGGGAGAAAGAACCCTTGTCTGTTTGAAGCAAGTGTGAATGTTGCAAATAGCAAGCTTGAAATGGCATTTGAATAGCCATGAATCTGCAAAGTCAATCAGAGAGGGTATCTGTATAGCGGTAGCCTGACTGTTGTTGCCTGAGGGTACCCTCTGTTTGGGTAGTGTGAAGCGGCAATTCTATTGTTTGCTGTCCGGAACTCCCCTGTTTCTAAGTGGTGTTCCTCATTTAGTGTCTTTATTCCGGTATGTTCTTTAATACTAGTAGCCAGATTTTGCACATTTTTGAGCATTGTTTCCTCCTTTGTGTTGAAATTGCCCATATGCTTCTTGTGGATTTCAGTGGCTTCTCTGTGTCGCCTGTCTTTTTATCGAGCAGAATTTGGGGGTCTAGCCGCGAAGGCAGGCCAGTCAGACCCACTAAAGAGGGTCCGAGATAGCCCTGGCGAGATAGGAAGCACCCAATCCCATTTTCCCTGAATTTCCCAAATAAAGATCTCACCAAGTTGAAGAATTGCTACCAAGTTGTTTATTTCATTCCAGCTGGAGCCCAAAACTGACATAAAGCGCAAGGCAATGCATTACATTCTTATAGAGAAGCAGAGCTGTCAAAGTTCAAACTCCCCGGCCCCTTTGCTGGCTTCACGCTGATTGGTTGAAGTCATCAGCTGGCTGGGAGGCGCAGCCGGCTTTGCCGTGCCTCAGCCAATCAGGAAGCCAGCGCCACTTCGGGTTCTCATCTAATAAGAGCGAAGGAGGCAGTCCAAGCGGGAAACAATGAACCGGGAGGAACTGATTAGTGGATTAAATCACTAATGTTTGTCCAAATGCCGGCAATTACTTTTAAAAGTCCTCAAGCTAGCTAGCTCTTCTATTGTCCCAAGTGGAGGAAATAAACTTTTTCGCTCTGGCACAGATGCCAGACCCAGTAGTCTTTAATCCTAGATATGGATCTATTAATGGTTTCTTGCCAGGGCCAGTTCGTCCATTAGGCGGACTACGCAGGCGCGTAGGGTGACGTCACCCGGGAGGGGCGCCGCCGCACCGGCTCCACCCCGCCTCGCCACCCGTGCCGTGCTGCCCCACCCCGCTGTTGTGCCGGCCAGGCCTCCGCAGCCAGCTCTGCGGCCTGCGCCTGTGCCGCCGCGCCAGCTGGGCCTTTGTTAGGCCGGCCGCGCCTCCGCATGCGCAGAATCTTCTACAGGCACTACAGCGCCTGTAGGAGTTTCTGCACATGCGCGAAAAAGCTCTGCGCATGCATACTGGCTCCAGAGCGCACCTCCCTGGCTCCAGAGCCAGTGCGCGTGCGCACAGATTGGTGCATGCGCACTGTGCTCCCCTCGGGAGCAACTGGGGGGGCGCAAAAAAATTCCTGCGTACCCCCCGGGAACAGGTAGGTCCGCCCCTGTTTCTTGCCATTGGTTTTGGCCAAGGGGAATGAAAACAAAGGGCGAGGCAGATGGGACATCCAAAGCTTTCTGAAGGCAGGAAGTCCCCTTTGTGAGGAATGACAAAATCACCATGGGGCACGCCTCCCAGATGGGCATGCTCCGACGTCTGAAAGCTCGTGCCCAAGGGACATTTTCCCCAAATGGGCCAACTCCGAGGTTTGAGGAAACATCCTTTGTTATTGTCCATGCAAGTGTTCTTTGTTAAGTCCTTTTCTTTGTTTAGGGATTACTAGCCTAGGAGATTCCTGCGCCTTGGCATGCTGGGGTCACGAAAAGGTGGCATTTCATATTTTTATATAGGAACACATGGAAGGGGAAAACATATAGGGCAGTGGTTCTCAATCTTCCTAAGGCTGCGGCCCCTTAATACAGATCCTCACGTTGTGATGACCCCCAGCCATGACATTATTTTCATTACTACTTCACAACTGCAATTTTGCTACTGTTATGAAGCGTCATCTAAATATCTGATATGCAGGATGTATTTTCATTCACTGGACCAAATTGAGCACAAATACCTGATACACTCAAATTTGAAGGAGGATTGATTTTGTCATTTGGGAGTTGGGATTTATAGTTCACGTAAAATCAAAGAGCATTCTGAACTCCACCGAGAATGGAATTGAACCAAACTTGGCACCATAACCCCCATGACCAATAGAAAATACTGTGTTTCCTGATGGTCTTTGGCGACCCCTCTGACACCCCCTCACGACCCCTCCAGGTGTCCCGACCTGCAGGTTGAGAAACACTGATATAGGGAATACATTCATATTGGAGGGAAATAGGAGCCATATCATCTCATATCAGCCCATCCCACCCACCAGAGTCCAGGTTGAGAAACACAGGGCACACCACCAACCAAAATGACACTCAGAGTCCACAGTAAAACAACGGCTGGGGATGGTGGCCTGCTGGGAGCACACCACCAGCTGCTAATACAGTAAACAACGGTGCCAAAGCTGGGGGAGCTGGGGAGGGAGCCAGGCCATGCCATGCCCCGCCCCCTCCCCCCCAGTTTCAGCTCTCCTTAGCAGCTGCTCCAGCCTTGAGGGGGCAGTGCCAAGCCAGCAGTGGTAGAGCCAGCACAATGCTGGCTTGGCACTGTCCCCTCAAGGCTGGAGCAGCTGCTGGGAGTGCCGAAGCCGGGGGGAGGGGGTGGAGCCAGGCTGCGCCATGCCCCGCCCCCTCCCCCAGCTTCAGCTCTCCCACAGAGGAGGAGCATGAGCTGTAGATGGGCTTCAGTGGGCGGGGCTCCTCCTCCACGTGGCTTCAGCGAGCGAGAGCCGAGAGTCATGGCAGGAGTCATGGTGGATTGGAGGCTGTCTGGGGAAACGGCCGAAGGAGGTGCCGCCCAGGCCCTTCTTCTTTTTCTTCGCCGCCACCTGGCCCTTCCTCCTCCTCCCCCAAGCAGCAGGAGTTCGGTAGAAGGAGGGGGGAAGGAAGCGGGGCAGAGAGCTTTTCTCGCAGCACAGCAGGAGGTCCTTCACGGCACACTGGTTGGGAAACACTGGTCTATGGGGTTTGGAAAGGAAAAGTTTCCAAAAAGTTCCTGAAAGTCCTTCAAAAGTAGGCAAAAGTCCATAAAAGTTCAGGAAAGTCCATAAGTGTGGGTTACAGGGGCATTGCCATGTGGGGCCATGGGAAGAGCCTTAGGTTCACACATGGGGGAGAGATAGGGGATTATGGGATCATTCCAGCCTGGTATCCTTTGTAAAACTATGGATTCCTTTGTTTTGAACTATCTTTTACAGAGTCCCGGGAGGGGGGTCACCTCCTATATCTACATGATGGTGGTCAAAGTGCTCCAGCCTTTCTGTGTTCTCAAATACTATTCTGTATCCAGGCTGGTTCACCTAGCCCTCTGCTATGGAAAGCGTCATGCTGGATGATGCAGCACCGATGTCACAATGGCCAGAACCAGGTTGTTGGGTAGGATGAGAGCCATGCTCTTCAGCCATACACCTTCACCATCACCTCTCCTGATCCTTCCCTCCTTCACCGCGCATTAGGACTCCTCCATGGACCAGCCTGGGCACATGCGCTGGGGGCATCGTTCTCCCAATGCGTGCCATTACAGGCAGGACCACCCGCAGGCAGATTGGGCCACGCCGGGCCCTTATTCTGGGGCCAATGCCATCAGGAATGACTGGGAGGGTGACCCTGACTTCGGGAGCCACAGCAGCAGGGAGACTGGGGACCACGAGATGCCGGCAGCATCCACCATCGCAGGTGTGCGGAGAAAGGCTAGACCAGGCATGGGCAAACTTTAAATTAGAGATGATGATGTCTCTCAAATAAGGAACGCCCTATGCTCCTGAAGTAGCTTCCCCTTTGGCTTGGGCTCAGCACTAAGATTCCCATATTATGTGAATCTAAAGCGCACCCTAATTTTTTGGAAGGTCATTTAGCCACAAAAAAAGTGAGCTTAAGATTCAAATAAATATGGTGGGTGTGCATTTGTGTGTTGATCTTTGGAGCTAAGTATGGTCAGTCCTGTTTGCCACTTGGATGGGAGACCACCAAGGAATGCCAGAAGCTCTCCTTCAGAAAAAGGAACTGCAAAACCCATTTATTTTTGTTCTTCTAACCATATATTTCTTTCTGTTGACATTCATTTGGATAGGGTTGTTGTAAGTTTTTCGGGCTGCCTGACCATGTTCCAGAAGCATTCTCGCCTGACGTTTTGCCTGCATCTATGGCGCACACATCCTCAAAGGTTGTGAGGTTTCTTGGAAACTAGGAAAATTGGGTTTATATCTCTGTGGACTAATGTCCAGGGTGGAAGTAAGAACCTTGTCTGTTGGAGGCAAGTGTGAATGTTGCAATTGGCCTTGATTAGCATTTGATGGCCTGACAGTTTTTAGGTGTGACTTGTTCCTGCCTTGGGGAATCCTTTGTTGAGAGATGATTAGCTGTTCTTGATTGTTTCTTCTCTGGAGTTCCCCTGTGTTTGAGTTTTTTTTTATTTACTGTTATAATTTTAGATTTTTTTTAAATACTGGGAGCCAGATTGTGATAGGAAACTACAAATCCTGCCTTGACGTGGGGCCAGGGTGGCCTGCTCGCTTCCCCGGGGTCCTACGGGGTGACCAGAGTATGTCCCCAAGGTCACGGGCCTCGGGGCCCCCACAGGACGGTGGCAGGATCGGTCAATGCAGCGAGGAGCCATGGATTCGACAACTAGCAGGTCTCCCTTGGAAACTGTATTTCTTATGACCAAAAAAGTTATTCCCGGGGCACAGGGGCCCAAAGAGCAAAAGCGAGATAGCAGTTAGTGTTAGAATTAGCCTTGGAGAAATTTGACACTAAAATGGAGGCGATCAGTTGAATCGTGGATACGGGGGTCCGATGGGTTTCTGTATCCGCTGTTTAAAGGATTGCAGTTTCGGCTTCCCCAGGACAGTAATAAGGCGTCCTGGGTGAGCCTGAAGTGGCCTGTGGCTCAGGAAAAGAAAAGTTCATGCTTGGAGGGAGTTTAAGGCAGTGAATGACACAAAGTATCACTATGCAGAGAAAAAGTTGCAATTTAGGGTTTCCTTTATTGGGGGATTTGCTACAATGTTAGGAGAAGGGGTAGGAAGCAAAGTTAAGGTCAGGCTGTTTGTTGAAGCTGCTGCTGGGACCACACTCCTGGCGATGCTGGCCCAACAGTACACCCAGGAACTGTGGAACTCCCTGCTGCAGGTCAGATTAACTTGAACGCAGGGGGCTCCCGGTGGTTCGACCTCAATTGTGTTCATTTTCATGGTTTCCTCCTTTCTGTTGAAATAGTCCACATGCTTGCGATTTCAATGGCTTCTCTGTTCAGCCTGACATGGTGGGTGTGAGAGTGGTCCAGCATTTCTATGTTCCCAAATAATATGCTGTGTCCAGGTTGGTTCCTCGGGTGCTCTGCTACAGCCGACCTCTCTGGTTGAAGTAGCCTGCAGTGCTTTTCCTGTTCCTTGATTCATGTTTGGGCAATGCTGTTGCATTTGGGGGTGCCTGTGGAAACTTGTCCACAGCTGCATGATATCCGGTAGACTCCTGCAGAGGTGAGAGGGTCCCTTTTGTCCTTTGCTGAACGTAGCATTGGTTGGAGTTTCTTGGTGGGTCTGTAGATAGTTTGCAGGTTGTGTTTCCTCATCAGCTTCCCTCTGCGGTGGTTCCCTTGATGTATGGCAAGAACACTTTTCCTCTGAGTGGATCTTTGTCTTGACTCTCGTGGCTTGTTCTCGGTCTTGCATCTCTTCCGATGCCTGTGGTGGAGTCTCCATTGGCCTGTAAAGCCTAGTTTAGGTGGTTCAGTTCGTCTTGGAGGAGGTGGGCTTCGCAGATTATTTTTGCACAGTCTGCCAGGGCTTTAATGGTACTTCTTTTTTTACTTGATGATGGTTGGAATTTTTATGTAGGTACATCTATCTGGGTGTATATGTTTTCTGTAAACTGTGTGACCCAAATGTTGATCTGGTTTGCAAATGACTAGGACAGGGCTGCCCACGAGGTCGATCGCGATCGACCAGTCGATTTCGGGTCTAAAGGAGGTTGATCGCGTGGGGCACCTTGCGTGTGGCGCTCCTTCCGCGGGGCATTGCGGGAACGAGGGAGCGCGAGGCAGGGCCTACGGAGGCTCCGCCTTGCGCTCCCTCATTCTCGCAATGCCCTGCGGGAGGAGCCAGCAGCGGGAACGAGGGAGCGTGAGGTGGAGCTTTCAGAGGCCCTGCCTCGCGCTCCCTCATTCCCGCAATGCCCTGTGGGAGGAGCCAGCAGCGGAACGGGAATGAGGGGAGCGCGAGGGCAGAGCCTGCCCAGAGGCCCTGCCTCGGAGGCTCCCGCTCCCTGATTCCCGCAATGCCCCGCGGGGGCCAGCAGCCAGCAGCAGGAACGAGGAGGCGCGCGCTCCCTCATTCCCGGTGGAGGCTCCAGAGGCCTTGCCTCGTGTTCCCTCGTTCCCGCAATGCCCCACAGGAGGAGCCGGCAGCGGGAACGAGGGAGCGCGAGACGGAGCCTCCAGAGTCCCTACCTCATATTCCCTCGTTCCTGCAATGCCCCGCGGGAGGAGTGGTGCACGGGAGGAGTGGCGCGCGCAAGGTGCGCACGCATGGAAAGTGCGCCGTGCGGAAGTTAGGTAGATCTCATTGACTTGGTTTTTTTTTAAGTAGCTCGCATGCTGAAAAAGTGTGGGCAGCCCTGGACTAGGACATCTAGTCCTGAGAAGACAGGAAAGCTCAGAGAAGGCAACGATGCTGGGGGAAACGGAAGGAAAAAGGAAGAGGGGCCGACCAAGGACAAGATGGATGGTATCTTTGAAGTGACTGGGCTGACCTTGAAGGAGATAGGGGAGGTGACGGCCGACAGGGAGCTCTGGCCTGGGCTGGTCCAGGAGGTCACAAAGAGTCAGAAGCAACTGAATGAGTAAACAACAACAGGTCATCAAGAAAAGACAGTTTTCCTTCATTTTCTTTTTCCATGGTGAATTGGATGTTTGAGTGGATGCTGTTCAGGTGGTCCAGGAACTTATTTAGTTGTTCTTCTCCCTGGCTCCAAATGGTGAAGGTGTCATCCATTTGGATAGTTTGGGACCGTCTCTCTAAGACAGGCATGGGTTAAATTTGGCCCTCCCTCACTCCAGGTGTTTTGGACTTCAACTCCCACAATACGGCTGTTAGGAAATGTGGGAGTTGAACTCCAAAACATTTGGAGAGAGGGCCAAACTTGGCCGAAGCCTGCTCTAATGTGTGAGTGTCCTTTTGGACCCTGATCCTGTCCCGTGGGATATTTCCTCTCCCTCCCTGCTCCTCTTCTAGAGAAGCTCCTGAGTTGCCACTTATTGTTTATGTCCTCTGTAGATCTCTCCCAATGCTTCCAAGGCTGCAGCCTCCGGAACCGCAAGAAGGAGTACGCCGACCTGCAACGGAACCGTTTTGGCCCAGCCATGAGCCAAGACGACGCGGGTCTGTGCCACTTCCGCCACAGCCTCACGGGCAAAGGAAGAGCATCGGAGGGTCTCCGCCGGAAGCAAGATGGCAGCAGGCCTTCTGTGGCCGTGAGCAGCTCGGCCCGGATCCTGCCCCAGTGCCAGCTCAGCCACGTCCAGCGCTGCCGGGCTTGCCAAGCCTTCAACCAGGACCAGTCTCTTGCTCCTGAGTACGAGACCGGCTGGGCCCCTTTGCAAGAGGAGGGCCCCATCGGTGCTAGTGAAGGCCACCGAAACGTGAGGACATCCCTTTCTTCTGACCGTCTTGGCAAAGTCCAGCACTGGCTGGAGCAGACCTGGGAAGAGCAGCCACCAGAGCCAGACCGTCGGAGATTGCAAAACCAGAGGGCCCAACGCTCGGAATTGTGCCCTGCTTATGGGGGTCAGAAGGAAGGAGAGTTTTGGAGCAGAGATGCTGGAGATGACCAGAGGCTGGAGTCTACTGCGGACACCAGGCACAGGTGGAAGAGCCACCCGGGAGAGAACCGACAGGTGAGAGATCAACAG
Organism: Anolis apletophallus; assembly: GCA_030556195.1. Taxonomy (NCBI): domain Eukaryota; kingdom Metazoa; phylum Chordata; class Lepidosauria; order Squamata; family Anolidae; genus Anolis; species Anolis apletophallus. The sequence goes on along the minus strand of JARBWK010000007.1, from coordinate 149,646,178 downwards.
CAGAGGGGTCTCAATGGGAGGCCATCTGTCAGGAGGGCTTGGAGTGTGTGTTCCTGCATAGCAGACAGGCGTGGATAGGGTGGCCTTTGGGAGCTCTTCAAACCTTTATGGTTCTATGGGTGTCAGAAATACTTTTTAAATATTGACAACACAACAACATTTTACAGTGTTCCCTCGCTACTTCGCGGTTTACTTTTTGTGGACCCGCTGTTTTGTGGGTTTTTGCTCCTAGCAATGATGGAGTGTGGAAAGGGGGTTTCACTCTCCCCCTTGGGAGAGAGGCAGCCAATCATAGAAGAGAGGGGGGGGATACAAAGCAGTATGTAAATCACAGTCTTATAGCCCCTTCCTTATAGCTAGCCAAAAAAAGGTGTGCAGTGCCTTTAAATCTCTCCTCACTTCTGCCTCACCCTAGGAATGCGATATATGAGGGATAGCATTTCTACTTTGTGGATTTTCACTTTTCGCGGGTGTTCCTGGAACATAACACCTCAATAAGTGAGGGAACACTGTAATTGTATTCCTCCCAGTCTCCCCAAGGGGACTCAGAGCAGATTCCAGCATATATACAGACACAGGCAAACATTCAATGCCTCTGAAACACACAATGAAACTTCAAGGCCATTCACGGCCTGGGGCCAGCGTATCTGAGGGACCGTCTCACTCCATATTGCCCATCGAGATCACTCCGGTCTGAGGAGGCCAACCTCTTGGTAATACCATCGGTGAAGCTGGCTCATTTAACATCTACCGCCGGAGGGCGTTCTCTGTGATAGCTCCCACGCTCTGGACGCCCTCCCGGCGAAGCCAGACCCCGGAGGGACCTACTCCCGTTTAGACGGGCCTGCAAAACACACTTGTTTAGGCAGGCCTTCGGTGAGTAGGCTCGTCTATACATCCACTGGGCCATTATATTGCTGCTGCTCTTGTTTTAATTATTGTTGTTGCATGTTTTAATGATGTTTTTAAGTGTTCTGTTTTTAACCCTCTGGCGCTGTGCCATTGGTTCTTGTGAGCCGCCGCGAGCCCCTGGGAGTCGGCGGTGTAGAAGTCCCAAGAAATAAATAAATAAATAAATAAAATACACAGGCAAAGCCTTCCCCTTTCAGCTCCATCTCTGAAGGCAGTGCTCATCTCTGGCTCTTGGGAAGGTGCTCCTCTCCATTTCCAAAGCGACGAGCCTGTGTTGTCCATAAACACCTCCCGGCATAAACTTCATAGGGCACCCTTTTACCTTCCCGCCAAGGTGGAACCTATTGATCTACTCACATTTGCATGTTTTTGAACTGCTAGGTTGGCAAGAGCAGGGGCTGACAGTGGAAGCTCACCCTGTCTCACAGATTCAAACTCCCAACTTTCAGGTTAGCAAGCTCGGCAGCTACGCAGTTTAAGCCATTGCGCCACCGAGTCCCTTGCATTGAAAAGGTGCCTTGATTCTGTTTTCAGTGAGACACGAGTATTAGGTACTCTACGGAGAAAGAAGGTAGATACTAGGCCTGCTTAGGTTTGTTGGAATGCTTCTAAAATTGGAATGAATTCAGAATAAATTCACTTTTGAAGCGGTTTTGAAGCGATGTAAGCAACCCGGAAGTGAATTTGCCATTTCGAAGCCACCGCTGCCACTTTCGCCTTCCCTTCCATGTGTGGCTGTCTTTCCCTCCGCATTAGACCTAACGCGGAGGGGAAGACATCGGCGTCCAGATGTTTCAGGTGTGTTTCCCTCCCTCCGCGTTACACCAAACGCGGAGGGAGTAAGACATAGGCGTCAAATCTGGGTCTTTAACCCAGTTTGGACGCAGATGTGTTTCCCTCCCTCCGCGTTTGGTGTCCAAACTGGGCGTCTTTCTTACTGCGCATGCATGTCTGCCATTAACGAAGCCATTCTGAAATTTTGGAATTTTTCTGAATAAATTTTGAAAATTTTCCAGAATATTTCAGAAGTCAATCAGATTCAAAGCACCAGTGCCCCATACATCCGGAACGAGTTTTGAACCAATTTTTTTGGCTCAACTAGGCCTAGTAGACACACACAGACTCTAGATCTCTACATTGGGGACACAAACAAAGGGGATATTCTATTTCACTCAGCATTTACAATGACCGTAATGGATTAGAGAGCTGATTGACTGGCCAAAATCATATGAATTTCAACAAGGACAAATGTAAGCTACGGCACTTATGCAGATAGAAAAAAAATGCAATGGGACAATGGGACAGGATGGGACGATGCCTGGCTCAACAACAGTCCATGTGGGAAAGATCTTGGAGTTTTTGTGGTGAGAGAAAGCTGAACGTGAGCCAAGAGTGTGATGCAGCAGCTCAAAAAGCCAATGGGATTCAAAAGGAGTGTCCAGATCGAGGGAAGTCATGGCACCTCTTCTTCTACTTTGGTCAGGCCTCTTCATCTGGAATCACACGCACTGTGTCCAATTCTGGACACCACCCGCTCAAAAGAGAGGTTGACTCTTTTGAACTGGAAGGTGTCCATAGAACAGTCTTGTTCAACTCCTGTGCCTTTGCAGAGCTCCAGCTGTGCCTCCAGAAAACTTTTTGCCCCCCTTCCTTCCCCCCCTCCTTTTGCCGCTGCTATTATTTTGTCCTCCTCCATGGGAGAAAAAATCTTCCCTTACTACATTGGTAATAGGCTCTGTCCGCTGTCGCCCCCTGCTGCGAGGGAAAGCGTTACGCAGCATGCAAAGGAGGAGAGGAGCCCAATGGGGGGGGCTCCAAAATGACGCCGCGTCATTTTGGAACCGCCCACTGGGCTCCTCTCCCCAAACAGACCGGCAGCATGCAAAGGAGCAGAGGAGCCCAATGGGCGGCTCCAAAATGATGCCGCGTCATTTTGGAGCCGCCCACTTGTTGTGGATAACTTTTGGAACTGCCCACTTGCGCTCCTCTCCTCCTTCACATGCTGCCCTCTGTTAGTGGAAACTCCTATATATTGAACTTCTATATATTGCAGATTATCCAGTACAGAGCCTAATCCAACGCGGTAAGGGAAGATTTTTCCTTTTTCTCCCATGGAGGTGCCAACATCATGTGCGTGCCAAAGTCTACTCTGTTTTTCAAATTCACTATATTGATGCATTAACTTTATAAAACTTTTGTAATTGTGCATATTGCTAGTTTCACTATATTATTATTATTTTGCCTACTCTTTGTCCCCTGCATATGCAGCCTGTTGTGAAAAAGAGGTGCCGAAACGCCATAAAACATTTTGTGTCATTTTGGTTGGTGGTGTGCCCCAGGATTTTGTAAATGTAAAAAATGTGCCTCGGCGCAAAAAGGGTTGGGAAACACTGCTAGAAAGAGGGCGACTAAAAGGATCAAAGGTCTGCAGATCATTAATCCCCCACAGAATCCTAGAATCCTTGAGTTGGAAGAGACCTCGTGGGCCACCCAGTCCAACCCCCTTCTCCCAAGAAGCAGGAAAAGCACAATCAAAGCACCCCCACCCCACAGATGGCCATCCAGCCTCTGTTTCAAAGCCTCCAAAGAAGGAGCCTTCTCCCCACTCCGGGGCAGAGAGTTCCACTGCTGAACAGCTCTCATAGTCAGGAAGTTCTTCCTCATGTTCAGGTGTAATCTCCTTTCCTGTAGTTTGAAGCCATTGCTCCCTTGCACCCTCATCTCCAGGACAACAGAAAACAAGCTTGCTCCCTCCTCCCCCTTAAATATTAATACATGGCTATCATCTCTCCTTTCAGCCTTCTCTTCTGCAGGCTAAAAATGCCCTGCTCTTTAAGTCAGCTCCTCATAGGGCTTGTTCTCCAGATCCTTGATCATTTGAGTCGCTCTCCTCTTGATTCCAGCTTGTCAATATCTCTCTTCAATTGTAGGGCCCAGAATTGACGCAGTGTGATTCCAGGTGTGGTCTCACCAAGGCAGAATAGAGCATGGGGAGCATGACTTGCTTGGATCTAGACACTAGGCTCCTCTTGATGCAGGCCAAAATCCCTCTGAGGAGCATCTTCAAGAACTGGGTCTGTTTAGCCTCCTCTCCATCTCCTTCTTGAACTGCTTTGCCCAGAACTGGACGCAGGGTTATGATTCCAGGGGTCTATGACTTATTTATTTATTTATTTATTATTGTTCGTTTTTATTTACCACTCCTTCCAGCAGGCTCAGGACGGTTTACATAAAATCAATTGATAAAACAGCAACGTTACAATTTAGTAATAACAACAATATAAAACAGTACATAAAAACAGCAATCTAAATAAGACTCAGGATTTGAGGAATTTCCTCAGGAATCATTTAGGTCAGGGCTGTCCAACGGGCGGCCCCGGGGCCGTAGCCGGCCCCGTCGCCTGTTGGACACGGCCCCACCTAGGCCCTCAGCCGCCATTTTTAAATTTTAAAAAATCGATTTTTTTTAAAATGGCGTGGGGGGGGAGGGAGCGGGGCAGGGAGGAGGGAAGAGAGCTGGCTCCTCCTCCTTCGCCCTTCCTCCTTCCCCTCCCTGCACCGCGGCTCACGATTGGAGCCGCGGCACGTCCGCGGGGGGAGGAGGGGCGAAGGAGGAGGAAGTCAGCTGGCTGCTTTCTTCCTCCCCCTCCTCCTTCCCCTCCCGCGCCGGCGTTCGGGATCGGGCAGGGCGCGGGGAAAGAGGGAGAAAGGAGAAGCCAGTCAGCTGACTGGCTTCTCTCTCTCTCTCTCTCCCCGTGCGCGCGGGATCCCAGGCGTCGGGCGCGCTGCTGGGAAAGAGAGAGAGAGAAGCCAGTCAGCTGACTGGCATCTCTCTCTCTCTCCCCCGCGCCCAGGCGTCGGGCGCGCGGGGAAGGAGAGAGAAAGAGAGAAGCCAGTCAGCTGACTGGCATCTCTCTCTCTCTCCCCGCGCGCCCAGGCGTTGGCGCTGGCGGGGAAGGAGAGAGAGAGAGAGAAAGCCAGTCAGCTGGCTGGCATCTCTCTCTCTCTCCCCGCGCGCCTCAGGCGCCGGGCGCGCAGCTGGGAAGGAGAGAGAGAGAGAGAGAAGCCAGTCAGTTGACTGGCATCTCTCTCTCTCTCTCTCTCTCTCTCTCCCCGCGCACCCAGGCGTCGGCGCGCTGGGAAGGAGAGAGAGAGAGAGAAGCCAGTCAGCTGACTGGCATCTCTCTCTCTCTCCCCGAGCGCCCAGGCGTCGGCGCGGGCGGGGTAGGAGAGAGAGAGAGAAGCCAGTCAGCGGACTGGGATCTCTCTCTCTCCCCCGCGCCCAGGCGTCAGCGCACGCGCTGGGAAGGAGAGAGAGAGAGAGAGAAGCCAGTCAGCTGACTGGCATCTCTCTCTCCCCGCGCCCAGGGGCAGGGCGGGGTGGGGCTGGGAGAGGGGCCTGGGGCGGGGCTGGGGGAGGGGCTGGGGGCGGGGCCGAACAGCCCCCCAGGTCATCAGTGACCTCAAGTCCGGCCCTTGGCCGGTTAGAAGTTGGACAGCACTGATTTAGGTTAAAGGCCTGCCTGAAAAGGGTCGTTTTACAGGCTCTCCGGAATGGGCCCAGTTCCTTAATGGCACGAACTTCTTCTGGCATTGAATTCCATAGCGACGGGGCTGCTACGGAAAAGGCTCCTGATCTGGTAGTAAACAAGTGGCAGGAGTGCATGGATGGAACCACTAAGAGATTCTGCTCTTCCGAGCGTAGTGATCTCGGGGGAACATATGGGGTGAGGCGGTCCCTCAGATACACCGGTCCTAGACCATACAAGACCTTAAAGGTCAACACCAACACCTTGAAAACAATCCGGTACACTATTGGTAGCCAGTGCAGTTGCTGCAGAATAGGTGTGATGTGCTCTCGTGCAGGTGCTCCCACCAGCAGTCGAGCAGCAGCATTTTGCACTAGCTTGAGTTTCCGGATTGATGACAAAGGAAGGCCAATGTCGAGGGCGTTTCAGTAGTCCAGTCTCGAGATGACCGTTGCCTGGATCACCGTGGCCAGGTCGCCTCTGGGCAGATAAGGAGCCAGCCGCCTAGCCTGGCGTAGATGGAAAAACGCGGTCCTGCATACCATGGAGATTTGCATCTCCATTGATAGCAGCGGGTCTAACTGGACCCCCAGGCTCTTTACTGAAGACGGGCTTAAACGCTCGCCATCCAGGGTAGGCAGCTGGCATCCATCAAGCCCAGGGCGACCCAGCCATAGGATCTCCGTCCTCAACGGATTCACCTTCAACCGGCTGGCACGCAGCCAACCAGTCACGGCTTCTAGGCATCAATGGAAACAATTGGGTATGGTATCTGGCCATTCTCAGCACAAGCTGGGTGTCATCAGCGTACTGGTGACACTCCAGACCAAAGTCGCGAACCAGCTGAGCCAGTGGGCGCACATAGATATTAAACAATAAAGGGGAAAGGATGGCGCCCTGGGGGACCCCACAACTTAAAGGGAGTCTCCCAGAAACCACCCCTCCACACGTTGTCCCTGATCTTGGAGAAAGGAGGCCACCCATTTAAGGGCAGTCCCCCTAACTCCTGTCACGGATAAACGGTTTTTATGAGTGATGGTCACTCGTTGGCCTGATAGGTGTTTTGTGTCCACATTTGGGGTCAATTTGTCCAGTGGTTTTTGAGTTATGCTAACCCCACAAAGAAACATTACATTTTAATTTATATAAATTTACATAATCATAAAAAAGATCAACTTCCGTCGATCTGAACACTAGACATCTATTGATGCAGCCTAGAATTGCGTTGGCGCTCTCTTGACACTTCTGGATCCCTTTCACACGGACAATTTCCAAGCCAGGTGTCAACCCATCCGTTCAGTATAAGCAAACTGTTATTAGTCGTTTATTCTCTCATTCTCACACGGCTGCAAACCGGTCGTATCTGAAGATGTTCTAAGCCGTGTACAACCATAACAAAGCACGCAATGTGGAAACAGAACTTAGAACGGAGAAGCAATATTTACATTATCCATAAAGGACAGGATAGGCAAGAATGCACCAGGAAAGTTTGGAAAAACAGGTACACCCGCAACAAGTCACCTGCATGGGCAGACGGTAGCCCTCCAGGTGTTTTGGGTATATGGCCTCGCACCTTGGGTTTCTCAAACTGAAATCCAGGAATTCCATGTTTTGTTTTGTTTTCAACTAGCTGTACCCGCCACGCGTTGCTGTGACCAACCTTCCCTCCCTCTTCCTCTCTTTCTTTTGCTCTCCTTCCTTCCTTCCCTTTTTTCTTTCCTTCCTTCTTCCCCGTTTCCTTCTTCCCCTTTTCCTTTCCCTTCTTCCTTCCCCTTGATTTTTTTCTTTCCCTTCGTCTTCCTCTTCTTCTTTCTCTCCTTCCTTCCTTGATTTTTTTCCTTCTCCCCTTCCTTCCTTTCATCTTCCCTTCCTTCTCCTTTTTCTTTCCCTTCCTCTTCTTTCTTTCTCTCCTTCCTTCCTTCCTTCCTTCTCTTCTTCCCTTTCTTCCCCCCTTTTTTCTTTCCCTTCTTCTGTCTCTCCTTTCTCTTCTTTTGTCCTTCTCTATCTATTCCTGGACATCTGTTTCTCTTCATTTACCTTACTAGCTGTAAGCACCACATGTTGCTGTGACCAACCTTCCCTCCCTCTTCCCCTCTTTCTTTCTCTCCTTCCTTCCCTTTTTCTTTCCTTCTCCCCTTCCTTCCTTCTCTTCCTCTTCCCTTCCTTCCCCTTTTTCTTTTCCTTCGTCTTCCTCTTCTTCTTTCTTTCTCGCCTTCCTTCATTTTGTTTCCTTCTCCCGCTCCTTCCTTCCTTTCCTCTTCCCTTCCTTCCCCTTTTTCTTTCCCTTCCTCGTCCTCTCTTTCTTTTTCTCCTTCCTTCCCTTTTTCTTTCCTTCTCCCCTTCCTTCCTTCTCTTCCTCTTCCCTTCCTTCCCTTCCTTCCCCTTTTTTCTTTTCCTTCGTCTTCCTCTCCTTCTTTCTTTCTCTCCTTCCTTCCCTTTTTCTTTCCTTCTCCCCTTCCTTCCTTCTCTTCTCCCCCCCTGCTTTTCTTTCCCTTCCTCTTCCTCTCCTTTCCTCCTTATCTACCTATTCTCGGACTGCAACTCCTAGCAGTCCTCCTGATCAATTTATCTACCTACCTATATAGCTCTATCTAATCAATCTATCTTATCTTGCTGGGAGTTGTGGTCCAGGAATAGGAAATTGGAAATACGCAGGGATTGGGATGCTCTCAAAGAAATCCAAGGAGAAGAAAGTTTGCAGCTTGGAAGCAGCGCATTTGGATCACCTTCCTCTCCTAAAGAGCCTGGTCCAGGGGATGCTGGGAGCTGTAGTCCAGAAGAGAGAGTGGATATGCTATTGTGTGTTTTCTTTGCCAAGGGGAGTTGTTGTGCACATGCGCTGTAGCGTCTTTTTGCTTTTTTGGCCTTTTAAGTCCTGTCGTGTTTTTCTGTGTTTTTATGAGTGATGGTCACTTGTTGGCCTGATAGGTGTTTTGTGTCCAAATTTGGTGTCAATTTGTCCAGTGGTCTTTGAGTTATGCTAATCCCACAAACAAACAAACAAACAAACATTACATTTTTATTTATATAAATTTACATATTCATTAAAAACCAGTGAAACAAATCTATATATAGTGTTCCCCCGCTACTTCGCGGTTCACTTATTGCAGACTCGCGCTGTTCACTTATTGCAGACTCGCTGTTTCGTATAACTACTAAAATAATATATTTATTATTTATTTATTTACTTTGCTTCTAGACCGCCTCTCTCAGCCCGAAGGCGACTCGAGGCGGTGTACAACAGCAAAAACTGCTCAAGACAAACATATCAACAATTATCAATACAATATTTAATATATAAATATTAAAATAAATAGAGCATCCCTACATTGCAGTTTTTCACTTATTGCGGGAGGTTCTGGAACCTAACCCCAGCAGTAAGTGAGGGAACACTGTACATGTATGTATGCAAGAACCAATGCAATGCTTCCTAACATCTATACCAGGCCTGGGCAAACTTTGGCGCTCCAGATGTTTTGGACTTCAACTCCCACAATTCCCAACAGCCTCAGGCCCTTTCCTTTTCCCCCTCAGCTGCTTAAACAGCCTCCAAAGGTGCCAAAAAATCTGGACGTCAACACAGCAGACCTCCTTTCTGTTCTGCCTGTCTCTGTCCTATCTATCCAAAATGGCATTGAATGCTTGCTGTCGCTCCATCCTCTATGACGAAAAGCCATCAGGACTTCCTCCTTCCTTTTGGTCACCGGGCATTTTCTGATCTTTTTCTTATTTTATTTTAGTTATTTATTAATTATTTGAACTTGTATGCCGCCACTCCCCGAGGGCTCGGAGCGGCTCACAATCATATAAAAACATAATACAATCAAAACAGCATTTCAAATTGGCAAAAATAGTTATACAATTTAGCAGTCAAATGCTAACCGAAAGAGGTGAGTCTTGCAGGCCTTGCAAAATGATGGTAGTCTTGCAAGGCCCGGAATTCACTTGGAAGAGTATTCCAAATTGATGGTGCCACCACAGAAAAGGCTTTATGCTGGGGGGGACGCCAAGCGGATAGATTTAACGCTAGGTACCTCGAGGAGGTTCAGATGTTCGGAGTGGAGTGATCTCTGGGGTTAATAGGGGATAAGACAGTCCCTCAGATACAATGGCCCCAGACCATGCAAGACCTTGAAGGTGATCCGGTGCCCGACCAGAAGCCAATAGAGCTGCAAAAGGGTGGGAGTTATGTGACCTCTCGCTGGGGTTCCAGTAAGAAGTCGTGCAACGGCATTCTGGACGAGCTTAAGTTTCCGGATCAGAGACAAGGGCAGGCCAATGTAAAGGGCATTATAGTAGTCCAGTCTCGAGATGACCGTGGCTTGGATCACTGTGGCCAGGTTGTCTCTAGATAGGTAGGGAGCCAGCCGCCTAGCCTGCCGCAGATGGAAGAAAGCGGTTTCGCTGATGCTGGAAATTTGAACTTCCATCGTCAGCAAAATAACCCCAAGGCTCTTTACAGAAGATGGCGGGCATAATGCCTCGTCATCCAGGGTAGGCAGCTGGACTGCCCCACCCACCGGACGCCCCAGCCACAGTATCTCTGTCTTTGCTAGATTCACCCTCAATCTACTGGCACGCAGCCATCCAATCGTAAAATGGTGTCGTATGGTGTCGTAAAATGCCTCCCTCACTTGTTTTTTAGCGGTACCTAATTTCTCTACTTACAGCTCAAGTTGTTTTCGAACTGCTTAGGTAAACAGTAAGCTGGGCTGAAAGTTGGGAGCTCATGTAAACCCGTGGCTTCAAACTGACAACCTTTCGGTTGGTAGAAATTATCATTGCTGGTAATTAACCAGCGGTGTTAAAGCCCGGCCTGGGGATATGCCTACGCTATAGAATGAATGCCGTTTGACATCGTTTTCTTTACCAGGGCTCAAAAATGTGAAAATGTGTATGTATGTACCTCAAAGAGTGCTACATGGCCTAATTGGTTTTTTTTATTTTTTTAAAAAAAAGATTAATCAAACCATACAATTCACCATTCTGGACACAAGGTGGCAGGAAAGGTATATTCAATGCATATACAATAACTCCACCAAGGCTGAAAAATCCACTAATTTGAAAACCACTGTGAAGTTATTGCATGAACAATGAAGTTTTTACTGGGGCCAATAGTTAAGGCTATTTTCTTTATTTCTTTCTAATTATTACAAGGAAACGGTCAATCCTGATCAGGGCCGTAGCCAGGATTTTGATTCGGGTGGGGGGGGGGGGGGCTGAGACTGGGTGGAAGAGGGTCTACCCGAGCAAACCTTTTGTATTGTTATCCCAATAACCCCATTAATGTGGGATATAATGAGCATGGTGATCAGATCATGATATGGATAAACATAACAGTTTAAATAATGTACCAGTAAGGCCTTTTCGCGGACCACCCTGAGAATTTCGGGGGGCTGAAGCCCCCTAGCCCCCCGGCTACATGCCTGATCCTGATGAATCTGAACCAAACCTTTCTTGACTATGGGACATGGATGCATGCATGGGGTCTGGGGCCAGCAGTGGTCATAGTCCCTATCTCTTACATTGCACCCCCTTTCTTTTCCAATAGGCACCACCTGCACGGATCGTGCCCCGTGGTGACGCCAGCCCTTCGCCTGCCACTTGCACCTGCCTCTTCTGCGAACAGCAGAAACCTCGTGCCACATTGGTCTCCAGCAAGAACCGGCGTGACCCTTCCGTGGCAGAAGTGGCCGTCCTCTTGCAGGCGGAGAAGCGGGTGCCACGGATTGTGGAGGCCTTTGAACGGAGGACCCAGTGGGAGGCCAAGATGGCACAGGAGGAGAGGGCATTCATGGCCGTCGGGCACAGAGAAACAGAGAAGGACCACAGGGCACCCACGCGAGGCCACCGTCGGTCCAGCAGCGCCCAGGCCCACAGAGCTCACGCCAGGGACCAAGAAGACAAGGAGGAAAGGGGACGGCATCGGGAGTCCCAGGCCCGGGCACCCAGGGGGAAAGCGGCCACGCAGCCAAGGAGGTGCCCCAGTTTCATGGACAGGCTGCGAGGGATCCATTAGGTCCCTGGGCTTGTAAGGCTGAGAGCAAAGGCACGGGAGAGAAGCAGTGGTTGGCACAGCCTGGCACCCCTGCCCTTCACAAAAATGTATGGACCCCAAAAGTGTCAGGACCCATCACTGGTGCAGGAGGTGGTCAGTGCAGAAGGGATTGCCGTGATTGGCACGGCTTTCATTCACTACTCGCCGCAAGGATGAAGATTGTAATCCACTTGGCCAGCGCCTGGAACATCCTGGCACACTTGTATGGAGATAACCACCCAAAGAATGTCAGAATGGTGGTTGATGGAGATGTGATACCATTTCAGCAGCAGCTCCAGATTCCCAGGTGGAGCAGCGATTGGCACAGACTGGCACCTCTGCCCTCCACAAGTATGGAGGCACAACCCCAGAAAGTGTCAGGAAAGTGGTCAATGGAGATAGCTGCATCAAGCTCCGGGTTTCGGCTAGCCTGGCATTACTGCCCTGCAAAGGAATGGAGATATAACCCCCAAAGAGTGCCAGGAAAACACCCTTGGTGCAGAAAGTGGTCAGCGGAGATGTGACATGGAGAAGGGATTGGGACAGTTTTCAGCTAGACCACTGATTGGCACAGCCTGGCATCCCTGCCTTTCACAAGTATGGAAATATCCACCTAAAAGTATCAGGAACTGACCTTTGTAGCAAAAGGTGTGTGAGGGAGGTATGGTACGGTAAAGACCTTGCAGCAGCAGACCCAAGTTCTCAATGAGACCAGGGATTGGCACCGCCTGGCACACCTGTCCTCCACAAGTATGAAGACACAACCCCAAAGAGTGTAAGGAACTCACCTTTGGTGCAAAAGATGTAATATGCAGAAGGTATGGCAGCGGCAGCAGGCTCCAAGTCTCAGATAGGCCAGTGAGTGGCACCACCAGGTACCCCAGCCCTCTAGAAGTATGCAGATACAACACAAAGAATGCCTGGAAGTTACCCAACTTTGGTGCAGAAGGTGGTCAATAGCGATGTGATACGGAGGTCGCATTGCAAGAGTAGGCCCCAGGTTCTCAGCTGGACATCCTTGCTCTCCACAAGTATGGAAATCAACCCAAAGAGTGCCAGGAACCCACCTTTGGTGAAGAAGAAGGTGGTCAGAGGAGATGGAAGAAGCCACTGCAGCAGGTCTCTCCAGGGATTTGCCTAGCCCAGCCCAGGTCTTGCCATGGGGCAGGAGGGAGAGGGTCGATAGGACCAGGATGAAAGAAGCCTTTGGGCTGGGTCTTTGTGCTCAGCGGAGGACACCAGTTGGGTAGTTTTTCCCAAAAGAGACATCGGCCAGTCTGTAGGAATAAACGGTGGCTGTGAATCCAGATGTGGCCTCAGAAGTCTTTTGTTACTGCCCCAGAACTGGAGGCCATTCTCATAGCATCCTACAAGACTAACAAGCAAGGGTGGTTCAACAACCAAAAAACTAACACAAAGCTCAATATATGAAAATATACTATCTATTATATAAAGGAGGTCCCGTCATGGAACGACCGTCCTAGGCAGAGAAACCTTACAAGGCAGAGACACCAAACTTGGCAACAAAAAATAGGCCTCAGGCAAGGTAGGTTTTTAGCAAAGTAACTCCCTCCCCCCAAAACCTAGAAGGCCCCCAAAACAACGATACAAAAAAACCTACATTTCCCAGCGTCCTCCGCTGCTGCCAACGAATCTCATAACGCCTCTATTGGCCAGCCAACATGAACATTCCGAGTTCCGACCCATAATAAACTGGCAGAGGAAGATAAGGCAAAGGCCTGAGGCAGTCGCCAACACAAACACCCAATTCACTTCCCACAGAATATTTAAACCCCTACAAATCACAGCCCACACCCAAAATTGACAGTAAGGCTTCATTAACTTGATTTCCCTGACTAGGCCTCACTTAATGGGATGCTGTTTACGCTCTGAATTGACAGTAAGCCTTCATTAACTTGATTTTCCCGACTAGGCCTCAGCTCATGGGACATTGTGTATGGCCTGAATTGACAGTAAGGCTTCATTAACTTGATTTTCCTGAATAGGCCTCAGCTCATGGGACATTGTGTATGGCCTGAATTGACAGTAACCTACCTTGGCACACAGAGCCCCTATGACCCACGCTACATTCTACTGCAGTTTGGAGGAGGGTGGACCATGGATGATGGGATCTGATGTACCTCCACTCACTTCCAAAGTACCCCACCCACACAAGCATCAACCTCTACATCAACACAGCAGACGGAAAGACGAAAAACATTGCATATCCACAAGCTATTCAGAACACCAGCAACACCACACACCGACAACTCCACAGCACTTCAACATCCCACCCACCAGAACAACCCACAACGACACAGCCATGACCCCACCAAGACCATAAGTAACATCAATTCCAACCCTTACATACTCAGACTTTCTCGCATCTCCTAAATAGGGCACAGCAACGCGTGCCGGGTACAGCTAGTATATTATATATTGTGCATGTAAATAGGTGGAGTACAATACCAGACATTCAACGGTCTCCTTGGAATTCAAATATGAATCATATAATTCGAAATATAACTCAGTTCTATTGTAGTATCGTGTAGTAGATGTAGAAATAATAGTCCATAAAGATCCACAGTGATCAAATTAAAGTCCAAATCCTGGAAAGTCCTGCCGTTCGTGTGGCAACGTCCAGTTTGTGATCCAAGTCAACCGGGATCGGTTAGGGAAGTTCCAAGGAGGAAGGGTAAAGTGTAGTACTCCAAAGGGGTAGAGCGGATATACAAAATTCGTGAAGAAAGCCAGATGAGGCGAAGGCGTAAATTCAATATATGGTAGAAATCCCACAAGAAACCACATGCCGACGGAACAGCGTGAGTGTATCACGATTCCCATTGGCCAATATAATCCGTTTCACCAGACAATGAAATGATTCGCTTTTCAAGGCTTAAGCGGTAATAATCATATCCTCAAATTAGTATAAGATAACTGTAGCATAACCTCGTGTCAATGTGCGCGAGGTGACCCAAAGGTGATACGGATTTTGTATATCCGCTCTATAACTACTATAAAATTATTTTCGTTACTACATAACTGTAATTTTGCTACTGTTATGAATCGTCATGTAAATATCTGATCTGCTGGATGTATTTTCATTCACTGGACCAAATTTGACACAAATACCTGATACGCCCAAATTTGAATATTGGTGGGGTTGGAGGGAGGGGGTGTGTCCGAATTTCTCATTGAGAAGTTGCTGGGATTTATAGTTCATCTACAATCAAAGAGCAAATTTCTGATATGCCCAAATTTGAATAACAGTGGCGTTGGAGGGTATTGTTTTTATCATTTGGGAGTTGCAGTTGCTCGGACTTATAATTCACCTACAATCAAAGAGCATTGTGAACTCCACCAATGATTGAATTGAACCAGTCTTGGTATACAGAACTCCCGTGACCAACAGAACATACAGTACTTGGTAGGGTTTGGTGGACATTGACCTGGAGTTTTGGAGTTGTAGTCCACCTACATCCAGAGAGCACTCAAACAATGATGGAGCTGGACCAAACTTGGCACAAATACTCAATATGCCTAAATGTGAACACTGGTGGAGTTTGGGGAAAATAGACCTTAGCATTTGGGAGTTGTAGTTGCTGGGATTTATAGTTCACCTACACTCAAAGAGCATTCTGAACCCCACCAACGACAGAATTGGGCCAAAATTCCACACAGAATTCCCATGACCAAAGAGAAAATACTGTGTTTTCTATTGGTCTTAGGCGACCCCTCTGACACCCTCTCGTGACCCCCCTAGGGGTCCCGACCCCCAGGTTGAGAAACGCTGGTCTACACGATACTCCAATAGAACTGAGTTATATTTTGAATTATATGATTCATATTTGAATTCCAAGGAGACCGTCGAATGTCTGGTATTGTACTCCACCTATTTACATGCACAATATATAATATACTAGCTTGGGGACCCGGCGGTGCCCGGGTCATTTGAGAAGTGCAGCAGCATGTAGAGTGGGTCATGGGGGCTCTGTGTGGCAAGTTTGGCCTTGATCCATCATTATTGGGAGTTGCAGTGGTATCATGAAATTACTGAAGGTAGCGGAAGCCCCATCATCTCTGGTCCACCCTCCCCCAAAGTGTAGTAGGATGTAGATTGGGTCATGGGGGCTCTGTGTGCTAAGTTTGGTATGTATTGGTGAATGGATGAGGGTTGCATTGTTTTGAGGAAGTGAGTGAAGGTACTTCAAGTCCCATCATCCGTGGTCCGTCTCACACAAAACAGCACCAGGATGTAGAGTGGGTCATGAGGGCTCTGTGTGCCAGGTTTGGTGTTGATCAGTCATTGGATTAGGTTTGTAGCAGGCTTGGAAAGTGAGGGAAGGTACTGCAAGTCCCATCATCCATGTTCTGGCCCCCTCCAAAGTTCAGTAGGATGTAGAATGGGTCACTGGGGCTCTGTGTGCCAAGTGTGGTCTTTCTCTGTGTTTGTTGGGGGCCGCAGTTCTGTGGGAACAGAGGGGTGTGAAAGTACTACAAATCCCATCATCCATTGTCAGTCCTCCCCCAAACCTCACCAGGACATGAAGGCAGTCATGGGGGTTATGTGTGTCAAGTGTGGTCTCGATCAGTAATTGGATGAGGGTCGCAGCGGACTTGGGAAGTGAGTAGAGGTACTTCAAGTCCCATAATCCATGGTCCACCCTCCTCCGATCTGCACCAGGATGTAGAGTGGGTCATGAGGGCTCTGTGTGGCAGGTTTCGTGTTGATCAGTCATAGGATTAGGTTTGTAGCAGTCTTGGAAAGTGAGGGAATGTACTGCAAGTCCCATCATCCATGTTCTGGCCCCCTCCAAACTTCAGTAGTATGTAGAGTGGGTCACTGGGGCTCTGTGTGCCAAGTGTGGTCTTTATCAGTGTTTGTTGGGGGCCACAGTGGCCTGTGGGAACAGAGGGGTGTGAAAGTACTACAAATCCCATCATCCATTGTCAGTCCTCTCCCAAACCTCACCAGGACGTGAAGGCAGTCATGGGGGTTATGTGTGCCAAGTGTGGTCTCGATCAGTAATTGGATGAGGGTTGCAGCGGACTTGGGAAGTGAGTAGAGGTACTTCAAGTCCCATCATCCATGGTTCACCCTCCTCCAAACTGCACCAGGACATAGAGTGGGTCATGAGGGCTGTGTGTGCTAAGTGTGGTATGTATTGGTCCTTTTTGGTGGCCTCAGTGGTCTGTGGGAACCAAAGTGTTTGAAAGTACTACAAATCCCATAATCCGTGGGTCATGTCCCCCGAACCACACCAGGACGTAAAGGGGGTTAGGGGGGTTATGTGTACCAAGTTTGGTGCAGGTCCATCACTCGCGCTGGTCGCTGTGGCCTGTGAAAGTGGCTGCCACATATCCGCCCTCCCGCCCTTCCGCCCTCCCGTCCTTCGCACACATACATACATACATACAAACATTCCGCTTTATAAAGGTATACAGATACAGATAGTATACTTTCATATATTGAGCTTTGTTTTAGTTTTTTGGTCATCCTCATAGCATCCCCATCATCAGGGAGGACTCGTCCTGACACAGGATGAGCCCAATAATCCAAATACAGTGTTCCCTCACTTATCGCGGGTGTTCTGTTCCAGGGTCACCCACGATAAGTGAAAATCCGCAAAGCAGGGACGCTATATTAATTCTCATATTTATACATTATTTTAGCATAGGTATAAGAAGTGTGCATGCACAGTCTAGCCCTTGTGCTTCCTTACCCGCCTCCGGAGCCCCGCCACGCCTCATGCCGCCACTTTGCCGGGGCCCACGGATGCCAGGGAGGCAGGCCTGGATGTTGTTAGGGCGGCATCGGCACCTCTGGAATGAGAAGGACAAAGCACATCTGCTCGCAGCCCAAGCCATCTATGGAATGAGCAAAAAAAGCGACCGGATGCACACCAGCCGCCCTTTCTGAGGCCTGTTGTAATGTAAATATTTTATATTAGTATTTATTTTAAAATCCGTGAAACAGCGAGTCCGTGTAAAGCGAACTGCAAAGTAGTGAGGGAACACTGTAAAGGAAATGGGAAAGTTTGGGAAGCATGTGGACACTAGGCTTCTTTTTTTTTAACCTTACCCCATTGCTCCTTATGTGTTGTAGGTTTTTATTGTATTTTTAAAATGTTGAGAGTTGTTTATATGTCAGTCAAATGAGGTAACATCACCAATATCATAAGAGAAGAAGGGCCGCAATTTTGCCTCCTTTTGGCCCTTCACCCAACTCATCCTCCATGTTGATCGATGCCATGGCAAGGCCTTTTCTCGTGGAAATTGACTATGTAACACTATTTTTGTTCCTGGCTTATAAATGCCATTTTCTAATTGGGTCTATCCTAAAATCATGGGGAAAGTTGATTATACTGCAAAAACTTTAGGTTGTTATAGGGTTTGCCGGGCTGTATACAGGACCGGACGAAAGTAAAAAATAGTAGTAAGCGAACCTTTTTTTGGCACCCCCTGGGTCTTTGGCATGATGATGGCGTCTGCGCGCACACCAGAGCACGTATGCACGCAAACAGCTAGTTTCACGCAAGCAATTAGCAACTCCCTCCACTGGAAGCGCTCCGACCCGTTGGCGCATGCGTGAAAGTTTCGCGCATGCGCTATTGGAACCAAGTGCTTCTGGTGGAGGGAGTAGCGAAATGCACTCCCAACAGGATGAAAAGGACAGGGGAACATTTTGCAGCCGGGGCGGATCCTCCCACCCACATGCCGCCCGCCCGCAGCAATGGCGCAGCATGATGCACCAAACCTGGCGGTCGCAGCCAGATCAACCCTTGGCCACGTGGCACCCTGAAGCGGCCGCTTACTTTGCCTCTGCTAAGATCCACCCGTGGCTGTATGGAAGCATTTTAGAAGCATTCTCTCCTGACATTTCGCCTGCATCTATGGCAGGCATCCTCAGAGGTTGGGAGGTCTCACAACCTCTGAAGATGCCTGCCATAGATGCAGGTGAAACGTCAGGAGAGAATGCTTCTAAAACATGGCCATACAGCCAAAAAAAACCTACAACAACCCAGGGATTCCGGCCATGAAAGCCTTCGACAATACAAAGACTTTGTTTCCACGGGAAGGACAACCCGCAGCACACTTACAATAGTTTTTCAATTAATATTTCATAGAGTCTCAACCAATTCGACTTAGTTTGTGGCAGCCACAAGAACAAAGTTTCTGGAGCAGAACTCTCCAGGTAAGGACTACACAATTAAATAGGAAATAACACTTTCGAACCAAGGAACAGAACATGTTTCAAACGCTGTTACATAGTGTTATTGTCTCCTGCTGAGATGAGCGCATGGGGCAGCATCTCAGCCTCACAGCAAGGCCCAGAGACAGGGCGCCCACATGTGGAGCCTGGGTGCAATGCACCCTTGTAAGGCTCATTCAGTAGTCCAAAAAGGGTCTGGGAAAGATGCATCCCTCCCATGCCTTGCTTAGAGAGCTTTGCTTGAAAATAGTACATGTGAAAGGAATGGCACAATGGATTCAAACTCCAGGGAAAGGGATCTTGGGGTTTTGGTGGACAGCTCAATGAAGATGTCAACCCAGTGCGCTGCAGCAGCGAAAAAAGCAAATTCTATGCTTGGCATGATCAGGAAGGGAATCGAAAATAGGTCGGCAAATGTTGTATTGCCTCTCTACAAATCTATGGTGAGGCCACATCTGGAGTACTGTGTACAATTCTGGTCACCGCACCTCAAGAAGGATATAACGGAACTGGAAAAGGTACAGAAAAGGGCAACAAAAATGATCCAAGGGATGGAGCAGCTCCCTTATGAAATCAGGTTGCAACGCCTTGGTCTTTTCAGCCTTGAAAGACGGCGTCTAAGAGGTGACTTGATCGAAGTGTATAAAATCATGCATGGGATAGAAAAGGTGAATAAAGAAAAAATATTTTCTCTGTCACACAACACTAGGACTAGAGGGCACTCCCTGAAGCTCCAAGGTAGGAAAGTTAGGACTAATCAAGGGAAATATTTCTTCACCCAGAGGGTCATTGGGTTATGGAACTCACTTCCAGAGGAGGTTGTGACAGCGGTCAGCCTGGACAGCTTCAAGGCAGGATTAGACAGATTCATGGATACCAAGGGAATCAGTAGTTACTGAAATGGACATCCAAGTGCCACCTCTGTGTTGATGGAGGCAGGCAGGATTTTCCCCGGGTACAGGTTGTGGGGGGTCGGGAGCAGGTGAGGGTTTTGCCCTTCCTTCTGCTAGAGATCCCCGTGTACAACTAGTGGGCCACTGTGTGACACAGAATGCTGGACTAGATGGGCTGAGGCTCGATTCAGCATGGCTCTTCTTATGTTCTTATGTTCTTAGATGGTACCTGGGTATTAGAGTAACCAGCTGCTGCCTTGAAATCCAGCGGAGTCTCTTTCTCTTGAGAGCTTCTTTGACAGAGGCTGGGTGGCTATTTGTAGGGGAACCTTGGGTGATGCCTCCCTATCTGGAAGTAGGAGGCTGGACTGGATGGCCTCTAGGGTTCTTCCATGCAGAAGAGCGCTTTCTCTGTGGACTCTGCTGTTGCCTGGGAAGGCGCTGGAGCCTCCTCCTTTGACATTTTCTCAATGAGGCTGGATGGCCATGTAATCGGAGGTGACACCCCCCCCCCCTCCCGGGGACTCTTTAAAAGATAGTTCCGCATCAGGGAATTCATAGTTTTGCCAAGGACACCAGGCTGGAATGATCCCATAATCCCCTATCTCTTCCCCATGCAGGAATCTAAGGCTCTTTCCATGGCCCCACATAGCAACCCCCTGTAACCCTAAGCAGCATCTGACCATCGGGACTGTGGCACAGGTGGCTGGGTGTCAGCTGCATTAAGATCACTGCTGACCGAAAGGTCATGAGTTCAAAGCCAGCCTGGGTCGGAGTGAGCTTCCGGCCAATTTTGTGTAGCTTGTTGTCGACCTTTGCTACTTGAAAGACAGTTTATTTATTTTTATTTATTATTTACATTTGTATACCGCCCTTCCCAGCAGGCTCAGGGTGGTTTTACAACATATAAAACAACTCATTGGATAAAAGGAACAATAAAAACGTATACCAGTAAGAACAATAGAGAATACAACAGCTAGGATTTGTGGCTATTTAGAGATTGAAGGCTTGCCGAAAGAGAGTTGTGTTACAGGCCTTCCGAAAGGCAGGCAACTCACTAATTCAGTGTTTTTCAACCTTTTTTGAGCCACGGCACATTTTTTTTACATTTACAAAATCCTGGGGCACACCACCAACCAAAATGACACAAAATGACTCTCTAACACAGTAATACATATAGTTGACCTTGAGTTTTGGAATTGTAGTTCACCTATATCCAGAGAGCACTGTGGACTCAAACAATGTTGGACCAGGACCAAATTTAGTATGAATACTCAATATGCCCAAATGTGAACACAGATGGGGAAAATAGACCTTGACATTTGGAAGTTACAGTTTGTGGGATTTATAGTTAACACACAATCAAAGAGCATCCTGAACTCTTGCAAAAATGGAATTGAACCAAACTTGGCATATTGAACTCTCATTACCAACAGAAAGTACTGAAAGGGTTTGCTTGGGAATTGACTTTGAGTTTGAAAGTTGTAGTTCACCTACACCTAGAGAGCACTGTGGACTCAAACAATGTTATGTTATGTTGTTGTTTGTTTTCTATCAGAATCACAATGTTGGAAGGAGGCTCACCACTTTAAGGTCCCTAAAACAGGCATGGGAAAACTTCGGCCCTCTGAGTGCTTTGGACTTCAACTCCCACCATTCCTAACAACCTGAGGCCCTTTCCTGCTTAAATGGCTGAGGGGGGAAAGGAAAAGAGCTTGAGGCTGCTAGGAATGGTGGGAGTTGGAGTCCAAAACACCTGGAAGGTCCAAGTTTGCCCATGCCAGCTTTCGACAGAGACCTCTTCCTCCCCCTCCCCCTTCGCGCCCTTCCTTCCCCCTCCTGCTGAACACTTACCTTTTCTTGCCGCTTCTTCTGCCATTTTGATCCAAGGGGGCAACGTGAGCGTGTTCAGGAGGGGAGGGGGGAGGGAGGAAGACGTGGGGCGAGTCTGCGCAGTAGCATGAGCAAAGCGAGGCAAAGCGAGCAGAGCGAGGCTGGGAAGAAGGGAGCCCAAGTGGAGAAGAAAAAAGTGTTCGGCAGGAGGGGGAAGAAAGGGTATTGGAGGTTCCAATTTCCCACGGCACACCTGACGATCACTCACGGCACACTAGTGTGCCCCGGCACACTGGTTGAGAAACACTGGTCTATGGCATTGAATGTTTGCCATGTATGTGTACATTGTAATCCACCCTGAGTCCCCTGCGGGGTGAGGAGAAGGGCAGAATATAAATACTGTAAATAAAGATATAAATATATAAATAAATTGGGCTGTTATTTATGAATTGGATTCCTTTTTGTATGAATGAACCTCCTGTTTTTATGAATGAACTTTGGCTACTCAGTGCTCTTTTGAACTTTTATGAACTCCCATGAACTTTATAGGAACTTTGATGGACTTTTTGCCAACTTTCATGAACTTTGATGGACTTTGGGGTGGCTGAAATGAATTCTCTTTTGACCTTGCATGCCTTCCTCTTCTCCCAATGAACTCTGTGTATGCCCCATGCCCCCATCCATTATATGGATGTATAGTGAATATGCAGTGGAAGTAAATAACAGATTTAAAAGCACTAGAGTTAGTAAATAGAGTCCCAGAAGAACTATGGACAGGAGTCCGCGACAATGTTCAGGAGGCGGCAACAAAGGACGTCCCAAAGAAAAAGAAAACCAAGAAGGCAAAAATGGAAACATCAGCAAATGGATAACAACTGGGAAGACATATTTGATACAGGAAGATTCAGGAGAAGGGATAAGACCAGGAAACGACAGGCCAGTGACATGTCTGCCTACAATGTTCACGCATTCTACAGAGGGTGCCTCCAGGCAACAACAGCCAGGCCATCTCTATGCAGATACCCTCGCTGGTTGACTTTGAAGCTTTATACCTGGTACTCAGTGCTATTCAAGTTGGCCAATTGCAACCTTTACACTCGATTCAATTCTTTCTCCCACCCTGGACATTATTCCACAAGTATATGTACACTGCACTTGCCTCATTTCCAACAGATCTCTGAACAGGATGCCAGCCACAGATGCAGGCAAAACGTCAGGACAGAGTGCTACTGGAACATGGCTATGCAGCCTGAAAAACTCCACAGCCTTACTAAACAAGGCTGGGTGGCCATCTGTCAGTGCTTTGATTGTTTTTCAAAACCTCTGTGATTCCATCGGGCTGGATATTTCTTCCCATGACATTCCATTTTCATGAACCGCAAGACTCTCTTCCTTGGAAGTCCAATGGTGGAACTCTCTCCTGGGAGGCTTACTTAAACAGAGGCTGGGTGGCCATCTGTCTGGGGTGCTTTGATTGTGCCTATCCTGCAGAATGGCAGGTGGTCTCTTCCACCTCTACGATTCCATCTTTGGAAGGGCTTAAAGACCACCTGTGGGGAGAGCTTGGATGGTGTGACTGGCAGAAGAGAGTTTGACTAAAATAATCAAGGGTCTGGAGAACAAGCCCTATGAGGAGCGGCTTAAAGAGCAGGGCATTTCTAACCTGAAAAAGAGAAGGCTGAGAGAAGACATGATAGCCAGCCATGTATAAATATGTGGGAGACTAGGATGCAATGGAGCAATGGCTTCAAACAACAGGAAAGAAAGGAGATTCCACCTGAACATGAGGAAGAACTTGTCACAGTTGACCATTCACTATTGATCCACCGTTTAGCCATGATGGGAGTGAGGGGGTCTGCCCTTAAATGTGTGGCCTCCTTTCTCCAAGATCGGGGACAACGGGTGGAGAGGGGAGGGATGGTCTCGGAAAGGGTTCCCCTTAATTGTGGGGTCCCCCAAGGGGCTATCCTCTCCCCTCTATTATTGGCCCAACTGGTGTGTAGTTTTGGTCTGGAGGGGGGGAGCTCCGGCTGCCAATAATGGATGGTGAGGTGGTTACCCCGTTGCCTCTGGTTCAAAGCCTTGGGGTCCAACTGGACCCTCTGCTGATGATGAAGGCTCAGGACTTAACCGTGAGCAGAGCAGCGTTTTTCCACCTTCGCCAGGCAAGGCGCCTGGCGTCCTACCTTTCCGGTGACGACCTTGCCACGGTAATCCAGGCCACGGTCATCTCAAGACTGGACTACTGTAGCACCCTTTACATTGGCCTTCCTTTGTCGGTAATCCAGAAAGTGAAGATGGTGCAAAACACTGCGGCTCAACTGCTGGCTGGAGTGACGCTGTCGTGCCACATCACTCCAGTCCTACAGCGCTTGCACTGGCTCTCCATTGAGGACCAGATTGCCTTCAAAGTGCTGGTGTTGACCTTTAAGGCTTTGCATGGCCTGGGGCCAGTGTACCTGAAGGACCGCCTCTCCCTGCACGCTCCCCAGAGACCACTACGGTCCATGGATCAAAACCTATTGGAGGTTCTATCACTTCAGATCTACCGCTTGTCATCGACGTGGCAGCGCACTTTTTCTGTAGCAGCGCCTACCTTTTGGAACGCCCTGCCAGAGGAGGCACGAGCAATAACTGACCTACAGGCTTTTCGGAGGGCCTGTAAGACCAACCTTTTCCATCAGGCATTCAATCTCTAAGCTGTAAGCCCTACTCTGGTCTTAATCTGTTTTTATTATGTTTTCAAGTATGTTTTCAAGTATGTTGTGTTTTGTTATTCGGTGCTGTGAACCACCCTGAGCCTTTTTTGGGAAGGGTGGTATATAAGTCAAAATAATAAATAAAATAAATTAACTTCCTGACTGTGAGAGCTGTTCACAGGGGCGGTCCTACAAGATAGGCCTAGGGCGCCATCTGGGAAGGGGGCGCCATCCTGGCCGCATGGGGCGCCATCCTGGCCCTGCCGATGTTCCTCAGGCAGTGCTGCAGCTGCCTGCTTTTTGACCCCAGCCTTGTGCACTCCGACGCCGCTTCTGGGCACGCGCGGAGGTTTTCACGCAGGCGTAGTTGCTCTGGAGCTGAAGTTGAGCGCAGGAGCAACTGCACATGCGCGAAAACCTCCGCGCATGCCCAGTAGCTCCCTTGCACAGAAGCCTGTAAGCAAAGCACTCCCTATCGGGCGGGCAGGAGTGCTTCCCTCTCCCTTTGCCTCCGCCGCGCGCGCATTTGCAGGGAAGGAGAAAAGAATCAGTGAAGGAAGTGTAAGTGAAGGAATGAATGAAGGGCTTTCCTCCTCCTCCTCTGTGACCTCTTCTCTCTCCCTCCTTCCTTTCTTCGGCTCTATTTCTGTCTAGACCTGAGGGGCCTGAGGCTATGAGGAGTTGTGGGAGTTGGAGTCCAAAACACCTAGAAGGAGGGAGGGAGGGCCCAAGTTTGCCCAGGCCGCGCTGCCTGTATTCGACCTCATTTGAACATTTTGGCTGTTTTTCTATTTACATTTACATTGGGATCCTAATTTTGGACTTATGGGAGACTCCTATGAATTATGAGTCGGGTGATAGGTAATATATTCTGATTTTGATGCATTTACATTGCATTTCTTGTTGATTATTTTACAGTTCTGCTTAATATTGCCATACAATATAATACAAATACAATATAACCATAGAATAATGATATATTTTATATTACATGTAATATTACAAACAATATTGCAGTATAAGTGGTATTGTACAAAATAGTAATATATAATATTTTATTTTACTTTATTTTTTGGGTTATTTGAGTTTTATAGGAGTAATGAAAATATTTAGTAGAGGATAATTTTATTTAAATAAATAATTTTATTATTTTATAATAATAATATAATAGAATGTTACATTATATTATAATGTCAATATATTATAATATAATTATATTGTAATGTAGTATAATATAATTATGATATAATATAGTATGAGTATGGTATAATATATTGTATGTACATTGATACAATATAATACTACTAATGGTATTGTGATATTATAATTGTATATTTGTTTTACATGGGGGGGCAAAATAATGTTTTGGGGGGGCACCAAAATAATGTTCGCCTACCATTTAAAATTACCTTAGACCGCCCCTGGCTGTTCAGCAGTGGAACTCTCTGCCTTGGAGTGTGGTGGAGGCTCCTTCTTTGGAGGCTTTTAAACAGAGGATGAATGGCCATCTGTCGGGGGTGTTTTGAATGTGATTTTCCTGCTTCTTGGTAGAATGGGGTTGGACTGGATGGCCCATGGGGTCTCTTCCACTCTAGGATTCTATGAGTAGATGATCTCTGGGGGTCCCTTCGATTTCTAGGGTGTTTTGGAGTCTGGGGTAGCCAGATCTAACTATCCAAAGGGTTGTCTCTTGGTCTCCTTCCTTCAAAGGCCCCAGGATTCCATTGAACGGATTGGGGCTTAGAAACAGAAGGATGCCATTTCCATCCCAATGGGGAATTCCTCCTCCTTGAAATGCAGCCCAGCCATTTGAGGCCACAGCAGGATTCCTGGGGTTCAGACAAGAAGCAGCTCCCTGGATGTGGATTCAGATGCAAGGCTCTCCTCCTTCCCAAAAGGACTTAGCGACTGACTGGCGGATTATGCCAAAGGCCAAGAGGCTGCAGATCTCTAGTTGGGAAAAGAAAGAAAAGCCAAGCCTAGAGCAGTGTCTCCCAACCTTTTTTGAGCCAAGGCACACTTTTTACATTTGCAAAATCCTGGGGCACACCACCAACCAAAATGACACAAAATGACACTCTAACACAGTAATACAGATAGTTAATATGTTTTTAAATGTATTTATACACTCAGTGTGAAACCTGGACCTGTTTCAATGAACACAACATAGATATCCTGGCAGGAATGGCAGAAAGACACAAACTTCCCACACAGAACTCCCATAACCAAGAGAAAATGCTATAAGAGTTTGGTGGGCATTAACCTTGAGTTTTGGAGTTGTAGTTCACCTATATCCAGAGAGCACTGTGGACTCAAACAATGTTGGATCAGGACCAAACTTGGCATGAATACTCAGGTTCTTAGAAGACACAGCTGGACTCGATCCCGTCCAGTCCGGCTTCCGTATTGGGCATGGGACGGAGACCGTGCTTGTCGCCATTACAGACCAACTTCGCCGCCAGCTGGACCAGGGTGGGTCAGCCCTGCTTGTTTTGTTAGATCTAACAGCAGCGTTTGATACCATAGACCATGCATTGTTGGCCCACCGTTTAGCTGTGACTGGGGTGAGGGGGATTGCCCTTAAATGGGTGACCTCCTTTCTCCAGGATCGGGGACAACGCGTGCAGAGGGGGGGGGAGGTCTCCAGGAGGCTCCCATTAAGTTGCGGGGTCCCCCAGGGGGCCATCCTCTCACCCTTACTATTTAACATTTACATGCGTCCCCTGGCCCAGCTGGTCCGCGACTTTGGTCTGGAGTGTTATCAGTACGCGGATGACACCCAGCTTCTGCTGAGAATGGACGGCAGGCAGGATACCGTACCCGATTGTTTCCATCTATGCCTTGAAGCCGTGACTGGTTGGCTGCGTGCCAGCCGGCTGAAGGTGAACCCGTCGAAGATGGAAATCTTGTGGCCTGGTCGCCCTGGGCTGGATGAGTGCCGGTTGCCTACCCTGGATGGCGAGCAGCTCAGCCCGTCATCCTTCGTAAAGAGCTTCGGTGTCCAATTGGACCCTTTGCTGACCATGGAGACTCAGGTCTCCATGGTCAGCAAAACGGCGTTTTTCCATCTTCGCCAGGCTAGGCGACTGGCACCCTGCCTGTCCAGGGATGATCTGGCCACGGTGATCCAGGCGACGGTCATCTCGAGGTTGGACTACTGTAACGCCCTCTACGTTGGCCTCCCCTTGTTGACAGTCCGGAAACTCAAGCTGGTGCAGAATGCTGCTGCTCGCTTGCTGGTGGGAGCACCAGTGAGGGAGCACATCACTCCCATTCTCCGGCAACTGCACTGGCTGCCTATTGAGTACCGGATTGCCTTCAAGGTGTCTACCTTTAGGGCCTTGCACGGTCTAGGGCCTGAGTACCTAAGGGACCGCCTTACCCCGTACATTCCCCCAAGATCACTGTGCTCGGAAGAGCAGAACCTGCTGGTTATTCCATCACCCCGCTCCTGCCACCTGTCCAGCACAAGACAGCGGGCCTTTTCTGTTGTGTCTCCCATGACTTGGAACTCACTGCCTAGCCACGTTCAGGCGATCCACGAACTTGGCCCTTTTCGAAGGGCCTGCAAGACTGCCCTCTTCAGACTAGCGTTTGGCTAGCCTGAATGTAGATGTATATCATCGTCCGAGCTAAGATCTGTAATTTACTGGCTACTGGCTATGTATTATGCGTTTTACTGAATTTTACTGTATGTTTTATTGTGTATTTTAATGCTACTGTGATCCGCCCCGAGCTTGCAGGGAGGAGCGGAATATAAAACCGAATAATAAATAAATAAATAAATATGCCCAAATATGAACGCAGATGGAGTTCAGGGGAAATAGGCCTTGACATTTGGGAGTTGAAGTTGCTGGGATTTATAGTTCCCCTACAATCAAAGAGCATTCTGAAACCCACCAATGATAGAACCGGGCCAAACTTCCCACACAGAACCCCCAGGAGGCAAGAGGAGGTCTCTACTTGGGGAAAGGGAGGCGGGCCTTCCCAATGCATGGAGAGGGAGAGACCAAGTACACAATGGGTGGGGAGGGTGGGTGTTTGTAATTTTGTGCCTTTATCGAGGTAGGTTTCTTAAGGTTTTTATACTTCAACACACTAAAACACCCCCCCCCCCCCGGAGGTTCCAATTTCCCACGGCACACCTGATGATTGCTCAGGGCACACTAGTGTGCCTCGGCACACTGGTTGGGAAACACTGGCCTAGAGCAACAAATGTCAACACACACACCAAGGAGATACCTTGCCCTGGTTTGGACCTACATGGCTGCTTTGGGAGCAGGGAATTTCATTGTATTATGGACTTGGAAGAGACCTCTTGAGCCCATCTAGTCCAACCCATTCTGCCATTATGCGGGAAAAGCACAATCAAAGCACCCCCGACAGATGGCCATCCAGGATCTGTTTAGAAGCCTCCACCGGGAATGTGGTGCAGCTAGCTGGGTGTCAGCTGCATAAGATCTCTACTGACCAGAACGTCATGAGTTCGAGGCCTGCCCGGGTTGAGGTGGGCTCTCGACCTATTGTGTAGCCTGTTGTCGACCTTTGCAACCCGAAAGAGAGTTGCATCTGTCAAGTAGGAAATTAAGGTACCACTTAGTGGGGTGAGAAGGGCGGAATATAAATGAAGTAAATAAATAAATCTACGTATATAATAAAAGTCAGTGTTTGCGGGTGGTGGGTGGGTGGTGCGACCAAACGAATATGTGCCAGCGTTTCGATTGGCTCCCACTATGGGATAATTTGCATAAAGGACTCCCATTGGCCAGCCAACACGAACATTCTGACCCTCTAAAGTGCCAGAGGGGGGTAAGGAAAAGTGTAATCTGAAGTCAGGCATGGTGGGCGTTTAAGTCCAAAACACTTTGCAGCCCCCAACAATGAGACAACAAAACCAAACTTGACACACAGAACCCACAAAACCCACTTTACAATTCATTCAGCCTCTGCTACTACTAATAATAATAGTAACAACAACAACAGGTTCCTAGAGTAGAAGGAGACCTCCAGTCCAACCTTCTGCATTAAGGGAAAAAACACAATCAAAGCATTCTTCACAGATGGCCATTCAGCCTCTGATAATAATAATAATAATGGGTTCCTAGAATAGGAGGAGACCTCCAAGGGCCATCCTGTCCAACCTCCTTCTGCACCTGGGCGGCGTCGGGAACCTACGAGGTGGGACTGAGCCTTCCTCCCGCCCTGCCTGCGATCTACCAGAACGCCCTACGCCAGTGTTTTTCAACCTTTTTTGAGCCACGGCACATTTTTTACATTTGCAAAATCCTGGGGCACACTACCAACCAAAATGACACAAAATGACACTCTAACTCAGTAATACATATAGTTAATATGTTTTTAAATGTATTTATACACTCAGTATATAACTGGTGAACAATGAACAGGAGAGTTGATACACTGTCACTAGAAAGGCCAAATGCCAAATATAGTAATAGTTGGTAAACATAAACACGAAAACACACCCGGTCCTCAGGGAAGCCGGCTGGAAAGAGAGCAGCCAGACGGAAGCACACTCTGAGGCAGAGAGTTCCACTGCTGAACAGCTCTCACAGTCAGGAAGTTCTTCCTAATGTTCACCCTCCCATGCAGACATGCTTCCCTGTGATGTTTGCTTTTCTGCCTGCGCTGTTGTGCTCTCTCTCTCTCTCTCTCTCTCTCTCTCTCTATATATATATATATATATATATCACGCTCACGCTGCCCCCTCAGATCAAAATGGTGGCAGAAGCGGCAGTGTGAGTAAAGCGAGGCAAAGCGAGCAGAGCGAGGCTGGGAAGAAGGGAGCCCGAGTGGAGAAGAAAAAGTAAGTGTTCGGCAGTAGGGGGAAGAAAGGATATTGGAGGTTCCAATTTCCCACGGCACATCTGATGATCGCTCACGGCACACTGGTTGGGAAACACTGAAGGGATCCAGGGCTGTGATCTACCAGTAGACTGCGATCTACCTATTGAGCACCCCTGGTGTAGAACTACTAAAATAATGTATAAATATTTAAATAAATAGAGTATCCCTACATAGAGCACCGGGACTGTGGCGCAGCTGGCTGGGTGTCAGCTGCATTAAGATCACTACTGACCGAAAGGTCATGAGTTTGAAGCCAGCCCGGGACGGAGTGAGCTTCCAACCAATTGTGTAGCTTGTTGTTGACCTTTGCAGCCCGAAAGACCATTGCATCTAAAATGGAACTAAAACCAGAATACTTTCTACTAGGAATAATTGACTTTGAAATAGATCTAAACAAAGACAAACTCCTGAATTATTTCATGATGGCTGCCAGAATAAACTACGCACGACTGTGGAGAATGAAAGAGATTCCTTCTCAAGAACAATCATCATGAATATAGACAAACGGACCCAATGTAAGAGCATTAAGAAGAATCTAAAAACATCTAAAACGGATTGGACACCTATAAAGGATTTCCAAGAAAACCTGAAATGGTTGATTGACATGGGGAGTCCAGTGGAGTCCCTACTCTGGAGGCTTTGTAAACACTCAGGAGTCTGGATGGCCATCTGTTGGGAGGGCTTGGGTGTTGTCTTCTTCTAGAGCAGAAGGGGCCGAACTGGATGGCCTTTGGGTGCCCCTTCTCACTCTCTAGCATTTGGAGTCTCCTTCTTTGGGGGGTCTCAAACAGAAGCTGGGTGGCCTCTGTTGGGAGGGGTTGGGCTGGATGCCCTCTGGGGGCCCCTCCCCGGCCTAGGTTCCTATGCAAGAGGGGAGGGGCTGCAGCCAAGGGAGGGAGGGAGGGAAGGAAGGAAGGAGGGGGCTGCCCCTTCTTTCTGGTGCCCCTCCCCTCCCCAGAGGGCCAGCCAGCCCTGGATCCCTTCAGCATGGACTTGGGCGACCAGGTGTCCCTGCTTCCTCTCTGGGGCCCCATTTCCAGGGAGGGGCCCCCGCAGCCTTTCCTGCCATGGCTTCCACATGCGCCCCACCCTCCCAGCAGCCTAGCCATGGCTGCTCCAGGGGCCCCCCCAAACCCCCAACCCCAAGGCAAGGATGCTGAGGGGGAGGAGGAAGAGGAAGAAGAGGAGGAGGAGGAAGAAGAGGAAGAGCGGGAGGGGGAGGACGAGGAGGAAGATGGGGCCAAGGTGGGCCAAGGCAAGCGGGTGATCATGAGGAGGAGAAGGAGGAGGAAGAAGAGGAAGAAGAAGAAGTACCTGCGCCACGCCAAGCCGCCCTACACCTACCTGGCCATGATCGCCCTCGTCATCCAGGCCTCCCCCGAGCAGAAGCTCAAGCTCTCCCAGGTAGGTAGGTAGGTAGGTAGGAAGGAAGGAAGGAAGGAAGGAAGGAAGGAAGGGAGGGGGCTCCTGGGGAAAATGGGGGTTCAAAGCCCGGGGAGGGGGCAGTTGGGGAACACAGCCCTCAGGCTTGCTCTGTTGGAGAACTCTTGCATCTTACGCTTGAGTAGTCCTGTTGAGTCACATTGGACTTACTTCGAGGAAAATTCAAATACTACTCAATGGTTGAGTGTATACAATCATCAGTTCAATGGGTCTGTCTACTCAACTGTTGTATTTACTCAATGGTAGTCAACTCAATGGGTTGACTCAATGGCTAGGTCTATTCGATGGTACTCAATTATCTACGCAATGGTAGCCAACTCAATTTGTCAATGCGATGGTTGGGTGTAGCCAGTGGTAGTCTACTCAATGGGGCTAACCAATTATAGTCAATTCAATTATTCAACTCAAATCACTGGGAGTAATCAATGATGGTCAACTCAATAGGTTGACTCAATGGCTGGGTCTATTCAATGGTAGTCAGCTCAGTTGGTCAACTCAATGGTTGTGTGTAGTCAATGACAGTCAACTCAATGAGTCGACTCAATGGTTGTATCTATTCAATGGTAGTCAACTCAGTAAATCTACTCAATGGCTGGGTCTATTCAGTGGTAGCCAACCTAATGGGTCAACTCAATGTTTGAGTCTACTCAATGGTAGTCTATTCAATCATAGTCAATTTTATGGGTCTACTCAATTGTGCCTAGTCAATGCTGTTCTACTGAATGGGTTTACTCAATGGTTGGGTGTACTCAATGATAGTCAACTCAGTGGGTCTACTCAATTGTTGTACCTATTCTATGGTAGTCAATGGGTCAATTCAATTGTTGGGTGTGCTCAATGATCATCAGCTGAGTGGGTCTACTCAATTGTTGTATCTACTCAATGGTAGTCAACCAAATGGGTCTACTCAATTTTATCTACTCAGTGGTAGCCAACTCAATGGCTGGGTCTATTCAATTGTAGTCAACTCAATGTATCTACTCAATGGTTGGGTAAAAATGGGTCTACTCAATTGTATCCATTCAATGGTAGTCAACACAATGAACTGTCTCATCAAGCCCATTGATACAATTGGGCTAATTTTAGTAGGGTCAAAGTCTGTCCCTGAGGATTATTTCCATTGGAGATCACTTCTTCCCATTGCCTACCTCTCAAAAACTCATGGATGTAGGCCTTGTAATCAAAATAATGTCAACTGGGTGCAATGGGTCAAAAGCTACCCCAGCTAACCCTCAATTTCAACCCTGAGTCCAATTTGGTATGCAGTCAGAACTTTATGAAGGAAATATGGTTAATTTTGCCTTGGGAGAAGAGAGTTTCGGGGGAACAGGCTTGTGAAAACATTATGTAACAACAGTCATAGAATCCTAGAGTTGGAATCAACCTCATGAGCCATCCAGTCCAACCCCTTTCTGACAAGAAGCAGGAAAATGACATTCAAAGCACTCCCGACAGATGGCCATCCAGCCTCTGTTTCAAGGCCTCCAAAAAAGGAGCCGCCACCACACTCCGGGGCAGAGAGTTCCACTGCTGAACAGCTCAGTCAGGAAGTTCTTCTTCATGTTCAGGTGGAATCTCCTTTCTTTCCTGTTTAACTGTCCTCACTTTGAAAGTAGTTGCTATATTCCGGAAATGTCGTTTTGGTGGCACAGACTATATTGAGTTGGTTGCGACTCAATGATGATACCATTAATTGAAAAACTATATCAAAATGTGCTGCAAGATGTCCCTCCTGCAAAGACAGAGTTTGCTGTGTATTTTCCGGGCTCTCTGGCCATGTTCCAGAAGCATTCTCTCCTGACATTTCGCCCACATCTATGACAGGCATCCTCAGAGGTTGTGAGGGGTTTTTTTTCCTGCAATGTAATAAATGTTTCCCATGTTTTTATGATAGAACCAATTAGGAAATGGCTTTTATATCCCAGGAACAAAAATAGTGTTACATAGTGTTACATCCAGTGTTTCCCAACCAGTGTGCCATGGCACACTAGTGTGCCGTGAGCCATCATCAGGTGTGCCGTGGGAAATTGGAATCTCCAATACCCTTTCTTCCCTCTCCTGCCAAACACTTTTTCTTCTCCACTTGGGCTCCCTTCTTCCCAGCCTCGCTCTGCTCGCTTTGCCTCGCTTTGCTCTGGGGCGAGTCTGCGCAGTAGCGCCCACACGGGTCATGTCTTCCTCCATCCCCCCTCCCCTTCTGAACACGCTCACGCTGCCCCCTCGGAGCAAAATGGCGGCAGAAATGGCAGTGTAGAAGAAAAAGTAAGTGTTCGGCAGGAGGGGGAAGATAGGGCGCGAAGGGGGAGGAAGAGGTCTCTGTCGAAAGCTGGCATGGGCAAACTTGGACCTTCCAGGTGTTTTGGACTCCAACTCCCACTATTCCTAGCAGCCTCAGGCCCTTTTCCTCCCCCCCCCCCCTTCAGCCACTTAAGCAAGAAAGGGCCTCAGGCTGTTAGGAATGGTGGGAGTTGAAGTCCAAAGCACCCAGAGGGCCGAAGTTTTCCCATGCCTGTTTGAGGGACCTTAAAGTGGTGAGCCTCCTTCCAACATTGTGATTCTGGATAGAAAACAAACAACAACATAACATAACATTGTTTGAGTCCACAGTGCTCTCTGGATGTAGGTGAACTACAACTTCCAAACTCAAGGTCAATTCCCAAGCAAACCCTTTCGGTACTTTCTGTTGGTAATGAGAGTTCAATATGCCAAGTTTGGTTCAATTCCATTGTTGCAAGAGTTCAGGATGCTCTTTGATTGTTACAGAAACTGTAACTCCCAAATGTCAAGGTCTATTTTTCCCAAACTCCATCTGTGTTCACATTTGGGCATATTGAGTATTCATTCCAAGTTTGGTCCTGATCCAACATTGTTTGAGTCCACAGGTGAACTATAACTCCAAAACCCAAGGTCAATGCCCACCAAACTCTTATAGCATTTTCTCTTGGTTATCGGAGTTATGTGTGGGAAGTGTGTGTCTTTCTGCCATTCCTGCCAGGATATCTATGTTGAGTTCATCGAAACAGGCCCAGGTTTCACACTGAGTGTATAAATGCATTTAAAGACATATTAACTATATTTATTACTGTGTTAGAGTGCCATTTTGTATCATTTTGGTTGGTGGTGTGCCCCAGGATTTTGTAAATGTAAAAAATGTGCTGCTGCTCAAAAAAGGTTGAAAAACACTGGTGTAATCTAATACTTGAAGTGAGAGTTGGGTAAACCAAGGACTTAATTCTGTGTGGCTCCCGCAGAGCAGAATGAATACAAAGCCATTTGGGAAACAAGAGGGCAGATTTGGAGTATGGCATCAGATTACCTGCAGAGACAATGGGTTCTTCGGCCTAAAAGAATCAGCTTTATTTGGGATTATTTCTGGGCTAACAGGCCAGAGACTCACGGAAAGTCATGTCATGTCTGCTGGGTTGCTAGAAATCATCAAGTAAGCATTTGTTGATCCAGCCAATCAAACCATTTCTGATGAAATAAGTAGGTTGCCCCATCAAAGACTTCAAAATTGTTGGGTTCTTAATGTGCCTCATAACTTGTATTTTAAGACGGACCTTCCCAAAATTGGTCTATCTAAGGAAATTACTTCTGTGCCATATAACAACCCATAAAACAGTGTTTCTCAACCTGGGGGGTCGGGACCTGGGGGGGAGGTCACAAGAGGGTGTCAGAGGGGTCACCAAAGACCATCAGAAAGCACTGTATTTTCTGTTGGTCATGGGCGTTCTGTGTGGGAAGTTTGGCCCAATTCTATCTTTGGTGGGGTTCAGAATGCTCTTTGATTGTAGGTAAACTATAAATCCCAGCAACGGCAACTTCCAAATATCAAGGTCTATTTCCCCCAAACACCACCAGTGTTCACATTTGGGCATATTGAGTATCTGTGCCAAGTTTGGTCCAGATCTATCATTGTGAGTCCACAGTGTTCTCTGGATGTAGGTGAACTACAACTCCAAAATTCAAGGTCAATGCCCACCAAATCTTTCCAGTATTTTCTGTTGGTCGTAGGAATTCTGTGTGCCAATGATGGTTCAATTCCATCATTGGTAGAGTTCAGAATGCTTTTTGATTGTAGGTGAACTATACATCCCAGAAACTACAACTCCCAAATGATCAATTCCTCCCCACCCATTCCCCAACCCCACCAGTATACAAATTTGGACGTATCGGGTGTTTGTGCCCAGTTTGGTCCAGTGAATGAAAATACATCCTGCATATCAGGGATTTATATTATTTGTTTGTTTATTTATTTATTTACTCGGCTTTTATGCCGCCACTCCCAAATAGGCTCGGGGCGGCTTACAGCCAGAAAGCAGAACAATGTACAGTAAACAAATACACTCTAAAAGGCAATACAAAATGCAAGATTAAAAAT
This sequence comes from Anolis apletophallus, assembly GCA_030556195.1. Taxonomy (NCBI): domain Eukaryota; kingdom Metazoa; phylum Chordata; class Lepidosauria; order Squamata; family Anolidae; genus Anolis; species Anolis apletophallus. The sequence goes on along the minus strand of JARBWK010000007.1, from coordinate 149,610,373 downwards.
ACACAATAAAACATCATTAAAAACACAGAATAATTCAGACAGTCTGGCAACATTGGCATGGCTTGGGGGTTCCGCTGGGCCTATACCTGGAAAGCCAGCTAGAAGAGGTGAGTCTTACATGCCCGCCTAAACAGGAGTAAGTCATGAATAGCCCGTGTAGCTGCCGGAAGGGCATTCCACAATATCTGCGCTATGACCGAGAAGGCCCTTCGGCGGGTGGCAGTTCTTTTAGCCACTTTAGCGGAGGGGACAGCTAGAAGATTGGAATCCTCCGAGCGAAGTGATCTCGTAGGGTAATATGGGGTGAGACGGTCCCTCAGATACGCTGGCCCCAGGCCGTGTAAGGCCTGAAAGGTAAGAACCAACACTTTGAAGGTAATCCGGTGCTCAATAGGCAGCCAGTGCAGATCCTGCAAAATGGGTGTTATATGGCATCCTGCTGGGGAGCCAGACAGGAGCCGGGCGGCAGTTTTCTGCACCAGCCTGAGCTTCCGGGTTACCGACAGAGGAAGGCCAACGTAAAGAGCGTTACAGTAATCTAGCCTCAAGATGACAGTGGCTTGGATCACCGTGGCCAGGTCAGACCAGGACAGGTAGGGGGCCAGCATCCTTGCCTGTCGGAGATGGAAGAAGGCAATCTTGCTGACCACAGAGACCTGGGTCTCCATGGTCAGCTGGGAGTCCAAGTGGACCCCCAAGCTCTTTACGAAAGGCGATGGGCATAACACCGCACCGTCCAGGGTCGGAAGCTGGACATCCCCACCGCCCGGACGACCCGGCCACAAGATCTCTGTCTTCGCCGGATTCACCCTCAACCTACTGGCTCGCAGCCATCCAGTAACGGCTTCGAGGCAGCGCTGGAAATTATCGGGGACGGGGCCAGACCTGTCCTCCACCCTCAGAATGAGCTCGGTGTCATCAGCGTACTGATGACACTCAAGCCCATAACTCCGCACCAGCTGTGCAAGCGGCTGCACGTAGATGTTAAATAATAGAGGGGAAAGAATGGCCCCCTGCGGAACTCCACAAACTAATGGGGAGCCCTCAGAGACCACTCCACCCCTCCTCACACGCTGAGACCGCTGGCGGAGGAAGGAGGTCAGCCATTTCAGGGCTGTCCCCCTCACTCCAGCCATGGCCAGGCGGTGGATCAAAAGATTGTGGTCGACCGTGTCAAACGCTGCTATGAGGTCCAATAACACGAGCAGCGCAGACCCGCCTTGGTCAAGCTGGCAGCGGAGTTGGTCTGTGATGGAGACCAGGACCGTCTCCGTCCCATGTCCCGAATGGAAGCCGGACTGGAAGGGGTCTAGCCATGTTGCATCATTTAAGAAGGACTGCAGCTGCTCCATTGCTGCCCTCTCAACTACCTTCCCCAGGTACGGAAGATTCGACACTGGTCGGTAGTTGGAGGGAACCGCCGGATCTAAAGACGGTTTCTTCAGTAATGGAGCTACCACCGCCTCTTTTAAGCACTCTGGAAAGACTCCTTGCTCAAGGGAGCTATTTATGATATTCAACAGAGGCCCACGTAACCCCTCCAGGCAAGATCTAACAAGCCAGGAGGGGCACGGGTCGAGGGAGCAGGTGGTAGGTCTGGTTGCAGCCACAATCTTATCAACAGCATCTGCGTCCAGTGGCCGAAACCGGTCGAGGGTGGGCCCGGCGGAGGGCCACGGGGTCTCAAGTTCCCTTACTGTATCAACCGTGGCTGGGAGATCCCGGCGGAGGCTCAATATCTTGTCTGCAAAGAAGCTCTGAAAAGCACCGGCAGTAAGGGCCTGATCACTGTTTTTTGGGACAGTAGGGACCGTCGTCAAGGACCGAATTACTTTGAACAGTTGGGCCGGGCGTGAGCTGGCAGACGCTATCGAGGCGGAGAAGTAGCCGCTTTTGGCCGCCTTGACAGCACGCTCATAAGCATCTTTGAAAAGCTTATAAGCTGATAATGAGACCCTGTCACTGAGTTCCCTCCACACGCTCTCTAGCCGTCTCCTTTCCCGCTTCATCAATCAGCATTATGATTCATAACAGGAGGAAAATTACAGTTAGGAAGTAGCCACGCAAATAATGTTATGGCTGGGGGTCACCACAACATAAGAGGCCATGGCATTAGAAAGGTTGAGAAACACTGCCATAATACATTCCTATTCTCTTTGCCACATATGGATGAAGGCTTCCAAACATTGCTTCCAACCTTGGTGCAAAAGGGCGCCACCGGATAATAATTAGTAATATTATAATTATTATATTATAATATAATTATAATATAATAATTATAATAATATATTATAATAATATTATAATAATTATCCAGTGGCACAGTTGGTGAAACCCTTTTGCCGGCAGGACCGAAGACCGACAGGTTACAGGTTCGAATCTGAGGAGAGCACGGATGAGCTCCCTCTATCTGCTCCAGCTCCTCATGCAGGGACATGAGAGAAGCCTGCCACAAGGATGGCAACACACCAAAACATCCGAGCAACGTCCCCTGAGCAACGTCCTTGCAGGGGGCCAATTCTCTCACACCAGAGGCGACTTGCAGTTTCTCAAGTTGCTCCTGTCACAACCAAAAAAATAAATAAATCAGGAGTTTGAAACAGGCTGGATTGCCACCTTGCAGGACTGGATTTCTGCGTAGCAATGGGTTGGACTAGATGAACTCTGGAGTTCCTTCCAGCTTAAGCGGCTGTGGGGGGAAAGGAAGGGGCCTGAGACTGTTAGGAATAGTGGGAGTTGCAGTCCAAAACACCGGTGGAGGGCCCAAACTTGCCCATGCCTGGTCTAGGAACTACTAAACCCTTCTTCCCCTTCTCAATAATACCTTCCAATGTCTATTTTCTGTTAGCAAACCCAACTTTTAACACCTTTCCCAAATCAATCATGCAGTTGATGGTAACAATACCAGGCACTTATCACTGTCTCGACTCCCAGTTTTGATTCCCATTGGCCTTTCCCTTTAGTTACATATTCTCTCTAAGTTCTTATTTCCTCACTGGAGGTTGGCCTCGTAAGTACTTCCAATGGACGCAGCCAGAGAGCGGTTCTCCATTCCACCTCTTCCGTTTATCTCTTCCAGATCCTTAGGCGGCTCCATCATATTGGATGTCTGTTACAGTCTTTGTTCACCTTATCTTTTCAATAATAATAATAATAAATAACAACAACAATATTTTTTATACCCCACCTCCATCTCCCCGAAGGGACTCTGGGCGGGTTACATGGGGTCCAGCCCAATCAACAGAGTTAAAACATAACATATAGAAAATACATAACATCAGTATAGAAACAACATAAAACAACAACAACAACAACATAATAATAAAACAAGCATCACAATCAACAACCAGTAGTGTAATTCAAGTCTCGGTTGTAGGAGGGCGGACTGGTATACAACAATTTAGAAGGTAGGGCTAGTTAGCAAAGTGCATCGGTCATATCGCAGCAGAAGGATAAGAGCAATTATGTCAGGATCACTAGGACTCTAGTACTGTAGGAAGGTGCAAGGACAAGATTTTAGGCCATGGTTAGGGCCAGCGGTCCAGGGAATTGTCTAATCCAGGGGTGCTCATTAGGTGGCTCGAGATCGACTGGTCGATCTTCGGCCCTCATCCAGTCAATCTTCGGGCCTCACCAGCCAGATGGGGCGCTCCTGCCATGCGCGCGCACATGCTGCGCGTACGTGCTATCCTGCTGCTGGCTTCCGCTCTTGCAGTGCTTCTTCCGCCTGCGGGGCATTGCCGGCAAGACAGGCAGGGCGGCGCGCTCCCTCCGGAGGCCCCACCTCATGCTTCCTCCTTCCTTCATCTTGGGGGGGGGGCACCCGAGACTAGAGCCCCTTCTCCTTCCGTGGGTTCCCTACCTTCCGTGGGGTGGGTGGGCTTCACGGTGCCAGCCTTCTCCTCCGAAGGGAGAGGCAGCAGCAGCCCCTCTCCACGATCACATCCACACACTCGCACTCAAGCACTGGCCGGCGACACGCAACGCTCACAACCCACGTGGGCGGGGCCCGCCTCCCCTCCCACTCCGCACCCCCGCCTCCCTCTTCCCCCTTCTCTCTTTCTCTCTCTCTCTCCCCCCTCCCTCCTTCCTTATTTCGCTGCTTCTGCTGCTGCAATTGCGGAGAATGGGATTTGCGGCATAAGCGCGTGCGCGGCGGTACAAGCGCGTGCGCAGCAGGTAGATATTTTCAAATTGGTAATTTTAAAAGTAGCTCGCAAGCTGAAAAAGTGTGGGCTAATCAAACTCACAATGGAACATCTAGGTCTTTAGTTCCTTGGGAAGTCTGACTTGGTCACGGTGGTCCACGCTCTGGTTATATCCCGAATAGACTACTGCAGCGCTCTCAATGTGGGGCTGCCTTTGAAAACTTCTCAGAAGCTCCAATTAGTCCAACGGTCAGCAGCCAGGTTGTTAACCGGAGTGGCGTACAGGGAGCGTACCCCTCCTCAGTTGCACCAGCTCCACTGGCTGCCAATCAGCTTCTGGGCACAATTCAAAGTGCTGGTTTTAACCTTTAAAGTCCTGCACGGTTCTGGCCCAGATTACCTGTCTGAACTTATCTCCTGCTATCACGAAACTTAAGATCGTCAGGAGTGGCCCTGCTCTCTATCCCACCACTTTCGCAAACGCAGTTGGTGGGGACGAGAGACGGGGCCTTCTCGGTAGTGCCCCCTCCGGTCTGTGGAACTCCCCCCCCCCCCTAAGGACATCAGGATGGTTCTGTACTTCAGAAGACAACTGAAGACCTGGCTCTTCGGCCAGGTGTTTGAGTAGGGGCCAGCGGCAACAGGAAAAGGAAATTTGGGTTTGGCGACATGGATTCTCCCAGCTTGGTTGGGTTTTACTGGCACGTTAATTTCTTGTTACATTTACTAATGATGTTGTACAATGTTTTAAAATGATTTTATTGTGAATTATAATTTTAATGGTATTTATGTTGTTGGCATCTTCTGGTGCTCATGCGAGACTGCTCTGAGTCCCTCTTGTGGGGAGAAGGGCGGGATAGAAATATACGAAATAAATAAATAATAAATAAATAAAATAGTTCCTTCTGAAACATGGATAGGGTGCTAACCTAATCTCTCTGGTAAGCATGCCATCCAGATCTTAACTTATAGCCCTCCAATTGTAACTTTAGTCCTTTCATGTATTCCTAGGGTGAGCAAACGGCAAGGTTTGGTGTCCCAGGAACATAGGGGGAAATACCAGTGTGGTTGGATGGAAGGATCTGAACACTGTGTTGTTGTGTTGGCCATATTCCAGAAGCATTCAATCCTGAGGTTGCACCTGCATCTATGGCAGGCATGCTCAGAGGTTGTGAATGTGGCGCAGCTGGCTGGGTGTCAACTGCATAAGATCTCTACTGACCAGAAGGTCATGGGTTCGAGGCCTGCCCGGGTCAGGGTGAGCTCTCGACCAATTTGTGTAACTTGTTGTCGACCTTTGCAACCCGAAAGACAGTTGCATCTGTCAAGTAGGAAATTTAGGGACCACTTTGTGGGGAGGCTAAATTTAACTGATTTCTGGAATGTTAAATTGCCTCTATGTCTGTCTATATATGTTGTATGTCAATGGCATTGAATGTTTGCCTGTATATGTGCATTGCGATCCGCCCTGAGTTCCCTGCAGGGTGAGAAGGGTGGAATATAAATGACGTAAATCTAGGTATATAATAAAAGTCAGTGTTTGTGGGCGGTGGGTGGGTGGTGCAACCAAGCGAATATGTGCCAGCGTTTCGATTGGCTGCAACTGTGGGATTATTTGCATAAATGCCTGTGACTGGCCAGCCTCCCAACATTCCAACGCAGCACAGAGAGGAAAGGGAAGGGCCCGAGGCAGGCATAAATGGCTGGAGTTGAAGTTAGCCAGTTGACAGGTTTTTGTTGGAAATGGAATGTTCAGTACCTTCACCCAATACACTTCTAAGGTGACTCAGAGGGAAAGCAAAAGGCCTCAGGCAGTCAGCCACTGCGGCCCACAGCAATGACAGATCAGGACCAAACATGGCAAACAAGGGACCCACTTCACAACCTGGTGTGGTTTAGGGCAGGATGGGCCACGAATGATGGAATTTGCAGTACCTTCACATCATTCACTTCCCAAACAACACTGCAGCCCCTATAAATCACAGACCAGGCCCAAAATTGACAGCAAGGCTTCCTCAACTTGATTTTCCTGACTAGGCCCCCAACAATGACAGAACAAGATCAAACTTGGCACACAGACCCCCCCCCCAGATGGACCTTGCATCCTGGTGCAGTTTGAGGAAGGATGGACCATGGATGATGGGACTTGCAGTACTTTAATTCACTTCCTTAGAGCACTGTGGCCCACACCAATGACGAAGTATGGCACACGATGCCTTCCTCAAATAACCCAGGCACCCCCGGGTTCCCAAGCTAGTAAATAAATAATTGTGAGGTCTGTTGAAAACATTTTCCTAGTTTCCATCAGACCTCACAACCTCTGAGGATGCCTGTCATAGTTGCAGGCGAAACATCAGGAGGGAATGCTTCTGGAATATAGCCAGGCAGCCCGGAAAAGTCACAACTACCCAGATCTGAAATCTGACCTCTCAAAACATGTGTTTCCCCATCCCTATGGTGAACGTTAATGCAAAAGGAAAGTATGTTGGAGATGCAGCCTTTCTCCCCATCATGTCATACCAAACTGTCACGGGAGGGTCCTTGCTTCTTCTGAGAGGCCGTAACCATGTCTAAATTTTACAGCAATCCTGTCATGAGCAGGCCCGGATTACCCATAAGGCCACCCGAGGCCATGGCCTCGGGCGGCACAAATGGGGGGGCGGCAGATTAGGACCCCCAAATTTTGGAGCAAGAGGTGGAGCGAAGGGGCGCCACATCACAGCCAGGCTCTGACGCAGCGCCTCTTTGCGCCGCCTCTCTTGCTCCTCGTTCCCCCCACCTCCTTTCTTCCTGAGTGAAGGAAGGAAGGAGGCGGGGGGAACGAGGAGGAGCAAGAGAGGCGGCGCAAAGAGGCGCTGCGTCACAGCCAGGCTCTGACGCGCCGCCTCTCTTGCTCCTTGTTCCCCCCCCCGCCTCCTTTCTTCCTACACTAAAGGAAGGACGACCATCGGGGTCGCTGCCACGCATGCGCAGCACGCCCTGGGGGCGGGGGCTTCCCTGACCTGGGGATGGGGCTTTCCCGCCCCTGGGGGCAGGGGCTTCCCATAAGAACATAAGAAGAGCCATGCTGAATCGGACCTCAGCCCATCTAGTCCAGCATTCTGCATCACACAGTGGCCCCCAGTTGTACACGGGGATCTCGAGCAGAAGGGAGGGCAAAACCCTGACCTGCTCCCGACCCCCCACAACCAGTACCCTGGGGGCGGCGGTGCTTCTTTTGGCCTCGGGCGCCAAAAGGAGCTAATCTGGGCCTGGTCATGAGCAAGAAAAGATCAACCGCACTGCTCAGGCCCTGAAAAATTAACATCACGTCGTCTTCCTAGATTGAATCACTCTGGCTGGATTGACTGTGTTCCTCTTTTCCTATTGCTGTCCATTCTACTTTGCATTACACACAGCGTAACAATTCTATTCCTGGTTTGAAAGTGTTATTTCCTGTTTAATTCTGCAGTCCTGGCTTTGAAAGTAGTTGATATACACTCCAGAAACATTATTTTTGCGACTGCCACAATGTTGAATTGGTTGAGATTCTGTATTCGTTGAAAAAACTGTTGCAGCATCCGCTATTGCAAGATGTCTCTCCTGGAAAGACAAAGGTTTTGCAGTTTAATATAACAATCCTGGAATCCTAGAATCCTAGAGTTGGAAGAGACCTGGTAGGTCAGGCCTGTCCAACAGGCGGCCCGTGCGCCGCACACGGCCCGCCAGCCCCTTGGACCCGCCCCCCCAACCCTCCAGCAATTAAAAAATTCCGAAAAAAGTGCGCATGCACATGGAGTGCGCATGCGTGCCCCTGGAGTGACGCTGTAGGAGGGAGGGCGGAGCAAAGGGGGGCTCCCCTTTGCGCCTCCCTCCCTTTTACAGCGTCACACCAGGCAACAGAAACGGCGAAACTGCTGTTCCTCTTGCCCGGTTTGACGCTGTAGAAGGGAGGGCGGAGCAAAGAGGGGCTCCCCTTTGCTCCGCCTCCCTCGTACAGTGTCACTCCGGGTGGCGGAAGCAGCGAAACCGCCCCCCCCGGGGGCGGCCCCGCCCCCCGCGATAGGCCCTGGCCCAGCCCCCGCGATCGGCCCCGCCCCCCGCTGTGGCCCGCCAGGTGCTCAGTCACCGGAATTCCGGCCCTTGGGCCCATAGAAGTTGGACAGCACTGTGGTAGGCCATCAGCCAGTCCAAACCCATTCTGCCAAGAAGCAGAAAAATCGCCTTCAAAGCTTCCTGACAGATGGCCATCCAGGCTCTGTTTCAAGGCTTCCAAAGAAGGAGCCTCCACCACACTCCGGGGCAGAGAGTTCCACTGCTGAACAGCTCTCAAAGTCAGGAAGTTCTTCCTCATTTTCAGGTGGAATCTCCTTTCAGCCATTGCTCCATTGCATCCTAGTCTCCCACGTATTTATTTATACATGGCTATCATGTCTCCTCTCAGCCTTCTCTTTTTCCGGCTAGACATGCCCTGCTCTTTGAGCCGCTCCTCATAGGGCTTGTTCTCAAGACACTTGAATATTTTACTCAAACTCTCTTCTGCCAGTCACGCCATCCAAGCTCTCCCCACAGGTGGTCTTTAAGCCCTTCCAAAGATGGAATCGTAGAGGTGGAAGAGACCACCTGCCATTCTGCAGGATAGGCACAATCAAAGCACCCCAGACAGATGGCCACCCAGCCTCTGTTTAGTAAGCCTCCCAGGAAGGAGCCTCCATTGGACTCCAAGGAAGAGAGTCTCGGTTCATGAAAATGGAAGCATGGGAAGAAATATCCAGCCGGCCTTTTGAAAAGTGTTATGCATTGGGTGGCTGTGAGTTTTTCGGGCTGCATAGCCAGTAGCACTCTGTCCTGACGTTTTGCCTGCATCTGTAGCTGGCATCCTGTTCAGAGATCTGTTGGAAATGAGGCAAGTGCAGTGTACATATACTTGTGGAATAATGTCCATGGTGGGAGAAAGGCTTGAAGCGAGTGCAAAGGTTGCAATTGGCCAACTTGAATAGCACTGAGTACTAGGTATGAAGCTTCAAAGTCAACCAGCGAGGGTATCTGCATAGAGATGGCCTGGCTGTTGTTGCCTGGAGGCACCCTCTGGGGAAATGCTTCCCAGGGTGGGAGAAAAAGCCCTTTTTCTGTTTAAAGCAAGTGTGATTATTGCAGTTAGCAAGCTTGATTAGCATTGAGTGGAGTTGGTAACAGCGATTGTGCCTGTCAACTGAGGTAAGATCGGCCACCTCCCTCCGGGCTTTTCGAAAGGCATGGTTCTGGGACCAGGCTTTTGGTCAATAGGTGTAATGCAGCACTTTAAAGGGACGTATTGCAATGACAATACGACTAAGGAGACTGGTTTACTGTTTTAATGTTGTCTTATGTATGGTTTTTAATTACGTATTGTTTTAATTATGATATGTTAATTTGTGATTTTATTATTGTAATCACTTGTAATAGCCTCTTAACGGGGCACAATGTAAGCCGTCCTGAGTCCCTCTTCGAGGGTTGAGAAGTGACGGGATAGAAACGCGGTTAATAAACAAACAAACACCTGGAAAAGCTGACAGGATAAGAGGATTTAAAGGAATACAGGAATCCACAACCCAAGCACTCCTGACAGATGACCATCCAGTCCCAAATGGATGTTGCAGATGCACATAACAGGAAAACAGGGTGGTGGTGGTGATGATGATGATGATATTTTAGAGTATGATGACCCTATAAAGGGGTTTACTGGGGTTGAGAGAGTAGGACTTCTCTGGCCGAGTGGAGATTGGAACCCTGGTCTCCAGACTCATTGTCCAGCACTCGAACCACACCAAAGAGGAAGGTGAAATCCACCACAAGCCTCGCTAGGGAGAGTAGGAACACCGGTCAAAACAGAAACCCTTCCCCCAGGCCAGAAGGACTCTTCAGGAATCCCGGGCTCTAATTCAGAAAGGGACGCCGCAAATGGTCAAAATGGGACGCCCCAGGGTTCTGAGTTCAAGAGCCAAGCGCCCAGCGTGAGTGATAAGAGCACTAGCAACCGGGTGTTATCTTCCTCGAATCTGCAATCCGGCCAGCCTCTTGTATGTAGTGCAAATACCTCTGGCCAGGTCAAGGGGTCAGGCTGGCCAGCTGGGCCACTGGGACCAGCAGGGTGCCAATTGCTTTGGCAAGGTGCAAAAAAAAGGTACAAAAAAGGGAATTACTCTTCTGCATCACAGAAACTATCATTCCTTCTCACTTTTGTCTGTCACTCCTTCATTGCTAGGAATTGCATCTACATTGTAGAATTGATGCAGTTTGGCGCCACTTTAGCTGCCCCTGGCTCAAAGCTGTATAATCCTAGGAGTTGTCGTTCAGCAGACAAACGCCAAGAGCTTGGGAAACTATAACTCCCAGGATTCCATAGCCGTTTGAGTTGGGCTATACTTAAACAGGATGTCCCTGCAGCTCTAATTTTCAATGAGTCCCATAGAATCACAGAATCCAAGAGTTGGAAGAGACCTGGTGGTCTCAGCCAATTCAACACTGTGACAACAACAAAAACAAAGTTTATAGAATAGAACAGTCCAACTTCTACGGGCCCAAGGGCCAGAATTCCGGTCACTGATCACCTGGGGGCCCGAAGGGTCTGCCTCTGCCCCCGGCTCCGCCCCCTCCCCGTCTCTGCCCCCTCCCCAGCTCCAATTTACTTACAATTGACCTTGAGTTGTGGAGTTGTAGTTCACCTCCATCCAGAGAGCACTGTGGACTCAAATAATGATGGATCTGGACCAAACTTGGCATGAATACTCAATATACCCAAATGGGAACACTGGTGGATTTGGGGGAATGTTTCCTAATACCTCTGAGTTATTTGAGTCCACACTCAAATTGGGACACACCAGGAAAAAAAAACCAAACACCTCAATGCCGTCGCAGGGCTTGATGGGGCCTCCTTTCCCAGAGGCGGGTGGAGGAGGCCCAAAGAGCTCCCTCCCTCCCTGAAGGGAAAACAAGCCGCGGGGGCAGGCACAAAGGAAGCCACGTTGCGCCCTGCACGCGGGGGAGGCAGCACAACAAGGGGAGGGGCGCGGAGGAGAGGAAGGAAGCGTCGCCAAGGAAACCGCCGCTGAGGGACCCCTCCCCCCCCTCACCCAACGTCCCACTGTTTTTAGATTGATTGATTCGAGCCAGGCCCTTCCTTACCCATACTGCGGGAGCTCCGCCACAGAGCCGAAGCGCCAACGCCAACGCCGTCCCCGAAGAGCCCCGCTGGAGCCGAGGCCAAGCTCAGGCCAGGCGTGGTGGCTCTCCCATCCGCAGGGCGGGAAGCGAGGGCCCTCCGCAGGAAGAGGACGGAGCCAGGAGGGGCTTTCCCTGCCTCACTCCCCTCCTCCCTCTCTCTGAGAGAATGGGGGCTGGCCTGGAAACAGCCGCGAGGGGGGAGGAGGCGCGTGCCCAGGCCGGCCGCAAATCCCACGGGACCCGAGATTTCGGCAGCTATCATGAGACTACGCAGCCACAGACGGGATTTCGACCTCCCTCAAAATCCCGTCTGTGGCTGGCGTAGTCTCGCGATGCTTGCCTAAACCCGGAAGTAGGGTTTTTTTTAATTTGTATTTTATTAAAACAAGTTAGGGGGCCGGAGGGAAGGGGCTCGGGGGCCGTGTACCGCCCCAGGGCCGCCTGTTGGGCAGCCCTGGAATAGAACAACAACTTTCAAAGTGAATACCACACCATTAAACAGGAAATATCACTTTAAGACCAGGAACAGACTTTTTTTAAATGGAAATCTTGTTACATAGTGTTATCATTGTTTTGCCCATGTTGATGGGATGATGGATGCTATAGTAGTGCCATGCAATAGTCCAGGCACTTGCCTCATTCAACTAAAGTCATTTGCAGGAAATGTGTGGAAATGGGAAGCCTGGGGGAAGTTACTTTTTTTGCTGCTTACTGTACATCAGTGTTTTTCAGCTGCTGTGCCCCAGCACACTCGTGTGCCGTGCGCGATCTTCTGTTGTGCCGCGAGAAAACCTCTCTTCCCCCCCTTTCCTCCCCCTCCTGCTTGTGGGGGGAGGAGGAGGAAGGGCCGGGTGGTGGCAGCTGCAAAGAAGAAGGGGCCAGGGTGCCGCCTCCTTTGGCCGTTTCCTCCCGCCCCGCTCGCTCGAGGAAGGAGGGAAGGGTGACATCACTCCAGCGTGGCATCGTCAAGCTCTAAAAGGAGGAGGGAGGCCCGCTGACTTCACCGAAGCCAGGGCCTCAGTTGGTGTCGCTGTCCGGTCTCCAGAAGCTTCCGCGGCAGCAATCGAAGCCCCAGCTCTGGTGAGGACGACGGGCCTCTCTCCTCCTTATAGGTCTTCAGCAGCCAGCGTGCTGCCGGGGAATGGCTGGTGGTAGCGCTGGCTGCTGAAGACCTAAAAGGAGGAGGGAGGCCCGTTGTCATCGCCGAAGCCGGGACCTCGGTTGATGTCGCAGAGGCCTCCGGAGCCCGGGCCGCGACACCAACTGAGGCTTTGGTGAAGACAGCGGGCCTCCCTCCTGGGCCCTGCCTGGGAGCCGAGTTTGGCCAGCTCGCGTCTTCCGCCAAGCCCGGTGTGCCCCAGGATTATGTAAATGTAAAAAGTGTGCTGCACTTCGAAAAAGGTTGGGAAACACTGCACATAATGGAACCTCTAATAGTCAAGTGCAATAGTCCAGGCATTTTCAGATGGGGGTCAGGAAATGGAGAAAATAAGAGGATGCCTGCCATAGATGCAGTTACTGGGTTGCTGTGTGTTTTCCAGGCTGTCTGGCCATGTTCCAGAAGCATTCTCTCCTGATGTTTCACCTACAACTATGGCAGACACCCTCGGATGTTGTGAGGTATGCTGGAAACTAGGAAAATGAGGTTTATATACCTGTGGAATAATGTCCAGGGTGGGAGGGGGAAAAAACCTCTTTTGTCTGCTTGAGGCAAGTGTGAATGTTGCAATTGGCCACCTTGATTGGCATTGAATAGCCTTGCAGCTTCAAAACCTGTCTGCCTCCTGCCCCGGGGAATCCTTTGTTGGGAGGTGTTAGCTGACCCTGATTGTTTCCTGCCTGCCTAGTTGCAGTTTTCCTGCTTCTTGGCAGGGGGTTGGACTGGATGGCCCACATCCATCTCCATGATTCTAGTTGCCAGGCTTTGAAGCTGCAAGGCCATTCAATGCTAATGAAGCTGGCCAGTTGCCTCAAGCAGACAAGAGTTCTTTCTCCCACCCTAGACTTCATACCACAGGTATATGACCCACTCTTGCCTAGTTCCCAACAGACCTCACAACCTCTGAGGATGCCTGCCATAGATGTGGGCGAAACGTCAGGAGAGAATGCTTCCGGAACAAGGCCAGACATGGAACATGGAAAAGTCACAACAACCCAGAAAATAAGACATTCCTTATTCAAATAACAGCCTGTGTGTGTGTGTATTTTTATCCTGTAGTCAGGAATGCTTTTCCCAAGGAAAGTAAATTTCAAGAAAAAGGAGAAAGGCTTCTTCTTTCTTTTTAATTCACATCCAAATTTCAGACTGGTTTTGCAGGCTGTTGGACCAGTCGGTCAACTGGTTCCCAGCATGTCATGAATAGGCAAGGAAAGCCTGACCCAGGAATCACCTCATGGGGAGGGTTATCAGCCAAATTTGCATTTGTAAATAACAGCCAGGCCTTATCTTTTGTCATTCAACAGGCCACAGGGTCCCTTGGGGATCTGCTGAGTATCATCATCGGGTTAGAAGGGCGACTCCCAAAGGCCATCTAGTCCAACCCTATTCTGCCAAGAGGAAAAATAAACAATTAGCCATAAATTGTTTGCTTTGTTGAGACTCTATGAGATTTCATTGAAAAACTACAGCAAAATGTGCTGCAGGATGATATCCCTCCCGCAGAAACAAAGTTTTTGCAGTTTAATAAACTTTTTCCATATTTTTATGATAGAACCAATTAGGAAATGTCATTGCTAACCCAGGAACAAACATTATGTTACATCGTGTTGCTGTTATTATTTATTACACGGACACATTAGGTCCAAGTGTCTGGAATTTGTCTCTGAATATCGGGCACTTCCCAAGGGCCTTGGATATTTGAGGTATATTTTGTATTATTATTATTCTCTCTTTTTCTTTTCCTTCCACTTTCTCTCCTTTCTTCTTTCTCTACCTCTTTCCTTCCTTCCTTTGCACTTTGCTTCCATGCTTCCTTCTCTCTTTTTTCTTTCCTTCCCTCTGTCCTTTCTTTCTTTCTTTCTTTCTCCCCTCCATTCTCTCCCTTTTCCTTCCCTTTTTTCTGTATTGTCATCTAGGGTTTTTTTGGTACTTTTAAGTCCTTTCCACTGTTTTTTTTGGGGGGGGGATGTGTATGAGTGATGGTCACTCGTTGGTCTCTTAGGGGTGTAGTGTCCAAATTTGGTGTCAATTCGTCGAGTGGTTTTTGAGTTATGTTAATCCCACAAATGAACATTTGATTTTTATTTATGTAGATAATATAATATATAATATAATAATAATATAAAAGGAGTGAAATAAAAAATACAATATTTGTTTCCAGATCATCAAGGAGATCAGTGCCTGCTTCCCCTTCTTCAAGGATGGCTACCAGGGCTGGAAGGACTCCATCCGCCACAACCTTTCCTCCAACGACTGTTTCCGCAAAGTGAGGAAGGGGCTGCTTTGGGGGGCTGGGGTTGAAATCAGGCATGGGGGGGGAGGTTCCCTACAACATCCCATGGCTTCACATCTGACTCCCACCCCCAACCAGGACCCTCACAGCCCTCTCCATCGAGTCCATCTTGAAGGGACCCCCAAAGGCTATCTAGTCCACCCCCATTCATGGAGACTCCACCCTAGCACCCCAGGCAGACATCCTCAAGCCTCTGTTTAGAAATGCCCAAAAATATAGACTTTGCTGCCATTCATTCCACCTTGAATGGTTCATAGAATTGGAAGGGAACCCGAAGGTCATCCAGACCGATCCCTTTCTGCCGTGCAGTAAGACACTATCCAAAGCCTCCCAATTGATGGACATCCAGCCTGTTCTTTTAGAACAATCAAAGATGGAGGCTCCACCGCTATCCATTCCATTGATTGATTGATTGATTGATTGATTTGCAGTATTTATATTCCGCCCTTCTCACCCCACAGGGGACTCTGGGCAGATTACAATATACACATACATGGCAAACATTCAGTGTCATAGACACACAAGACATATAGACAGACAGTCAGAGGCTATTTAGCTTTTTTCTGGCCACCAGGGGAGCTCTCGCTTCACCATCCATCTGCAACACTGATGAAGTACTTTCCGCATTCCCCGCATGCTTTTGCTGGAGACTTTTATGGCCTTGTAATTTTTGTTAAATTAACCTCCCCACACATAGGTGGTACCTAAATTTCCTACTTGACACATGCAGATGTCTTTTGGGTTGCAGAGGCCGACAACAAGCTACACAATTGGCCGGAAGCTCATGCCGACCCGGGGCTGGCTTCGAACTCATGATCCTTCGGTCAGTAGTGATCTTTAATGCAGCTGGCCACATAGAATCCTAGAATCCTAAAGTTCGAAAGCTGTCTAGTTCAATCTGCTTGGAGTCTCATTGTGAAGAGAAAAAGCAGAGTATAAACATAATAATAGTAATAATAATAATCCTCTAGAGACCATCTAGTCCAACCCCAACCCACCAGGCAGGAATCCACAACCCAAGGACTCGTGACAGATGGACATCCAGTCCCTAATGAATTTTGCAGACCCACATAACAGGGTAGCAGGATAATAATAATAATAATAATAACAACAACCCAGAGACCATCTAGCCCAACCTACCATGCAGGAATCCATAACCCAAGCAGATGTAATAGTAGTAGTCGTCGTCGTCTTCGTCGTCATAATCATAGACTCCCAAAGGACATCTAGTCCAACCCTTTCCACCATGCAGGAATGCACAATCCAAGCCCTCCCTACAGGTGGCTGTTCTTCCCAACTGGATCCCGCATACTCTTGACCCTCCCGCTCTCTCTGCAGGTGCTGAAGGATCCCTCCAAGCCCCAGGCCAAGGGGAACTTCTGGATGGTGGACGTCCATCGCATCCCTCTGGAAGCCCTCCGCCTGCAGAACACCCCCATCTCCCGCCAGGAGGATCGGGTCTTCCCCGCAGACCTCTCCTCATATGTGTTCAACAGAATCCCCTTCAGCATCCACCCTTCCCAGGCCCCTTTGAACAACCAGGCAGCCACCCAGAAAAGCCACTTTGACATGGAGAACTTGCTCAGCGATGTCCGGGAGGTGGGTCTGGCTGCATGGGGGCCAGTGCCCATCTTCCAGGCCAACACCAGTGGGCCCCTTCCACCTTGGAAGGGCCCCTCAGCCTTCTCAAACTTGGGGCCGGCCAGGAGAACGAGGCCAAAGCGGGGCCTCCCAAAGCAGGCCCGGGACCCTCCGAGCAGTAGCTCTGATTCTGATTCTTCGGAGACCATCGCGGACCCGGTTCCCTCCACCCTGAATTTGGAGCAGCTCCCTACTTCCTACACCAAGTCTGTAGCCCCCAATGTGGTGGCCCCGCCGAGCCATGGCATGCCCTTCTTGGCCTTCGCGGGGGCCTCCAGTGCCGGTTTCTACAGCCCCATACCCACCTTCGCTAGTCCGGTGTATTGGGATCTGATGCCACGGCCAGCCTTGAGTCCGGTCCTCTCTTCCGCGTCTCTCCTAGATCTGGATCAAGCTGTGCCTCCCAACAAGTCCATCTTTGATGTCTGGGTGACCAACCCATCAGACACTGTACCCCCTGTGGTCAGTGCTTTCGGGCTCCTGGGCCATTATGACCCCTCCGGATAGCGGCCTTTGGATGCATCTACCCTTCAGTTTGCTTTAGCCTGTTTCCAATTTTGAGCATGCACATATTTTTTTGCAACCTCTACGTATTTATCCATAATACTCAATAAAGACTATTATGGAAATATCTACCTTTCAGGAATTTTGGATTAACCTAGGAATCCTAGGGTGCATCTACACAGGCCATGGCAAACCTCAGCCCTCCAGGTGTTTTGGGCTTCAACTCCCACAATTCTTGAATTGTGAGAGTTGAAATCCTAAACACCGGGAGGGCTGAAGTTTCCCCATACCTGATCTACAGTGTAGAATGAATGGAGTTTGACCCCACTGCCTTGGCTCAAAAGCTAAGGAATCCTGGTCATATCCTGTTAGTTTGGTCTTATTGAATTGCAACTCTCAGGATCCCATAGCATTCAGAAATGGCAGTCCAAGTTGGATCAAACTCCATTAATTTAACAGTGTTTCTCAAACTCTGGTCCTACAGTTGCTTTGGGTTTCATCTCCCATCACCCCTGACCATTATCCAAGGCAATAGGGACTCGTGGAAGTTGAAGTCCAAATCATCTGGAGGACTAGAGTTTGGGAATCAGTTGTTCCAGGCGCCACACCCTATTCTTACAATGGGTTCAGAGCCTTGGATAGTTCTCTTTAAGCTCCCCTTAGTTCCCATATCAGTAGAATCCTCTCTGGTTTTTATATTGGGCACTCAAAGCTTTCTCCAAGGTGCTGAAACGGCTATGGCAGTAGGTTCAGGACCTTGGAGAGTTCCTTCAAAGCTCAGTCTGAATGAACTGGGAGTTTACTTGATCCTTCTTCATCGAAAGGTGCATCTACAAGGCAAGTTTATTGTGATCCCATTCCTATTCCCATAAAGGTTCAGGGCCTTGGCTAGCTCCTTTTGAACAAGTTTATATCTACTGTTGTGTTACATTACAAAGACTGTGGCCTATTACATGTTAGAACTCCATAAGGAATAAGATTTATAGTTTTCCGTATGACTTGACATGCTATAACACAGCCTTAGTTCTATGGTGATCATATATAAATTTTGGATCCATACAGCACTACGTGTGGACTCGTAGTATCTTATTTTTGTTCATAGCTTTCAGCAACTACCCCGTTCTTTTTAAGTATTAGCTCCTTTTGAGTCCACCAAGGATCCCCGTTGATGGGGTCCAATCTAGTGTTTATATTGGAAGCTAAGAAATTTGGAGAATCTATAGCAGGGGTGCTCATTCGGTAGCTCGGGAGCTACTAGTAGATCTTCGGCTTTCTTCCAGGTGATCTTCGGGCCTCACCAGCTGGATGGGGCGCTCCTGCCATGCACGCGCACATCCTGCGAGCACACGCGCTCCTGCTGCTGTGCTTTCTCCTTCCTGCAATGCCTCGCAGGTGGAAGAAGTGCTGCGCAGGCAGAAAACAGCAGCAGGAGCATGCGCGGTGGCAAGAGTGCGTGGCGGCGGGAGCGCATGGGAGCGCACAGCGGCGGGGGGCAGGTAGATCTTTTGGACTTGGTTGCTTTAAGAGTAGCTCGCATGCTGAAAAAGTGTGAGCACCCCTGGTCTATACAACAAGAGAGATCCTTCAAAGGCCAAAATGAAATCTGGACTGGATTAAACGCCTCGTGGAAATGTGAGCTGATACCCTGTGGCTCCTTCAGCATTGCTCTGCACAAATAAAGGACCCAAATTGGGAAATGTGTGCATTTGCATTTGCAAATTTAGAAACACGGAACACAGAATTAGGAGTCTAGGGCCTTCATCCCATGCAATCTGAGCCCCGGGTGGTGCAATGGGTTAAACCCTTGTGCCGGCAAGATTGCTGGCTGACAGGTCAGCGGTTTGAATCTGAGAACAGTGGGTTGAGCTCCCTCGGTTGGCTCTAGCTCCCCACGTGAGGACATGAGAGAAGCCTCCCACAAGGATGGTAAAACATCTCCCGACGGAAGCGCTAGCTACAGTAATCCACGCCACGGTTACATCAAGGCTGGATTACTGTAATGCTTTGTATGTAGGTCTACCCCGGTCACTAATCCGCAGGCTCCAGATTGTGTAGAACGCGGCCGCCAGGCTTCTCACAGGAACATCGATGAGATGCCACATTACACCATCCCTGCAGCGCCTGCACTGGTTGCCCGTTGAGTACAGAGCCTTACATAAGACCTTGACCTTGGCCTTCAAAGCCCTACGGGGCCGGGGCCCAACATACCTAAAAGACCGCTTGTTGATGCCTGCTTGCTCAAGGACCCCGCGGCCAGCAAACAAGAACCTTCTTCACGTACCAGGCTTGAAAGAGGCCCACCTGGAGACCACGAGACGGAGATCGTTCTCCGTTGTGGCCCCCGTTCTTTGGAACTCGATGCCACCGACCAGAGAGCCTCCCGACCTGCCCCAGTTCCTGACCGCTCTGAAGACCTGGCTATTTAGGAAAGCCCATGGTTAATGCAGAACCAGGAACTCAAATACCGAGCCTGGCCCCTGCATTTAACCACTGAATATTTTAATCTAGTTTTAAATACTCTATTTTAATTGTGGAATTGCTGTGTGTAAGTCGCCCGGAGCACTAACGTGGAGGGCGACTCAGAAATAATAAAGTCAGTCAGTCAGAACATCGGGGCAATGTTCCCTTAAGCTTTGCAAAACACCCCATTTGGAAATTAAACAAATGATTTTTCCACCTCCGTCACGTGTTTTCCTTCGTTCAGCTTTCTTCTCAAATTATCCATTTGCCTTCCCGTCACGCGGGAGACATAGTTCAATTCTCTGTGTTTGTTCTCGCAGAAGTGCATTTTAATGCGAGATCATGGCACGGGATTTCTTCTCCATTCTTCTATATTACAGTGTATAATTACAGACGCCTCTCAATTAAAAAGGTAATTGTTGAATTTACTTTTTTAAAAAAAGAAATACATTACTATTCCTTTCTCCTTGGCTCTAAAATTATGGTGGAAGAAAGTCTATACCAGGTGGTGCCCACACTTTTGCAGCATGTGAGCTACTTACAGTATATTAAAACCAAGTCAGAAAGATCTACCTACCTCCTCAAGGCTGGGGAGGGGGCAGGGCTTGGTCAGAGGGGGGCGGAGCCAGGCTGTACCATGCCCCGCCCCCTCCCCTCTGGCTTTGGAGCTCCCAGCAGCTTCTCCAGGCTTGAGGATGGCAATGCCAAGCCACTGGTGACATAGCTAGCACAAGGCTGGCTTGGCACTGCCATCCTCAAGCCTGGAGAAGCTGCTGGTAGAGCCGAAGCCACAGGGGGGCGGAGCCAGGCCGCACCAAGCCCCGCCCCTCCCCTCTGACTTTGGAGCTCCCAGCAGCTTCTCCAGGCTTGAGGATGGCAATGCCAAGTCAGTGGTGGCATAGCTAGCACAAGGCTGGCTTGGCCCTGCCCTCCACAAACCTGGAGCAGCTGCTAGGAGTGCCGAAGCCGATGAGGGGGAGGGGCTTGTGCGGCCTGGCTCCGCCCCCTCTGAGAAGTGCCCCATCCAGCTGGGTGTCAGGATTGGGAGACTTGAGCTTGGGTGAAGTTCAAGCTCCCAGCCTGGCATGAGATTGCATCGACCTTGCCCTAGTTCTTGGGTGACCTTGGGCTCCAGTTATATAAGACTGTGCTGAGTCATGTGGAAGTGAGGTAACTTCCACATGTGTGCAAGGTTGCAGGGGGAAGTGATGTAACTCCTCTGAGCCTGGACATTGGACAATTGGACTCCTAATGCTGACTCATGGGGCCATGAGGTCACATCCCTTTGGACTATGGGATATGCTGTATCACCGGATATGGTGCAACCCTACCTGACATTGCATGGGCGATGGGAGGGGGTTGGGGTATATAAGTTGTGTTTTGGTGGCGGGCAGGTGCTTTTGCTTCACATGTGTCGTACCTGCAATAAAATCGTGTTGGACCGTGCTTTCAATCTACGCGTGATCCTTACCGAGTGTTGGAGAGTCTTTACAGAAGCAAAAGCCCCTTTTTCAACTATCCCAGCAATGGAGAGGTTGGCTTGAGAGAAGAAGAATATATCGATAGATGGGATTCGGCTCCTGAGGAAATCCGCGCACTATGGAGTGGGATTGGACCACTCGACCAAGTGGGTTGCCCGGATGAGCACCGTGAAATGATGGAAGGTGCTGTTGCCCAGAGGAGGAATTTGAAGAAGCGGAGCGACTGTGGGAAGCTCAGGTGAGCTTGAGGTTGCCCGCGAAGGAGAGAGATTTGACTCCAGACAGGCTGAGGTTTGGAGGAACGAAGGGATCGGAGGAGCTGTTCCGAAGGACTGGTCAGTTCAGGCAGATCCAGAAGTGTATGGCTCCAGAGAAACTGTGCCGAAGGACAGGCCAGTTCAGGTGGAGGTCCGGAGGGCCGGAGGGATCGGAGAAGCTGTTCCGAAGGACTGGGCAGTTCGGACGGATCCAGAAGTGCGTGGCCCCAGAGAAACTGTGCCGAAGGACAGACCAGTTAGGAGGAAATGTGGTAGTGAAACCACGGAACCGGCATCACCCTCGGAGTTGGAGGTGATAAGATGTAAGTTGGAGGCTATGGAACAGACTATGAGAAGGATGTCTCGAGCCATGTCCCGAAGAGAGCCGATGGAGTCGGTGTGGGAGGAAGTCCGCGCGGCCCCCGCATCAAGCCGGAATGGGAAGAGGTGTTACCATGCTTGAGGTCCCTCATGGAAGGGAAGCGCTTTCCCAGGAATTCGGGGCCCGTATGAAGAAGGAACCATTGCGGGTTGAGTTTGAAGGAGAAGCCTGTAAAGTAGCCTTCTTTGCCGCTGCGGTGCAGGACCATATGGAGGACTATGGTCATCTCTATCCGAGCGACAGCAGCCGAGCACGGGCCATCGGTGCGGTGTTCAAAGGAAGGGCAGCTGAGTGGTATGTTCAATGCCATGACCGTCGAGACCCGTGTTTGCATTCTGTGGGAGCCTTTTTACAGGCGATACGGCCGGTTTAGAGATCCATTGAACGAATTAAGGCGAAGGAAGCGCACGTTGCCTGACTCAGGGATCCCGGGCGGTCACTGAGTATGCAGAGGAGTTCATGGGTTTAGCTGGAAAAGTCGCAGAGTGGTCTCCAGCTACCCTATTGGAATTATTTAAAGACGGCTTTGCGTAAGGAGATCCTGGAGTGGTGTCTGCATCGGGATGATCCTGAGATGTTGATGGCTGGATCCAGTTGGCTGGCAGTGTCGGAAGGAATTCTAGCCCAGGTGCAACGGCATCGTTTTCAACCCATGAGGTCCAGAGGATCCGGTTGTGGTGTTGCGGAGGGGCGATTCCGTGGAGGAGAGGCTAGACGTGGCAGTAACAACCGATCCAGTCCAGTGAAAAGGCCATGAAGGGGACGAGGCCTTTGCTTTATTTGTTCGCAACCCGGAAATATTTTGCGCCCCAGTGCCGACAAAGGCAGGCACTGGAACCGGTGAAGGTGGCCTCCGCGAAAAAGCAGCTCGTGGACAATGATGATGGGAAAAGTGTTGGGGTGAGCTCCAATATTCAATGTACATTGGGTTTGATTAAAGGAGATGGGATTGTGGAAAGAAAAGCTTTAGTAGACTGTGGGTGTACAGAGAATATTATGTCCCCGAAGTTGATTGGGGATTTGGGTGGGAGTACAAAGCCCTTGGAAACACCTGTAACATTCACGCAATTAGATGGATCCTCCATTGAGGGGGGGCCCTTTCTCTGTGGGGACTAAAGATTTAAAGGGTCAGGTGGGACCCTGGGAGGGGGACATTGATTTTGTAGTGGCCCCCATTAAAGGTCATGAGGTGGTATTGGGGTTACCGTGGCTTGAGCAGGCTAATCCCAAGATCGATTGGAAGACGGGGGTGGTACAATGTTCCCCTAATGAGAGGGAGGGGGTTAGGAGTGATGTACAAGGGTGCCTGCTGAATACTGGGATTATGTCGATGTGTTTAACCCAATTTTAGCTCAGGGCCTACCCTCCCGAAACGCATACAATGTAGTATAGAAGTTAAGGAAGGGGCTGTCCTACCCAAGCCTAAGATATATGCTATGACTGTGAAAGAGAAGGAAGCGTTGAGGGAGCAGATAGATGGCTATTTAAGAAGAGGGTTTATTCGGAGGTCTGAGTCTCCCATTGCAGCGCCAGTGTTGTTTCGCGAGAAAAAGGATGGTAGTCTGCGGATGTGTATTGATTATAGAGGTTTGAATGCTGTGAGTACCACCAACTGTTACCCTCTGCCACTTATCAAAGATTTGTTGGGGCAGTTGGGAGGTGGAAAGTTTTTTACAAAGCTGGATTTGATTGACGCGTTTCACATGGTGCGAGTGAAGAGGAGCGATCAGTGGAAAACTGCTTTCTCTTGCCCCCTCGGGCTCTACGAATGGGCCGTGATGCCATTCGGTTTGGCCGAGCTCCCGGTATTTTCATGCAGTTGATTAATGAGGTGTTGCACCCCCTTTTATATAAGGGGGTGTTTGTATATTTGGATGATATCGTGATTGTGACGCGTACCAGAGATGAGCATGTTTGTTTGGTAAGGGAGGTGTTAGAGAGGCTGAGGCAGGCGAGTCTGTATGTAAAATTGAGTAAGTGTGAATTTGGCAAGAATCAGATTGATTTTTTGGGATATAGGATTAGCGAGAATGGAGTTGCGATGGATCCGGCCAAGGTGGATGATGTGTTGAGCTGGGAGGCTCCGCAAACCCGTAGGCACTTGCAGGCTTTTTGGGATTGGCCAATTTTATCGCACCTTATAGCGGGATTTTCAGAGATAACTCTTCCGCTCACCGAGTTACTGAAGACCAGGGGTAAGGGCGAGTCCAGGAAGATTAAGTCTCCAGGGGCTAAGTTGGAGTGGACGAAGGAATGCCAGGAGGCTTTTGTGAAGTTGAAAGAAGCATTTACGAATGGGCCGTTGTTAATGCATCCAGATGTGGATAAGCCGTTTGTAGTGCAGTGTGACGCTTCTGCTTGGGCGTATGGTGGAGTATTAATGCAGGAGGATGAGCAGGGTAGGATGAAGCCGTGTGCGTATTTTTTCGAAGAAGTTTGGGGAGCATGAGAAGAGATGGCCAGTGTGGGAGAAGGAGGCGTTTGCTGTGCGCAACGCTTTGCAGACGTGGAGGCAATTTTTAGAGGGTGCTGCTTTCCCTTTTGTTGTGATGACCGACCATCAGAACCTTCAATATTTAAGAAATCCCCAGAAGTTATCTCCCAAGTTGGTGAGATGGGCGCAGTTTTTTGCTCGGTTCAATTTCAGACTCCAGCATATTAAGGGCAAAGAGAATGTGGTGGCTGATGCATTGTCTCGGTATCCGAGTGTGGGTGAGAATGAGATACATAAGGCGGAGGAGGTGTTTGCTAGAGAACATTGGGGTCTGGCCGTGCAGACGAGGGCGCAGGCTGCGAATGAGATTAAGAAAGAAGAGGGGGTAGTGGATGAGTGGAGTTTAGAGTTGCAGAAGGGTTATGTAGGTGATATATGGTTGCAGGACCATGAGAAGGAGTGCAAGTCGTTGAATGGTTTTATTTATTTTTATTTATTTATTTATTCGGCTTTTATGCCGCCACTCCCAAGTAGGCTCGGGGCGGCTTACAGCCAGGGACAAAACAATATACAATCAGCATAACACACTAAAATGCAATATAAAACGAGATAAAAATGCACAGTAAAACAGCATTAAAACACAATTAAAATAGTTCAAGCGGTCTGGCAGCGTTGTCAAGGGGTCCAGCTCCTTGACCTAGACCTGGAAAGCCAGCCGGAAAAGGTAAGTCTTACAAGCCCGCCTAAACGGGAGCAGGTCATGGATAGCCGGGTAGCTGGCGGCAAGGCATTCCACAATGTCGGCGCTATGACCGAAAAAGGCCCTTCGACGAGTGGCAGTTCTTTTGGCCACCTTAGCGGAGGGAACCGCTAACAGATTAGAGTCCTCCGAACGAAGTGATCTAGAAGGGAAATATGGGGTGAGACGGTCCCTCAGATACGCTGGCCCCAGGCCGTGTAAGGCCTTAAAGGTAAGAACCAACACTTTGAAGGCAATCCGGTGCTCAATGGGCAGCCAGTGCAGATCCTGCAAAATGGGTGTTATATGGCATCCTGCTGGGGAACCAGACAGGAGCCGGGCGGCAGTGTTCTGCACCAGCCTGAGCTTCCGGGTTACCGACAGAGGAAGGCCAACGTAAAGAGCGTTACAGTAATCAAGCCTCGAGATGACCGTGGCTTGGATCACCGTGGCCAGGTCGGACCGGGACAGGTAGGGGGCCAGCCTCCTTGCCTGTCGGAGATGAAAGAAGGCGATCTTGCTGACCACAGAGACCTGGGTCTCCATGGTCAGTTGGGAGTCCAAGTGGACCCCCAAGCTCTTCACGGAAGACGATGGGCATAACGCCGCACCGTCCAGGGTCGGAAGCTGGACATCCCCACCGCCGGACGACCTGGCCACAAGATCTCCGTCTTCGCCGGATTCACCTCAACCTACTGGCTCGCAGCCATCCAGTAACGGCTTCGAGGCAGCGCTGGAAATTATCGGGGACGGGGCCCGACCTGTCCTCCACCCTCAGAATGAGCTGAGTGTCGTCAGCGTACTGGTGACACTCAAGCCCATAACTCCGCACCAGCTGTGCAAGCGGCTGCATGTAGATGTTAAATAACAGAGGGGAAAGAATGGCCCCCTGCGGAACTCCACAAACTAATGGGGAGCCCCGGAGACCACTCCACCCCTCCTCACACGCTGAGACCGCTGGTGGAGGAAGGAGGTCAGCCATTTAAGGGCTGTCCCCTCACTCCAGCCATGGCCAGGCGGTGGATCAAGAGTTTGTGGTCGGCCGTGTCAAACGCTGCCGTGAGGTCCAATAACACGAGCAGCGCAGACCCGCCTTGGTCGAGCTGGCAGTGGAGTTGGTCTGTGATGGAGACCAGGACCGTCTCCGTCCCATGCCCCGAACGGAAGCCGGACTGGAAGGGGTCAAGCCATGTTGCATCATCTAAGAAGGACTGCAACTGCTCCATTACTGCCCTCTCAACTACCTTCCCCAGATACGAAAGATTCGACACTGGTCGGTAGTTGGAGGGAACCGCGGGGTCTAATGACGGTTTCTTCAGTAATGGAGCTACCACCGCCTCTTTCAAGCACTCTGGAAAGACTCCTTGCTCAAGGGAGCTATTTACGATATTCAACAGAGGCCCACGTAACCCCTCCAGGCAAGATCTAACAAGCCAGGAGGGGCACGGGTCGAGGGAGCAGGTGGTAGGTCTAGTTGCAGCCACGATCTTATCAACAGCATCTGCGTCCAGTGGCCGAAACCGGTCGAGGGTGGGCCCGGCGGAGGGCCACGGGGTCTCGAGTTCCCTTACTGTGTCAACCGTGGCCGGAAGATCCCGGCGGAGGCTCAGTTTGTGGATTATGGGAGATAAAGTGTATGTCCCTCAGAGCATGAGAGAGAAGGTGCTGAGGTTGAACCATGATCATATGTCTGCTGGACATTGGGGAGTCACGAAGACTCTGCTGGCCTTGAAAAGCGGTATGGGTGGCCAGCTATGAGGGCTGAGGTGAAGAGAGATGTGGAGTGTTGTGAGGTGTGTGCCAGGAATAAAGTTCCCTCTGCGCCGCCGCAGGGGTTGATTCAGGTGGTAGGTACGGAACGTTTGGCGGAGTTGTATGTGCAGCATGTGTACCGGTTGCATGGGTGCCCGGAACAAGTTTTGAGTGATCGTGGAGTGCAGTTCACTGCTCAGTTTTGGGAGCGGTTTTTGGAGGTGCTGGGGGCTCAGAGACGTCTTACGACTTCTTATCATCCTTGTTGTAATGGCGGCGTAGAAAGGACGCAGAAATCGTTAGGGGCTTATCTACGCATTTTTAGTAACAAAGAGCAAACTAATTGGTCTGATCTGCTGCCATATGCTGAAGTGGCATACAATAGCTCTGTGCATTCGTCCACCGGAAGGTCTCCTTTTGAGATAGTCTATGGTCAGGAGGTGGCTCCTTTGCCCCAGCTGTTGGGGGAGGAAAAAGTGGAGTGGAAGATACGAGCCCGGGAGGATTGGAAGGAAGTAGCGGAAGCTTTAGGGAAGGCACAGCGTTCGTATAAGATGTTTGGTGACCGGAAGAGACGAGAAGGGGAGGAGTATAGTGAAGGGGATTTAGTGTGGCTGTCCACACAGAATTTGAAATTGGGTTATCCATCTAAGAAATTGGGTCCGAAATACATTGGGCCTTTTAGAATTGAGAAAGCCGTAAATAAGGTCTCTTATACCCTTCTGTTGCCTAAGAGTTTAGGGAAAGTTCATCCCACGTTTCATTGTGGTCTTTTGAAAAAGTATGTGGGCCCCTTTCATCCTCCGGATTGAATGATGTTTTGTTTTACAGGGGGAGGACGTGGTGGAGGAGGCCGTTATGTCAGGATTGGGAGACTTGAGCTTGGGTGAAGTTCAAGCTCCCAGCCTGGCATGAGATTGCATCGACCTTTGCCCTAGTTCTTGGGTGACCTTGGGCTCCAGTTATATAAGACTGTGCTGAGTCATGTGGAAGTGAGGTAACTTCCACATGTGTGCAAGGTTGCAGGGGGAAGTGATGTAACTCCTCTGAGCCTGGACATTGGACAATTGGACTCCTAATGCTGACTCATGGGGCCATGAGGTCACATCCCTTTGGACTATGGGATATGCTGTATCACCGGATATGGTGCAACCCTACCTGGACATTGCATGGGCGATGGGAGGGGGGGTTGGGGTATATAAGTTGTGTTTTGGTGGCGGGCAGGTGCTTTTGCTTCACATGTGTCGTACCTGCAATAAAATCGTGTTGGACCGTGCTTTCAATCTACGCGTGATCCTTACCGAGTGTTGGAGAGTCTTTACACTGGGATCGACCTCCTTCGGTCCCAGGATCGACTGGTCCATCACGATCGACTTCCTGGGCAGCCCTGGTCTATACGGCCCATCACACGTTAAATTTCACATTTTTACATGTCTCTACACAGGGAATTAAAAAAGTAGTTGATTGCCAATTGACTTAGGAAGCATAGGAGAAAAACACACTTCAGAAACAGCCAAATGCACAGAACCCACATTATGTGATCGGCTCCATAGGTAGCCATTTTGTAAACATGTAGAAACACTGATTTTATTGCGTATGATGAAGTCCTAAAATGTCTTTACAATGTAGAATTAATGCAGCTTGGCCCCAGTTGGACTGCAATGACTCAATGCCTTGAAATCCTCAAAATAAAGCATCAGCCCTTTGGGCAGAGAAAGCTAAAAATACCTTGGGAATCTACAATTCCCCTGATGTCATAGCATTGAGCCCTGGCAGTTGAAGTGGTGCCAAACTGCATCCCTTCAACAGTACAGATGCACCAAGAGTGAGCAAGCTTTCTGTTCAGCGATTCTGGGTAAAGGCAAAGGAGTAATGGGAGTTACTCGTTATATGGTTCTGACCAACTCGGGACAAAACTGTGAGATTTACAAGGTGGAGAATTAATGGGCACCATTCCTGCCAAAGAGCAACGCCATATATATTCCAGCTGAAGGAAGAACCACAAGGAGTCTCATAACAGTGAGAAGGGAACACATTTTATTCGGCATCAAT
The DNA here is from genome assembly GCA_030556195.1 of Anolis apletophallus. Lineage (NCBI taxonomy): Eukaryota > Metazoa > Chordata > Lepidosauria > Squamata > Anolidae > Anolis > Anolis apletophallus. The sequence goes on along the minus strand of JARBWK010000007.1, from coordinate 149,581,889 downwards.
CTCACAACAGTTGCACATCGTTTTATCTCACCTGGAGCTTAATAAGAGCAGAGTTGGATCCAACGAGGCTCTGAAAGATCTCCCACCCTGCAAATTGGAAGGCCCAATTGGCCTTCGAGACCCTCCTTGCATCTTCCTTCCCGGAGGAGAAGATCCAGACCAGAAACCAATCGGCTCCAAGAATCAGGAATGGCTTCGGAAAAAGACGAACCTGTCATTTCCCCCATATTTTGAATTTTTAAAATCACCATATGCTCTATTTCTAGGGCAGTTTTAAAGGATGTTTATTCTAGGGCAATAAATAAATACAGGATGGAGCCTCTAAAGTTGATAATTATGAAATACGACATTACACAGATATTGTACATACTCACATACACTAGGTTAGGTACCCGGTGGTGCTCAAGTAATTAGGAAAAGGCCTTGTTTGTTTTGGGGTGTTAGGTCATATCATTTAGTTAATTACTAACCCTATTTATTAGGAAAAAGCCAGAATGTGATTTCATTTTTTATGAATGCTCCCATTAGATAATACATAATGATGTGGGTGAACTATAATCCCCAGGATAGTAGTTCAATCCTCCCCAAACCAGGCCTTTATGCACAGTTGGCCATGTTGTGTGTGCCAAGTGTGGTCCAGATCTGTCTTTGGCTGGGTTCAGTGCTCTCTGGATAAAGATGAACTACAACTTCCATATGCCAAGAGCAGTCACTCCATCCCAGGGCACCCCCCCAAATCCTGCCTGTATTTAAGTTGGCCATGTTGGGTCTGTGTGACATTTACGGTACAGATCATCAGTTGGGTTGAGTGCTCTCAGGGTGCAGGGGAACTAACAACTCCCAATATCAAGGTCAATTTCCCCAAACCCCTGCAGTATGTTCAATTGGTCATGGGGCTGCTCTGTGCCAAGTTTGTTGAGAGCCACAGTTTCTCTGGATGCAGGTAAAGCACAACTCCCAGATTCCAAGAGCAATGACCTGCAAACTCCCCATTTTCACAGTTGGACAGGTTGGATCTGTGTGCCATTCGTCATTGCAAGACTCACCTGGTCCAATTGGCATTTGAATTTTGAATTTTAACCTGGTATTAACTAACTAACCAAGGGCCGGAAGAAGTGTCACTGATCACCTGGGGGGCCATAGGTGATCAGTGAGAAGGGGCGGGGCCACTCGCAGGGGGGGCGGGGCCACTCGCTCACATAGCCCCTCCTACCCGGGCGGCGCCGCTGCTCGGATCCCGGGCGGCGGCGCGAGTGGGGAGAAGGAGGAGGGGCTTCGGAGGAAGAAAGTGTCACTGCACCTGGGGCTTGATCTCCAAAGCCTCTCCTCTTTCTCCCGGGGCGCGCCGCCGCCCAGGATCCGAGCAGCGCCGCACCCGGGGAGGAGGAGGAGGGGCTTTGGAGGAAGAAGGCAGCCGGCTCCCCGCCCTTTTCCCAGCAGCCCGGGGCGGCACCAAGGGGCGGGCGTCACGCTAGGCCTCTGGCGGCGCCACCTGACGCGCCGCCCTTGGCGCCGCCTACCTGCTCCTTTTTGGCGGCTCCCGCCCTTCCTAGGGAGGGGGAGCCGCCGAAAAGGAGCAGAAGGCAGCACCAAGGGTGGTGCATCAGAGGCCTGGCGTGACGCGCCGCCCTTGGCCCCGCCTACTGCTCCTTTTCGGCGCGGAGAGAGGGACGGAGGGGGCGGTGTAGAGAGGAGGAGCTGGCTCCCTTCCTCCTTCCTGCCCTGGCTTCTCCTCCCCCCGCCGCCATTTCTTAAAAAAAAAATTTTTTTTAATTAAATAAATTCTTGCAGGAGGCTGGGGGGCCGTGTCCAGGAGGCTGTGGGGCCGTGTACGGCCCCCGGGCCGCCTGTTGGACAGCCCTGTGCTAAGGAAAGGGTTAAGGGAGAGGCAGTGGGTGGGGTCATGCAAATTCCACACAAGGAACCCTGGGATGCCGGTCTGTGGTGAAGGAAACATGTGAAGTCTAGGATGAAATTGTCCTGCAATGAAAGCCTTCCTTGGGTGGTGGGTCATGGTGTTTGGGGAAGGACATTGGTGAGGTTTGGGCTCCATGTTCATGGTACTCGCTATAACCTGCAATGTCAATAGAGGGAGTGCTTTCGGAGGCTTCTCAGCACTTGGAACTATAGCCTGTTTGTGGAGGCAGAAGGCTGTCTGTGTAAGTGGACACCTCCGCCACATACGCACATACTTCTATTATGTGGATAGATAGAAAGATAAATAAGAGATAGATTGGTTGATTGTTTGATAAATATACACACATATACAGGCAGTGACTTGTAGTTAAGAACCTAAAGGAAAACTGACCCAAGATGATGCATAAGTGGTATATATGTGCACCGGAAATGTGGCTCAGCTGGCTGGGTGTCTCTACTGACCAGAAGGTCATGAGTTTGAGGCTTGCCCAGGTCGGGGTGAGCTCTCAAACAATTTGTGTAGCTAGTTGTTGACCTTTGCAACCCAAAAGACAGTTGCATCTGTCTAGTAGGAAATTTAGGTACCACTTTGTGGGGAGGCTAAATTTAACTGATTTCTGGAATGTTAAGTTGCCTCTATGTCTCTCTATATATGTTGTATGTCAATGGCATTGAATGTTTGCCTGTATATGTGCATTGTGATCCACCCTGAGTCCCCTGCGGGGTGAGAAGGGCAAAATATAAATGACATAAATAAATAAAATAAAATATATAACACCGCTTAAGTTGGGAAAGGACCACCAAAACATCAATACAAAATGCTGGAAATATAGTTGCACCGGGGCTGTGTGTCAGCTGCATTAAAGATTACTACTGACCAAAAGGTCATGAGTTCGAAGCCAGCCCAGGTCAGAGTGAGCTTCTAGCCAATTGTGTAGCTTGTTGTCGACCTTTGCAACCTGACAGTTGCATCTGTCAAGTAGGAAATTTACGTGCCACTTATGTGTGGGGAGGCTAATTTAACAAAATGTACAAGGCCATAAAAAAATCTCCAGGAAAAGCATGTGCGGAATGCGGAAAGTACTTCATCAGTGTCGCAGATCGACGGTAAAACGACAGCTCCCCTGGTGGCCAGAAGTTGGAATGTTAAGTAGCCCCTGACTCTGTATGTATGTGTTGTGTGTCTATGGCAGGGGTGCCCACACTTTTTCATCATGCGAGCTACTATATGAACAATCAAGTTGAAGAGATCACCTGTTGTGCATGTGAGTGCGCAGGCGCACGTGCACGCTCCTACTGCAGCCTTTTGTCCGCGCGGGGCTTCTTTCTTGCCTGCCCATGAACTCGCCCGTCGCACGCACCCGGAAGGGGATCCTCCTTGCCTGCGCGTGCTTTCTCTCTTAATGTCTTCGTTGCCTTCCTCCTTCCTGCTACGTGCTTTCGCGAAGCAGGAAGTCCCCATCCCGTCCTGCTTCTTGCGTGCACAGCAGGCCCCTCCCACGCACGCAGCAGGAGGGTATTTATAGGCGCACCCGCCAGCACTCTGGCCAGATATGGCTTCAGCGGCGGCTCGGAAGGCTCAGGGCTGGGAAGAGGGGCCGCCTGGCTACTGCCTAGGCCGGGAAACTCAACCGAGAGAGGGACCCACGTGAGGCTGGAGCCTCCCCACAGCAGCCTCCCCCCCCCACCTCCCTCGTGGCTTCCTTACCTGGGCAGGAGAAGGAAGAGTGGGAGAGGTGCTTCCCCAAAGTGACAGATGCAGCGGGGGGACGCCCTTCCTTCCTTCCTTCCTTCCTTTCGAGAGTGTCACTCAGAAAGGACGCCCAAGTGGGCGGCTGGCAGGAAGGAAGACCCTTCCCACTGGTGGCAGTCCATGCCCACGGGAGGGAGAGAGAGGGGGGGGAGGGAGGGTGGCTCTTCCTAGCCGGCTCTGAAGAGCCACCTCTCTCTCTCTCCCCCGAGGGCCCTCGCCGCCTTTCTCCTCCCACAGCCTCGCATCCTATCCGTGCGCGTGCTTTCATCTTGCTCTGCCCCCCCCCCAGCTGCAACCAATGGGAGGTCATGTCACCACACCGTGCATGGCAAGACGAGCATCAGGGCCTGCCCACTAAAGCCTCATTTTGGCAAAAGAAGCCCCGCGAAGGCGAAGGCAGGAGCGCACACGCGCTGGTGAGGCACAAAGATCACCTGGAAGAGGGCTGAAGATCACCTAGGTGCTCCCGATCACCATAATGAGCACCCCTGGTCTATGGCATTGAATGTTTGCCATGTATGTGTCCATTGTAATCCGCCCTGAGCCCCCTGAGGGGTAAGAAGGGCGGAATATAAATACTGTAAATATAATAGTAAGCAAGAAGGGACCTTTTAGCACATGTGATGGTTATGTAAGGAGGCAAAATACTACTGGACAAAAATACACAAATAAATGAAGAAAATGTTAAATATAAAAATACAGCCTTTGAGCTGAAAAGGGTGGGATATAAAAGTGTGGTAAATAAAAAAAACCTATTTCTGAAGAATAGACCAAAGAGGAAAGGAGAAGAATTATATGTCAAGGATGTTTACTCCATCTATGACTTAAATCCTGAAAGTTAGGAGCCCCAGACTACGCAGATGACACCCAACTCCACTACTCATTTCCACCAGAATCCAAGGAAGCCTCCCGGATACTGGACCAGTGCTTGGCTGCTGTGACCATCCGGATGAGGACACACACGTTGAAAATCAATCCTGACAAGACAGAGGTCCTCCTGGTCAGTCGCTCGTCTGACCGGGGTATTGGGTGGGTATTGTTGGACAGGGTTGCACTCCCCATGAAGTCACAGGTCCGCAGTTTGGGGGTCCTCCTGGACTCAGTGCTGACGTTGGATGCACAGGTATCGGCGGGCTTTCGCACAATTAAAACCCATGCGCCAACTGAAGGCTGACTTGACCATGGTGGTCCAAGCCTTTATTACCTCTAGATTGGATTACTGCAATGCATTCTACGTGGGGCTACCCTTGAAGATGGCCTGGAAACTACAACTGGTACAACGTTCGGCAGCCAGATTAATAACTGGGGCAAATTACAGGGAGCAGTCAGCCCCCCTGTTTAAGGAGCTCCATTAGCTGCCTTTTATTTTCCAGTCCCAATTTCAAGGTGCAGATCATCACCTATAAAGCCCTAAATGGTTTGAGACCCACCTTCCTTCATGACCGCATCTCCTTCCACGTACCGGCCCGATCCCTTTGGTATAAATAAAGATTATTATTATTTCCCAAGTTTGGAGAAACACCACCTTTTTCCCACCAGAAATAGATGCAAAAAGCCATTTTTTCCATATGTATTTATTAAGCTCCTTTCTGCCAAGAAGGGGACACAAGGCAGCTTCCAGCATCTTAAAACATCAACAAAATACACAAAAATGCATTCAATTACAGCTTGATATGAACCATCCATTACAACAGTTTGACACAATACATGGTTTTGGATTTTCAACAGACAAATATAGAGAGATCGAGATTTCAAAATCATTTTAGATCCATTAGATAACAGACTGTATAGTCCCTAGGTAACTTTTGATTTAATTATCTGATTACACGATATAACATCATTTCCTAACTGGTTTTATCATAAAAACATGGAAAAGGTTTATTAAACTGCTAAAAATTTGTTTCACCGAAAGTGATATTTTTCATGAAAATCTCCTAGGAGTTTCAACCAATTCAACACAGTTTGTGGCAGCCACAAAAACAAAATGTATGGAGTAGAGCAAGTATTTTCAAAGTAAAGACTACACAATTGAACAGGAAATATCACTCTCAAACCAAGAACAAAAAAAAATTCAAATTTGGTTACATGGTATTATTTCCAGACAGAGTGTTTGAGTTGATTGAGACAAAACACAACACCACAACTTGTCTATTAGTGTTTTTTCCAAATTAGCATCTTAACACAATAACAGATTTTTGGGGGGAAAATAATTTCTTTACAGAATAGTTTGCAATTTGCAAAACTATGATGATGATGATGATGATGATACGAGGGTTATCCGGAAAGTAAAGTTACAAGATTTCTTTTAAAATACAATAAATTAATCTATTTTAATACAATTTACATGGATTGTAGCCTAGGTCAGTGTTTCCCAACCTTTTTTGAGCCGCGGCACACTTTTTACATTTGCAAAATCCTGGGGCACACCACCAACCAAAATGACACTCTAACACAGTAATACATATAGTTAATATGTTTTTAAATGTATTTATACACTCAGTGTGAAACCTGGGCCTGTTTCGATGAACACAGCATAGATATCCTGGCAGGAATGGCAGAAAGACACAAACTTCCCACACAGAACTCCCATAACCAAGAGAAAATGCTATAAGAGTTTGGTGGGCATTGACCTTGGGTTTTGGAGTTGTAGTTCACCTATATCCAGAGAGCACTGTGGACTCAAACAATGTTGGATCAGGACCAAACTTGGCATGAATACTCAATATGCCTAAATGTGAGTTTGAGGAAAATAGACCTTGACATTTGGGAGTTACAGTTTCTGGGATTTATAGTTAACACACAAACAAAGAGCATCCTGAACTCTTGCAACAATGGAATTGACATATTGAACTCTCATTGCCAACAGAAAGTACTGAAAGGATTTGCTTGGGAATTGACCTTGAGTCTGGAAGTTGTAGTTCACCTACATCCAGGGAGCACTGTGGACTCAAATAATGATGGATGTAGACCACACTTGGCATGAATACTCAATATTCCCAACTATGAACACACACGGAGTGCATTTATCGAGGTAGGTTTCTTAGGGTTTTTATACTTCAACACACTAGACTCTCCCCCCCTCCCCTCCTGGACGTTCCAATTTCTCACGGCACACCTGATGATCACTCACGGCACACTAGTGTGCCCCGGCACACTGGTTGGGAAACACTGGCCTAAGTATTACATTACTTTTTCACATAATCACCATTCAGTTCAATACATTTTGTCATCTGTGGGACACGTTTTTGATGCCTATGTCATAGAAGTTTCCCTTTGCCTTTTTCAGCCAGTTCGTCACTTTGATTTTCACCTCGTCATCGTTGGAAAAGTGTTTTCCACCCAGAGTGAACAGATACCGTAATAGTCACTGGGTGCAAGGTGGGGGCTGTGAGAGGGGTGGCTTAAAATGTTCCAACCAAAGGAAGTCAACAACTCTTGTGTTGCATGAGCGGTGTCATGAAGGAGACAGACTCCCGGCATCAGCATCGCATGATGTTTGTTTTGGATGGCTCTGCCAAGTTCCTTCACAATATATTCCGTACCCATTTTGTCACATGCTGTCTTGACATTACATCCTCTCCACAAACAATTTCGCAATGAATTGCAGCAGCGTTCATGCCTTTAGCATTTAGGTAGCATATTACAGAGCAAACTTCACACTTGGAGGGAAACGGAATGGGGACGCTCAACTCTAACCTTCACCACAACACCAGTCCATGAGCTACTGACAACTGGCAGTGCTCATTCGTTTCCACTGGCTTCCCACTACATAGCAGGGATACCAATTTCCCACAAGAAAATTCCCCATGAGAGCTACATACCTTGTAACCTTGCTTTCCGGATAACCCTCGTAATAATAATAGTAATTATTATTTATTTATTTATTTCTTGCCCGCCTCTCCTCGAGATGGGTTACATAATAAAAACAAGAATCATTCAAAAACGCTATATATTCAAATAATATCATTCAATTTATAACACAAATCTTAGATATCACAGTATAACATATACAAAGCTGTTATAGCTTATTCCACTTAATTAAATGCGAATTACCTTTTGGCCTTAATGAGCCGGTCAGCTTACACTCCCTTTTAATTTAATTTAAATAGGTACGTTCACAGGTAAAATTACCTTTATGGTCACCTCGCCGGATCAAGACGAGGTTGCGCTAGGATCTCCTATACTATGGTATGCTGTAAATTGCGATTTCGCCTTTAAATATTGTTTAAATGTGGGTTATGTTTCTATTTGCTACTGCATGATTCTTTATATGTATATATAATTGTTTCAGGACATGAACCTAAATATGGACATCTAGCCTTGACAAAGATTTACGAAACGGAATCTGTGGCCCCGATGGATTTTCTATGACCTACCGTCGGCTTGCCTTACTGGACTACTAGGAGCCTAAATTGGCGGCTCGGTTCGTTTTCCCCTACGGTACTGGAGTACCTTGGCCTAATGCCTGCCCTCTAACCGTTTATTTCCATTTGGAACTTTATTATTTGCCCGGGACTCACACCCTTATTTGCTAAATTGGGGAATGGACTAAAGCGTCGTCCTGGCTGCGCCCCGGATACGATAGAGTGGAATAAACTATAACAGCTTTGTATATGTTATACTGTGATATCTAAGATTTGTGTTATAAATTGAATGATATTATTTGAATATATAGCGTTTTTGAATGATTCTTGAGGTTACTCTAACCCTGACTTGTGTTAAGATACATAATAAAAACACACATACATTGCAAAAATACCACAAATACAAATATTAAAATGTATTTTATAAAAGGTACATATAGAATCGGCCAAGCGCTTCTTTCTTTCAAGGCTGGGGCATCTGACCCATCATGATATATATATCAGTGCAATTTGTTGGCCAACTTGGCTCTTCTCATCCAATTAAATGTCTTCAGACACTGTTGTTTCTGCTTCAGTAGCAACTCTTATCTTTATTTACATTTCATTCATTGCAATAACACTTTTTAGCATGGTCAGATGCAAGGGAGAAGAGCCAAGAGAAAGAACACAATGGTGCCTGCTTTATTTATATTCCACTATTATCAGCTCATTAATTCAGTGTCCAGCCTCCTAGTCTATTGCAACCTCTTCCTTGTCTGTTCCACATATGTTTCATATTATTCCACAACTTAAAACTCTTTCACAGCTAGCAGCATGGACATTGTAAACTTGTACAGAGCCCCCACAGCCCTCAGAGTGGGGCTCCCTTCCTTCTTTCCCCCAGAATATAACCTCCCTTCACCCTAATTCACCCCAAGTCCACCTTTGCCCCCATGGGTACCCCTGCCTCCCATAATAGGGTGCCCACAGTATCCACGGACCCCCTATGTGTGTAGTATGTATAATATTTTATGCTTTATAACCTTTTGGAAACATGAAGCTACCAAGCAAGATTCTGGTAACCCTTCACCAGCACCTCCCTCCTGTTTTTTCCCCCTTCTGGTCATCAAATCAACAATGTACTCAAGCACCCATCATCTCTGGAATCAATACATCTCTATTTATTCCCATAAGGCCAGTTGTACAGGGGTTGACAAAATCCTTATGCAGGGCCACCTGCCCTTTGTGCAGCCTGGCTGGCGTTCCGGCGACCGCCCATATAACACCTGTTCTGCAGGAGCTGCACTGGTTACCAGTGGAACACCGGATCACCTTCAAAGTGTTGGTTCTGACCTTTAAGGCCATAAATGGTCTGGGGCCAGCGTACCTTAGGGACCGCCTTATCCCATACTCTCCCGCTAGGTCACTACGCTCTGAGGTGGGTCAACTATTGGAGGTGCCCGGCGTCAAAATGTATCATCTGACGGCCACAAGGCGGAGGGCCTTTTCGGTGATCGCCCCGATACTATGGAACGCGCTACCTTCCGGAGTCCGTGTTCTCACGGACTTAGTCACGTTCCGGAAGGCGTGCAAAACCCTCCTGTTCCAGCAGGCCTTCGGGTATTGATGACAAAGATGGGTAGGCACTTGCCTTCTGTACTGTGCACATTACACTGATGTTTTATTGTGTTTTATTGTATTGAATGTTGTGATGTTTTGTGGTGTTTTATCTTGTTTTTAATCTTGAATTTGGTGTAAGTCGCCCCGAGCCTCCCGGGAGTGGCGACTCACAAGTTTAAATAATAAAATAAAAAAAATAGAACATTAATACTTCCTGCAAGGAAGTTAAGAAATATTGGGGGAGAAATACATGAATATTCCCAAAAAGTATTAAAATTAAAGTTCCATTTAAGACCAGAATACTACTTACTAAATCTGACAGATTTCGAGTTAGACAAAAATAAAGATAAAATATACTTTGATCTAACCGCAGCAGCAAGAACTCTCCTAGCGCAGAGATGGCGCTCTAAAGAAATCGATATATGGATTACCAAACTAAGGGACTATATGGACATGGACTCCCTAACATTTTTGCTCCAGGACCAGACAGAAGTAGAATATATACACATATATTGCATATAATATAGATGGCGGAATCCCCCAACCTGACCTTGATAACATTAAGAAAGAATGTGATCAATTGCTTAGTGACTTAAGGAAAGTGAACATTGAAAAATTTAAGAGGGACCAAAATGATTATGAAAATAAGAGAATCTACAAATGGCAATATAAACCGAACCTTAGGACACAAAACAATGATTTCCTCAATTACAATAGCTCATATGAGGATTTGGGAGCCCAATCTGATACCTCTACTGGCTCATTACCACAAAATAGATATTTTCTTAGGAGTAACAATCCCAATTTCAATTCACGTCAATGAAATTTTCGATAGGGTCGAGACCGCAGAAGGCCAACTTAGTAATTAATATTTCAGACTATCAATTTTCTGATGATGAACTCCATCTCATCAACAAGGGATTGTCTTTTATTCATACTCCTAAGTGTTCAGTGTTTGATATTAGAAAGGATCTGTCTGTCTTATTTAGGAATATTCGATTAAAAGAGGGGTTTTTTTTACCAATAGTCCCAGTCCTGTCAATTCTACACTTTCCTCCAAATTCTACATTAAAAGCAACTTTGTACCTTTCAACATTTCACATAAGGTTAGAACATTTGAAGAGACGGTCATTAGAGAAACCCTTAAAATTTATCACAGCACTGACTTTAAACATTCTAATGTGTCAGCTAGGGACATCTATAAATTAGAGTTATTAGGGAACCATCCAAAGATTATATTCAAGCCAGCGGATAAAGGGGGATCTATTGTGTGTTTAAACAAAAGTGATTGCCTAACTGAAGTTCATAAACAGTTTTATTGTACACCCCCAGGCGACCCCTTACCACGCTACTCTAAAATTGTTTCCACCACCATTTATGATGCTGCCTCTCTTAAATTATATAGATGAGAAATTAGAAGGGTTTGCATTGGATAAACATCCCCGCACGCCCCAATTCTACGTATTGCCCAAAGTGCATAAGGAATTATTTCCTCCTCCTGGGCGACCTATCATTTCCGGGTCCAACAGCCTATTATTCCCCATAGCTTCTTACTTAGACTCCATATTACAGCCTTTTGTAATAAAAAACCCCACTTACATCCATGACACCACAGATTTTATTAACAAAATAGAAAACTTCAAATTAGAACCAGAAGACATATTAATTTCTGCGGATGTCACTGCTTTATACACTCACATCCCTTTGTCAGAAGCCAGGAATGTAATAGCTGACATTTTTTACAGAAAAGCACAGGACTCCTGAGTACGCTTGCAAAACTTATTAAAACAGAAGATTTGGAAACCAGGAGTAATTGTGAGAGTTTAAAGGCAACTCTGGTTCTTAACACCCCAGACTCAACTGGACATGAAATAGCAAGGTCCCCCAGCAGAGAGAGAGGAACAAAACAAATAACAGTGGATAAGAACAAAGTTGCTAAACTTCTGTTCCTGAAGGTATTCTTTCAGCAGTGTCATACTCGTGGGGTTTACCATGACTGAATTTGTCAATGCATACAGCGAACAACACATTTTGGATTTACTTCAAAATTGGGCCCCTGTGGTCCACACAGAGGAAGACACTACCCCCAATGAGACACCCATTCCCCCCTCCCAGAAGGATCTCCTGAAGAAGGAATTAAGATATACATGGGTCAATTTGAATGCCGGAGCCCTAGCGGACTACGTTCGAAATAAGTTCATTCCCAGAGGTTTGAGGGTTAAATTATCCCCAGGCACGTACAGTGACGATGCGGATTTTTCCAAAGCATGGTTTGCCATCCTTGACAAGTGTGCCACGGATCTTATGATTCTTTTGATTGAACGTTCTTCCAAAGAACTTAATGAGTTGAAGGAACAGATCCATACCATCAAACAGGATTTAAAGGATACCATCACCGCCCCTGACTTGGCACAAATAAAGGAACAGTGCGATACTTTATACCAAAAGCTTAAAAAGTCCAAGACGGCGAAATTCAAAAGATATATGGATGAATATGCCAAAGGCAACGTGTATAACAGAACAAGATCTAACTACCCGTTGGGATGAAGATCGGTACACTTCTCACGGGAATCTATATACTCTGGATCGTCCAGGGAAGAGCTTACCACCAACACCCAAGATGAACCTGCTCCGAGAAGGGGCTATTTCTTCCGTAACCGCAAAGGTAACGAACCTCTACCCCAGAGAAATTTTCGGGGGGGCCGGGGAAGGCGGACGAAAACCTGATAGTTAATTTGTCAGATTATTCCTTCTCAGATGCTGAGCTTAAAGTACTCAACAAAAGCCCTTTTGTTATTACGCCTGTTTGTAAAAATATTGACATCCGCAAGGATTTGGCTATTTTATTTAGAGGCATTCGTTTGAAAGAATGTTTTGCATCCTCTCCTGTGTCATATCCACTCACACTTACATCTAAACTGAGAAATAAAAGTTACTTCACCTCCACAAATGTTTCTAATAGTATTCGTATGTTCGAGGACATCGTCACAAAAGAAATCAATGAAGTTTTACAGAGTAACAAGACCACACATCACAACTTGTCTAAACATGAGATTACTATTTTGCACCGATTGGGTAATGATCCGAATCTCACTTTCAAATCTGCCAATAAGGGAGGTGGATTAGTGGTCATGAATACTAGGGTTTACATAGTGGAGGCTTATCGACAATTACATGACAACCATTATTACCAACCTTTACGAAAGGTTCCTACAAAGACTTATCAATCCGTTATTAATAACATCATTCATCATGGAGAAATCATGGGGTACATCACTAAACAATTGGCTCAATTTTTGATTAACCACCAGCCCCGTGTCCCTGTATATTATTTATTACCAAAAATACACAAGAAAGTGACTCCAGTCCCAGGCAGACCCATCGTGCCCTGCACTGGAGGCTTATTGCAACCACTAGCCATTTATTTAGACTCTTTACTCCAGGAGACTGTGCAATCTAAACCAGCTTATATTAAGGACACGGGTGATTTTATCAACAAAATTGAATATTTGCCTATTGACCAAGGGGAACCTACTTATTGTTTGTGATGTCAGAGCCCTATATTCCAACGTACCTCTTGAGGAGGCTAGAACTGTTCTTAAAGAGACATTTGATTCATTACAGTCCCACACGTGTAATTATTTTACATTCAATAATGAATTTTTTTTTGCAAATTTGGGGAGTGGCCATGGGCAGCCCTATCAGGCCCACAGTGGCAAATTTGTACATGGACTCATTAGAACAAAAGCATATTTTTGGCCTGGATAAACATCCCTTAGCATCCAACATTAAGTTCTACGGTCGGTTCATTGACGCCGTGTTCCTCCTCGTAAGTAAGGGTACTCCTATAAAAAAGTTCAAGAAATGGATGAATTTCTGGTCTGACCCCATTAAATTCACGTTTGAGATCAATGAAACATCTATTAATTTCTTGGATGTGACCGTATTTATCCGGGAAAATCAAATTAGGGTTAAGTGCTTCTATAAGGCTACTGATAAGAATGTGCTTCTTCATTTTAATAGCTTTCATAGCCACCCCTTAAAATGGAACCTCCCGTACTCACAACTATTGAGGTTAAAACGTAACTCATCATTGGACAAGGACTATTGTGAGGAGGCACAATCTTTCACAAATAAATTGAAAGCACGGGGGTACCCTGAACATGTCATATCATCCGCTAAAATTAAGGCTGAATCCATTCCCCGGGAACAACTATTATCTAAACTACCCAAAAAAAATATGGATCGTTTTATATGGCCTCTAACTCTAACTAAGCACACAGGCCTATTCAGGAAGATCATCAACAAATACTGGCAGATACTGAAGGATATACCTGGGCTCTCCAAACCTCCCGTGATCGCCCACAAAAGGACTAAAAATATACGTGATTTCATTGTACATTCTGATATTAGGACTACACCCATCAGGAGCAGCCTCACACCTAAAACTCATAGATGTGGGCACTGTGCCCAATGTAATTATGTATTTCCAGACAAGGACATTCATATTCCTGGCACGGGGCGTACATTCAAGTTTAAAGAATTCTTCACCTGCAAAATGGAGAAATGCGTGTATGGATTACAATGCTCATGAGAATGAGATGGATGAGAATAAATTGCAGGAACTTATGGGGCGATGGGACCGGGTAAGACAATATATTGTTTGGAAAACCCGAGATCAAGATACGAGTAATAAGTTGGATCTACTGTTTAATTTGTAATGTAAACTGTCCAAAAGGCTTGAAGGAAAAGAAGAGTGATGAAACCCTCAGAAGGGGTGGAGGGGTGTGGATGCTTGTGAGGGTGGAGGGGCACTTTCACAGTGCACTGTCTGGTTATGGTCTGTTGTATGGAAGTAGTTTTTTTTTTCTGTATGTAAAAAAACAAAAAACCAATAAAAATATTATTTTTAAAAAAATGGATTACAATGCTCATGTGGCTTGATTTATGTGGGCAAAACGAAGCGGATGATGGACACTAGAGTTTGTGAACATTGTTCAAAAATACGTAATTCATCTGAAGACTCTCCGCTTTATATTCATTTCAAACTTAAAAACCATAGCCCAGATAGCATTCGTTTCTTTGGAATCGAACGGGTTAAAATCCCGCCACATGGGGATGCTGATCATTACCTCCGCAGGAGTGAAACCCGGTGGATAATCAATCTCAAAACCGAGGTGCCGCTCGGATTAAACGAAAAGCTCCACATCACTGATTTATTAAGATAACTCTGGTTGCACCTGATGCCTTTCAGTTTGCTTTATATCCCTGTGTGATTGCTATGTTACTTGCTTACGCCCTAGTACTGACCGCGGAGTGAGGACTATCTCTACTCTATGGGTATGCGCCTCTTCTCTCTTTTATATATTTATGTTTAACAATGTTACCACTATTGGGTTACTTTCTATTTATCATGGTTACGCTGAGTTGCTTACTGGATATTTAGCATTGTAGCTTTGCCTATATATGCCCTCAATGTATTATATCATGTTGTTTTAGGTATATACGCCATGATTTGACCTGCTGCCTTTGTATGATGGAATACCGTGGCATTGGCCTTGATAAAGTTTAATTTAAATCGAAACGAGTGACGGATCCCGTACCAAAGTTTCCTTGTCGGCCTTCACATATGCGGGAACATTCCGCTTGGATTACAAATACACTCATTGGGAGTGTTTTACTCTAACTCTAGCGGGAAGTTCTCCTGAACATTTCTATATTGTACACGCATTTTTGATTGGTGTGCAGGCATCGAACAGACATTGGACTATCTCATTTAGACTATATTATTGGCGTTGGATAGGATTATCCTTTGTTGAAATTTATCTTTGTGTTGCGTTATAAGGACTGTGGTCTATACCGCTGATTAGTGTTCCATAAGGAAAAGGATTTATAGTTTTCTGTATGACTTAATACAGAAAACTTAATATAATCAAGTCCTGCATTGACACCATATCGGACGCTCTGAGGGACCTGGTGAACCTTTCCCTGGATACAGGCACTTTCCCAGAGTCCCTGAAGGAGGCCAGAGTTCGCCCTCTCCTGAAAAAGGCGAACCTCGACCCCGACGAACCGGCGAGCTACCGCCCGTTGCCAATCTGCCCTTCCTGGGTAAGCTACTAGAGCGAGCGGTGGAAAGCCAGCTGCGTGACTTTTAAACCAATCCGGGGCCTGGACCCGCCCCAGTCGGGATTCCGCGGGCCACGGAGGGAATCCGCCCTGGTAGCGATTACGGATGACATCCGCCGCCAGCTGGACGGAGGGGCCCGGCAGTCCTGGTCCTTTTAGATCTAACCGCGGCTTTCGACACCGTCGACCATGATCTGCTACTCCGCCGCCTGGCTGCTTCCGGGATCCAAGATAAGGCTCTGACTTGGCTAGGATCGTTTCCTGCGGGACCGCTCGCAGCGGGTCGAGTGGCAGGGCCAGGTCTCCAGGAAATGCGGGTTGGAGTGCGGGGGTCCCTCAGGGTGCTATCTTGTCCCCACCCTTTTAACATCTATGTCCAGCCCCTGGCCAGTATTGCTAGGAGCCATGGTTTCAGCTGCTACCAATACGCCGATGACACACAGCTGTTGTTGAAGCTCGATCCAGGGATGCCGTCGGTGCCTGAAAGCTTCAGTCAGGGACTAGGGCGGTGACAAACTGGCTTAGAGCACACAGACTAAAAATCAATCCGGCAAAAACGGAGATCCTCTGGCCCGGTCGACCCGACCCTCACTCACCATTACCACTCTTTGAAGGCGAGCCCCTGTCCCCGGCGGTGAAGAGCCTGGGAGTGATTCTGGACGAGAGGCTGACGATGGAAGCCCAGATCCAGGCTGCAGCCAAGGGCGCCTTTTTCATCTCCGCAGGGCCCGACGGTTGGCCCCCTACCCACCATCAGAGGCGCTGAAGACCGTGATACATGCCACCGTAGTCTCCCGTCTTGACTACTGCAATGCCCTGTATGCGGGTCTACCGCTGTCCACGACTCGGAGGCTGAGACTTGTCCAGACGGCCGCGGCCAGACGCATCTCCGGGGCGTCGGCTAGGAACCATATCTCGCCAATCCTAAAAGCTCTTCACTGGCTCCTACAGAGTTCAGAGTGGTCTATAAACTCATGGCGATAACTTTCAAAGCACGGCAAAGAACCGGACCAGCCTATCTGGGCGACCGGTTAATAGACCAACACAGTGAAAGACCATCGCGTGAAATAAATGGTGACTGTATAGTTATCCCAGGGGTGAGAGAGGCCCGGCTGACAAAGACCCGACGGAGAGCTTTCTCTGTGGTGGCTCCTGTAATCTGGAATACACTTCCGCCTGCTCTTAGGGCCATATCGGCCCCAGCCAGATTCCTGTCCGAGCTGAAAACTTGGCTCTTCCGCCAGGCGTTTGGGGATTGACTAATCTTGGGATTGGGCCCTTTGGGCCCTTTGTGATTCTTTGAACCCGTGTTTTTAATTAGATGTATTTTTTAAATGATGTAAGTCGCCCGGAGCACCATCGGTGGAGGGCGACTCACAAGAAATAAAGTTATTATTATTATTATTATTATTATTAATATACTATACCACAGCCTGGGTTCTATGTTGATCATATATAAATATTGGATCTATACAGCACTACATGTTGACTCGTAGTATCCCGTTTTTGCAGTGACCAATCTTTCTTGTGTCCTTCTGTCTGATCCTGGAGCAAAAACCCTACAGTTCTAGGCAGCATCAAGAGGAGTCTAGTATCGAGTTCCAGGGAAGTCATACGTAGCCCCACTCTCTTCTGCTTTGGTCCACCCCAAAATAAGAACATTGTTTCATCCATTCCTTCAAACCCACAGGACTTCAAACAATTCAGACCTGAACCTGCAATAGAATGCTGCAATAGATGGTCACTCCTGCACAAATCACATATGCTCAGAAATGGAAGGAACCAGTCCATTAATACATCTCTATGTGAATTAGACTAGATGGATGAATGGACTGCACATTAAGGAGAAAACTTTGACAAACCTTCAGGAGGTTAGTGATAACCTGGCTTTGGAACGAAGCATTCCCAGAATAATGGCTGAGACTGGGTAGAAGACCAAAGTGAGTGACCACATTTACAGGCTGAGTTGAATTTGTTTTTATACATAGTGTCCTTTCACGTTTGGATTTATCGGAAGCATAACCTTACCAATGGGGGTAAGGTGACCTAAAACGGACATTGGACTATTGGGACACTATGTTCTCTGGAGTTGGGTATAGTATGCGTATTCGGTCCAAACTTGATGTTTACATTATATATTTCTCAAAATATGAATTTGAAGCTCAGTTTCTATGTTATATTGGATTATAGTGTGTATATATTTTAATGTGTGCTGACTCCATTTGCCTGTTGTAGTTTGTCAGACGCTTGTTCTATCGTTTGTAGTTATTACGAGTGTTACTCGGTGAGCATTTCATCATGGATACTACTTGTATTGAATCTTTTGAGCAACATCAAATGCAGGAAATCATCCAAGATTGGTCTCTTAATTTAGAGGAGGAATGTGTTGAGAATCCAGACGCCCCCACCAGTAATCTGTCTTTGAAAAATCTAGAAGAGGAAGAATTACGTCTAGGAAGAGTGCAATTAAATGCCTCTACCTTAGCGAATTGTATTAGAAAAGATTTGATTCCCCGAGGCCTCAGGGTACAATTATCCCCATACTACAGATGAAATATTTGTCAAAAATCAAAAAACAATGTCAAGACCTTTATAATGATTTTAAAAAGATTAAAGTCAATAAACTAAGAAGGGATGAGAAAGACCTAAAGGAAGGAAGAATGTATAAGTGGTCAGCGAAATCATTACCCTATAATAAACTAGTCACTTTCTCCCAGGATTCGTTAAATTTGTTTTTAGTCAGCGATTGATTGTATTTTATCTTCATTACACCCAGGAATTATCAAGATTGAGCAACCAACTACTGGCAAGATGATATCCTCATCGTGTAATCAAGAAGGCTAAACTGAGAGCAGATAAAATACATAGAGAGACATTGCTACAACGCAAACCTAAAAAAACAAACCAATCGAGTGGTGTGGCCATTAACCCTCACACCACACAGCAGGGACATTGTTAAGATTGTGAAAAAACATTGGGACATCCTGCCCAATAAAACTCTCACTCAAGAATTTGCCACTTGTAGCGTACAAATGCACTAATAATTTAAAAGAGTTACTAGTGCATACCACTTTAAGAGATTCCCGTCCTCCCAGCATTGTATCTCCGGGCTGCAGACCCTGTGGCGGATGTTCATCTTGTTCCCAGGTGCTCTTAAGCAAAGTCATCGCAAGCTTAAAATCCAAGAAGCAGTACAAAATCCGGGACTTCCGTAGATACAATTCTAAAAATTGTATCTACGTAATTGTTTGTGTGTGTGGCTTGCTCTACATGGGGTAATCATCACGCTCCCTTCACACCACAATTTTCGAACACCGAAAATTCGGACGAAGATGGACAATACTATACTTTACAAACATGTTTTAGTGGCAGGACACACACCAGAGTCTTTTAAATTCACTGGCCTTCAGCGAGTAAAAACTTATGCTCACCACAATAATCATGACTCATTAATTAGAAGAGAAACCTGGTGGATCACCAACCTCCAATCAGAGTCCCCAGCCGGGTTAAACGAGCCCCTCTCCCTCTCACGTGACATGTTTACACGGGATGGCCCAGTATGTGTATTTAACATCATAGGGTCTAGCAGGGAGTTACCCTCGGGTCCGCAGGAGCTACGGTGTATTTGGTCTACTCCCACCATGGTAGGTTCACTACCTTCCTCTGCTAATTGCTTGCAGAGAATGGGCATTTCAATATTGTTCTATTATTATTGTTTAATTTCAGGATGTTTCTCCTGTGATGCTGTATATTGCACTGTGATTTTTCGCTGCTTGAGAAAGCCCACCAGGGCGAAACGGATCGGGCCCCGCAGTTCCACCGTCGCGGCCCTTCCAGCGTCCGTTTTGGCTGCTTATTGGGCTTTATTGGGACCCTGTTCCATCACGCATGGACATTTGTCGAACTTGGTACTTATACTGGGATATAGTGAACTTTCATCCACGAACTTTTACATTCCGGGACCGTGGGGGACTTTATATCCACTGATTATTTGAACATTGATTACTACCTTATCCTTGATGACTTTCCCTCCACTCCGGTCTGTATATTGTTCCCTTTGCATTTTTCCCTTAAGTACCCCTTCATATTGATATGGGCGTGATTTGGAATTTGGGTTCTACATTGTGCAGAATCTTGCTATATGCTAATGTATAATATGATATGTGGAATTTCCAGCCGATTTATCAGCCTATGAGAATTTATAGAATATATTTGCATTATTGTCTTTAATAAGTTTCATGCAGTACATGTCCTTTGTGGTTTAGTACAATTATCGCTAGGCATTTATACTACGGATGAAATATTTGTCAATAATTGGAGAGCCATAATGGAAAAATGTTTGCGAGATATCATGACATTGATTGTCCAGAGAGCTGCTCGAGAGGCCAGTAAGCTTAAAACAGAAATCACCAATATTAAAGAAACCTTAGAAAGTAGAGTTTCCGTGGTAGACTCTGGAAGAAATCAAGAAACAATGTCAAGACCTTTATAATGATTTTAAAAAGATTAAAGTCAATAAACTAAGAAGGGATGAGAAAGACTTAAAGGAAGGAAGAATGTATTAGTGGTCAGCGAAATCATTACCCTATAATAAACGAGTCACTTTCTCCCAGGATTCATTGAATTTGTTTTTTGTCGGCGATTTGGCTTTTATTGTATTTTATCTATATGTATTTAATCTTGTTTTTATGTTTTTAATCTGTATGAATAGCATTGAATCCTTGCTGTAAGCCAGTCTGAGTCGCTCTGCAGAGGATAGAAGATTGGGATAAAAAGGTTTTAAATAAATGAATAAATAAATAATTGGTGTGGAGGAGGGATGTGTCATGGTCCGATTCCAGAACAGAAGAGCCAGGCACCAAAAGGTTGAGGAAGAAGATCCGGGGAAGAAGGTGAAGCAACGTCAGAGTGCCAAGAGGGCCCCCCCCCCCCGAGCCAGACAGGAGCCCTTCCTCCCCACACAGGAATGGCAACACAGAGAGCAACGGGTGAGTCCAGATGGACCAGACACCTCGGGACTCCTCCTCACTTAGGACAGGCCTGGGCAAGCCAGAACCATCTCTTCACACAAGGCTATGAGTGTGGCTAGCCATGAGGGATTTTTGCCTATTTCCAATGGGGAAACAGGAGGAGACACAATCCTCAAAGCAGGAGGAAAGTGCTGCAGCAACTCCTCAACACATGAGTAGACCTCTGGCTAGAAGAGTGAAGAGAGCTAGGTCTTCAGATGAGGAGGAGGTAAAGGAAGAACAAGATCCTAGAGAAGGAACTTGCCAAGGCACAGGCTTTAGGAGATCCACCAGAGCAAGGAAGGCACCTGACAGATTTACAATCCAAAAGGTTTTTCACACAAGGCTATGAGTGTGTGAGCAGCTAATTTAGAAGAGGATGGTGGCTGTGCAGTGCCCTCTTCACCTGGGACCAGCCCAGCCCTCCACGGAGAGGTAGCCTCCAAGAAGCAAGAGCACAGTCCCTCGGGCACTTCCAGCTCTAGCCAGGCATTTCTCCCATCCGCTGCACAGTGGCCTCCATATCCACAGTGAGGGACCCTGACAGGGCAGGACAATCCTTTACATATGCAAAGCTACCTCTGCGAGGGAACAGCGTTTAAACTCCGGAGAAGAGCGTTTCAGGTTATTCCTGGAGACAGTAAGAGAAGAGCCAGCCGGACTATGCTCCTTGGGACTTGGGTTTTCCTTTAGGCGCCTACTGTGATCAAGGCCAAGTTTATTCCACTGAAACCAGCAGCCATGATAACAGGATTCAGCTGTCCAGAGCGCGATAGCTCCCAAACTGACCGGGCCTCCCACCATCAGCTGGCCTCAAACATTCCAACCAATCACCAGTGAGCCGCCCAGAAGAAGGCGGCGGGAAATTCAATTGCTGACAGTTTTGTAACCTTTAAAACCAATGTTTTTGAACACTATGATGCTCGTGGAATCAGGCACAAGTGCTCTGCATCCTCAGCTGAAAGCAGAATAAACAATTTCGTGGGCTTCTACCTGGCAGCATTGGTGAGCATAATTGATCTACGGGAGGCGGGTAGGCTACGAGGTTCGCCAGGTTAACTGAACCCTCGCGGTCTCTGCCCCGCGGTCGGTCCAAGGGGCTTGCCCGGTTGTCAGACAACAGGCCTGGGGAATTGGCGGTTGTTCGATAACAACAGCACCCTTGCCACCGGGGGGGGGGGGGTGTCTTGTAATGTCTCTCTATGATTTCCCTAGTGGCTGTTCTTAAACTTCTCCAAGTGGGGTGTTCCTGGAAACTGCCCACGAGCAGGATGGCACCAGGTTGGCAGAAAGCAGATGGCCGTGCCATGTGTCATCGACCTCCCAACGTTTTGGAAGAGCAGGTCCAGCCAGGAGGGGCCCAAAAAACACCACTCCAGGCTGGGAGATCAGGACCAGAAAGGACCCGAGGCTGCAAAAGTGCCAACCGGAGACCCTTGAGAAGACTCTTACTCCCACCTGTGTCTCAGCTCGCTGGAAGACAAGATCCCCTTTCCAGGAACCTGCCATCAAGGAGCCCTTGATTTCATCCCCTATTCCTTCAGAAGATGTGTTTTTCATCGCCTTCCCGGTTCTGGGCGGCAAGAGAAAGGTAGCTGGGACTGTCAAAGTCAGGTGTTTTATCCTCTGGCTACTGACAGGGAAGACTTTTGTAGAAGTTGCAGATTCCATCTGCATGCCCAATTGCAGATTTCATCTGCAAAGTGGGATTGATAGCGAGCCCCATAGAAAGCCCATCTCTATCTTTTACATTGCCAGATGAGAAATCAACACTTCTCTGCCACTTTGGAAATTTCCCTCTATGAGACTACTGGTTTTCAAATACAAATGGGACCCTTTTTTCACATCAAACAGTTGAACTGACTTAAGCAGACTCTTACCAATGAAAATACCCTTTTTATGAAAATAGAAGCCCCTGGACTGAACCCTGTTTGCAAGCATGTTCCTAAGGAATTACCTTCACTCCGTCAAAGGTTAATTTCTGACTCACTCATTCTCCCTAGCAAAGGAAGTGGGGGGGGGGGGGGACCTGTTACTTTTATTGAAATTATTGGGCTATCTTGTGGAATTTATGTATTGTCTTAGAATCAGTATAATAATATTATTATTTTTTTTCCTCCTTGAACTTTGTATGTAACTTCTGCATGCTTCGCTCTGATGAAATGTATTTTTAAGACAAAGATGACTCACCCTGACTGTAAGGAAACCCAGTTTAAGCCTTTTGTGAGGCTTATAGATAACAATCAACCATTTCAATAGGCAGGAATTGCTAGCCATCACACTTGCTATTTGCCTCTGTAACTCAAAGAAAGCAAAGCCAGCCAGACCCGGCTTTTTCCTCACATAGGAAATCCCACAATCGCTCACATTTACTAAACAAAGAAAAAACTGTCAGAAGAGCATGCTACTGCCAGGAACCAATTATTTTTCATCACCACACAAAGATAGCCAAACATCACCAGATTTAGGATTTCCTCCTTATCAATGAAACTTCATTAACACATCTTAATCTTCAAAATCCTGACTCATTCCCCCTCTTTTAATTGAGGCAAGCGGGCAGTTTGAAAACTGTTCTGTTTTGGAAAAAGTATAAAACGTATGTATTACATGTATGCTTTGTACTAGCATGGCCGAAGGATCGCGGTTGGTACCTCATATCCAGCTGGACTGAATAAAACTCAGTGGCTTTTCTTCAACCTGGGGAGATTTTTATTGGAAAAATTTAGGTGAAAGGGGATTGGTTTGCTTTCTTTCTTTCACCAGGCCATTTTAAACCCTCTTTGGTGGGTCTAACTGGTCTGCCTTCAGGGCAAGACCCCCAAATTTCTGTTCATTAGCAATGGGATTTGTAGCACTTTCAAATCCTTCAGTTCCCACAGACCTCTATGGCCTCCTACAAAGACAACTGAGAAGGAAAGGAAGCAGGCCGCCCAGGTCAGGGATGAGGGCCACCAAGCAGCGGCAGAAGTGGACCAAGTTCAGTGCTAAGCAGGTGGCGGCCTGGCAGGCCTCCTTCGCCCAGGACCCTTACCCGGGCAACCAGCACTGCAAGAACTTCGACAAAGAGATCGGTGTCGAGGAGGGATGCGTCTCGGTCTGATTCCAAAACAGAAGAGCCAGAGACTTAGAGGTTGAAAAATAAGATGAAGCAACCCCGGAGTGCCAAGGGGAGCCAGAGTGGCAACACAGAGTGCAAGAATCGCAACACAGAGAGCAACGGGTGAGTCCAGATGGACCAGACACCTCGGGACTCCTCCTCAGTTAGGACACGCCTAGGCAAGCCAGAACCACCTCTTGACATAAGGCTATGAGTGTGGGAGCAGCCAATTTGGGAGTGGACAGGCCACTGCTTTCACCCACAGTTCTCATTGGAGCCCCAGTGTTCAAAATCCTCCCTCTTGTGTTGGCACTGGTGCTCAAGATTATTCCTGGAGACAGCAAGAGAAGAGCCAGCCGGACTATGCTCCTTGGGACTTGGGTTTTCCTTTAGGCGCCTACTGTGATCAAGGCCAAGTTTATTCCACTGAAACCAGCAGCCATGATAACAGGATTCAGCTGTCCAGGACTCTATGGTAAATACAGAACAAACGGTACAAATCATGGACATCACCAGATATTTAGAAGAGGATGGTGGCTGTGCAGGGCCCTCTTCACCTGGGACCAGCCCAGCCCTCCCTGGAGAGGTAGCCTCCAAGAAGCAAGAGCACAGTCCCTCGGGCACTTCCAGCTCTAACCAGGCATTTCTCCCATCCGCTGCACAGTGGCCTCCATATCCACAGTGAGGGACCCTGCCAGGACAGGACAATCCTTTACATATGCAAAGCTACCTCTGCGAGGGAACAGCGTTTAAACTCCGGAGAAGAGTGTTTCAGGAGAAGAGATGGCAGCTGTCCGCAAGAGGTGCTGGTCTCTTTTGAGCCCAGTCCTTCTGGACAAGGCCACGGAATTGATTAAAAAGTTTAAAAACCAGTTTGTTTTGATTTCTAATCTTGATAAATTTCATCCAATTTTGTTGAACGGTAACTTATTACATTTATTTAATTGTCCCAAAATTATTCCTAATATTTATATGTATTTTATTCATATGTATTTTAATCTTGCATGGTTGTTGGATGTTTTTAATTTTTATTGTAGCATTGAATCCTTGCTGTAATCTTGTTTGAGTCCCTCTACGGGGGTGAGAAGATCGGGATACAAAAGTATTAAATAAATAAAAAATAAATAAATAAATAATACTAGGGTCTTTTCCAAATAGCACTTGGCAACGTCACCCACAGGCACCAAAATAACATTCTTTAATAATGATTGGTTTGCAGTAATTTATTGACTTTTTCTGAATTTAGTCACTAACATCTATATCTATATCTTCAATATTTTTATATCTATATCTGTCTGTATACCTTTATAAAACGGAATGTTTGTATGTAAATGATGTAAGTCGCCCGGAGCACCGGTGGTGGAGGGCGACTCACAAATATTAAAGTATTATTATTATTATTATTATTATTATGTGTGTATGCGGAGGGCGGGAGGGTAGAAGGGCGGAAGCAGCCACTTTCACAGGCCAGGGCGGATATGTGGCAGCCACTTTCACAGGCCAGGGCGGATATGTGGCAGCCACTTTCACAAGCCACAGCGACCAGCGCGGGTGATGGACCTGCACCAAACTTGGTACACATAACCCCCCCTAACCCCCTTTACGTCCTGGCGCGGGTCGGGGGACATGACCCACGGATTATGGGATTTGTAGTACTTTCCAACACTTTGGTTCCCACAGACCACTGAGGCCACCAAAAAGGACCAATACAGACCACATTCAGCACACACAGCCCCCATGACCCACTCTACATCCTGGTGCAGTTCGGACGAGGGTGGACCATGGATGATGGGACTTGAAGTGCCTCTACTCACTTCCCAAGTCCGCTGCAACCCTCATCCAATCACCGATCGAGACCAAACTTGGCACACATAACCCCCATGACTGCCTTCACGTCCTGGTGAGGTTTGGGGGAGGACTGACAATGGATGATGGGATTTGTAGTACTTTTACACCCCTCTGTTCCCACAGACCACTGTGGACCCCAACAAACACTGATAAAGACCACA
Organism: Anolis apletophallus; assembly: GCA_030556195.1. Classification (NCBI taxonomy): domain Eukaryota; kingdom Metazoa; phylum Chordata; class Lepidosauria; order Squamata; family Anolidae; genus Anolis; species Anolis apletophallus. Next base: position 149,556,012 of record JARBWK010000007.1, on the reverse strand, counting down.
CTTGGCACACAGAGCCCCAGTGACCCAGTCCACATCCTACTGAAGTTTGGAGGGGGACAGAACATGGATGATGGGTCTTGCAGTACCTTCCCTCACTTCCCAATCCTGCTACAAACCTAATCCAATGACTGATCAACACCAAATCTGGCACACAGAGCCCTCATGACCCACTCTACAGCCTGGTGCAGTTTACTGTGAGACAGACCACGGATGATGGGACTTGAAGTACCTTCACTCACTTCCGAAAAAGAATGCATCCCTCATCCATTCACCAATACAGACCAAATTTAGCACACAGAGCCCCCATGACCCAATCTACATCCTACTACTCTTGGGGGACAGAGGTGATGGGACTTGCACTACCTTCAGTAATTTCATGATACCACTGCAACTCCCAATAATGATGGATCAAGACCAAACTTGGCACACAGAGCCCCCATAACCCACTCTACATCCTGCTGTGCTTCACAAATAACCTGGGCAGGGCCGGGTCCCCAAGCTAGTATAGAATAAAAGTGAATGTCTGTATGTGTGTGACAACTTTCCGATTGGCTGCCACTTTCACAGGCCACAGTGACCAGTACGGGTGACAGACCTGGACCAAACTTGGCACACATTACCCCCATTACCCACTTTACGTTCTGGTGAGGTTTGGGGGGGGGGACAGACAACGGATGATGGGATTTGTAGCACTTTCAAACCCTTCAGTTCCCACAGACCACTATGGCCCCCTACAAAGACAACTGGGAAGGGAAGGAAGCAGGCCGCCCAGGTCAGACCGGAGCAAGCCCCATGGACTCAGGTAGTGAAGGGATGAGGACCACCAGGCAGCGGTGTAAGCGGACCAAGTTCAGTGCTAAGGAGGTGGCAGCCTTGCAGGCCTCCTTCACCCATGACCCTTTCCCGGACCACCAGCACTGCAAGAACTTCGACAAAGAGATCATTGTCGAGGAGGGATGCGTCGCGGTCCGATTCCAGAATAGAAGAGCTAGGCACGTAAAGGTTGAGGAACAACATCCTGGGAAGAAGGTGAAGCAACCCCAGAATGCCAAGAGGACCAAGTTCAGTGCTAAGCAGGTGGCGGCCTGGAAGGCCTCCTTCGCCCAGGATCCTTACCAGGACACCAGTAGAAGAACCTCGGCAAAGAGATCGGTGTCAAGGAGGGATGCGTCGCGGTCCGATTCCAGAATAGAAGAGCTAGGCACTTAAAGGTCGAGGAAGAAGATCCTGGGAAGAAGGTGAAGCAACCCCAGAATGCCAAGAAGCCCCCCCCCAGGCCAGGCAGGAGCCCTCCCTCCCCACAAAGGAATGGCAACACAGAGAGCAACGGGTGAGTCCAGATGGACCAGACACATTGGGACTCCTCCTCAGTTAGGACAGGCCTGGGCAAGCCAGAACCACCTCTTGACACAAGGCTATGAGTGTGGGAGCAGCCAATTTGGGAGTGGACAGGCCACTGCTTTCACCCACAGTTCTCATTGGAGCCCCAGTGTTCAAAATCCTCCCTCTTGTGTTGGCACTGGTGCTCAAGATTATTCCTGGAGACAGCAAGAGAAGAGCCAGCTGGACTATGCTCCTTGGGACTTGGGTTTTCCTTTAGGCGCCTACTGTGATCAAGGCCAAGTTTATTCCACTGAAACCAGCAGCCAGGATAACAGGATTCAGCTGTCCAGGACTCTATGGTAAATACAGAACAAACGGGACAAATCATGGACATCACCAGATATTTAGAAGAGGATGGTGGCTGTGCAGGGCCCTCTTCACCTGGGACCAGCCCAGCCCTCCCTGGAGAGGTAGCCTCCAAGAAGCAAGAGCGCAGTCCCCCGGGCACTTCCAGTTCTAACCAGGCATTTCTCCCATCCGCTGCACAGTGGCCTCCATATCCACAGTGAGGGACCCTGGAGGGCAGGACAATCCTTTACATATGCAAAGCTACCTCTGGGAGGGAACAGCGTTTAAACTCCGGAGAAGAGCATTTCAGAAGAGATGGCAGCTGCCCGCAAGAGGTGCTGGTCTCTTTTGAGTCCAGTCCTGCCGGAGAAGGCCATAGAATTGATTAAAAAATTAAAAAACCAGTTTGTTTTATTTTCTAATCTTGATAAATTTCATCCAATTGTGTTGAAAGGTAATTTATTAAAATTATTTAATTGTCCTTAAATTATTCCTAATATTTATATGTATTTTATTCATATGTATTTTAATCTTGTATTGTTGTTGGATGTTTTTAATTTTTATTGTAGCATTGAATCCTTGCTGTAATCCTGTTTGAGTCCCTCTACGGGGGTGAGAAGATCGAGATACAAAAGTTTTAAATAAATAAATAATAAATAACTACGTCACCCACAGGCACCAAAATAACATTCTTTAATAATTATTGGTTTGCAGTAATTTATTGACTTTTTCTGAATTTTGTCACTAACATCTATATCTATATTTTTATATCTATATATAGAATAAAAGTGAATGTCTGTATGTGTGTGACAACTTTCCGATTGGCTGCCACTTTCACAGGCCACAGTGACCAGTACGGGTGACGGACCTGGACCAAACTTGGCACACATTACCCCCTCATCGTACTGGGTGATTTTAACATCCACCCGGACACAGATCCACTCACATCTAGTGCGAGGGAGTTCCTCCAACACATGGATGCTCTAGATCTCCCCAGGACCGAAACGGGCCCCACACACCAAGCTGGCCACGCGCTGGACCTGATCTTTAGCCACGGTCTAGCCATAAAACACCGAGAAACCAGAACAGTGCCTTGGTCGGATCACCTGACCGTGAGGGCAGATATTGACACCCTTCTCACAGAAAGGTCGGAGCCAAAGACCATCTTAGTCCGCCAAAGGAGTTTGATGACCCCGAGTGCATTTACGGCTGCTCTGGAACCTTTGGAGGTCCCTGGAGGATCGCTGGCAGATCTGGTTGCCAGGTGGAACCGCGTCCTCTCGAGGCCATCGACCAGGTGGCACGTAGGCGCCCCTTCGCCCCGGAAAACCCCCTCACCGTGGTTCACGACGAATCTAAAGCAGATGAAACGCCGGAGGAAACAACTGGAGAGTGTTTGGAGACGGAAACACAGCGGAGTAAATAGAGCGGCCTACAGAGAACTGCATAGGCTGTATGAACGCGAGACCAAAGAGGCTAAGAAATCCTACAATGCCGCTCAGATCACAGCTGCTGGTTCCCGTACAACACAGATCTTTAAAGTAGTCCGAGCCTTCTAGCATCTCCACAGAGTGACCCCAAAAACTCTATGGTAACAGCAGAAGACCTCCAAGAGTATTTCACTGGGAAAATCACGGCACTTCGGGCGTGACCTGCCGCCCATTCCGGAGGAAGAGTACGAGAAGATCCGGTGTCTAACTCAGACCAGTGGGCACTGCCTCACCGAATTCAGGCCCCTAACACCGGAAGAGGTGAAAAGGCTGGTGACCGTGGCAAGGGCGACGACCTGCCCCATGGACCCCTGTCCATCGCACTTAATCAAGTCCTGCATTGACACCATATCGGATGCTCTGAGGGACCTGGTGAACCTTTCCCTGGATACAGGCACTCTCCCAGAGCCCCTGACGGAGGCCAGACTACGCCCTCTCCTGCAACAGGCGAACCTCGACCCCGACGAACCGGCGAGCTCCCGCCCCGTTGCCAATCTCCCCTTCCTGGGTAAGCTACTAGAGCGGGCGGTGGAAAGCCAGCTGCGTGACTTTTTAAACCGATCCGGGGCTTGGACCCGTCCCAGTCGGGATTCCGCGCGGGCCACGGAGGGAATCCGCCCCTGGTAGCGATTACGGATGACATCCGCCGCCAGCTGGACGGAGGGGGCTCGGCAGTCCTGGTCCTCTTAGATCTAACCGCGGCCTTCGACACCGTCGACCATGATCTGCTACTCCGCCGCCTGGTTGCCTCCGGGATCCAAGATAAGGCTCTGACTTGGCTAGGTTCGTTCCTGCGGGGCCGCCGCAGCGGGTCGAGTGGCAGGGCCAGGTCTCCAGGAAATGCGGGCTGGAGTGCGGGGTCCCTCAGGGTGCCATCTTGTCCCCACCCTCTTTAACATCTATGTCCAGCCCCTGGCCAGTATCGCTAGGAGCCATGGTTTCAGCTGCTACCAATACGCCGACGACACACAGCTGTTGCTGAAGCTCGACCCAGGGATGTCGTCGGTGCCTGAAAGCTTTAGTCAGGGGCTGAGGGCGGTGACAAGCTGGCTCAGAGCACACAGGCTAAAAATCAATCCGGCAAAAACGGAGATCCTCTGGCCTGGCCGACCTGACCCTCACTCACCACTACCTTTCTTTGAAGGCGAGCCCCTGTCCCCGGTTCCGGCGGTGAAGAGCCTGGGAGTGATTCTGGACGAGAGACTGTCGATGGAAGCCCAGATCCAGGCTGCAGTCAAGGGCGCCTTCTTTCATCTTCGCAGGGCCCGACGGCTGGCCCCCTACCTACCATCAGAGGCGTTGAAGACTGTGATACATGCCACCGTGGTCTCTCGACTCGACTATTGCAATGCCCTGTATGCGGGTCTACCGCCGTCCACGACTCGGAGGTTGAGACTTGTTCAGAATGCAGCGGCCAGACTCATTTCCGGGGCATCGGCTAGGAACCATATCTCACCAATCCTAAAAGTTCTTCATTGGCTGCCTACAGAGTTCAGAGTGATCTATAAACTCATGGCGCTAACCTTCAAAGCACGGCAAAGAACCGGACCAGCCTATCTGGGCGATCGGCTGATAGACCAACGCAGTGAAAGACCAGCGCGTGCAATAAATGGTGACCGTATAGCTATCCCAGGGGTGAGAGAGGCCCGGCTGACAAAGACCCGACGGAGAGCCTTCTCTGTGGTGGCCCCTGTGATCTGGAATACACTTCCGCCTGCTCTCAGGGCCACATCGGCCCCAGCCAGATTCCTGTCCGACTTGAAAACTTGGCTCTTCTGCCAGGCGTTTGGGGATTGACTAGATAACCTGGAGGCTGGGCCCTCTATGGTTCTCTGTACCTGTGTTTTTAATTGATGTACCTGTGTTTGTTTTTTTTTCTTTTTCTTAAATGATGTAAGTCGCCCGGAGCACCAACGGTGGAGGGCGACTCAAAAGAAATAAATATATTATTATTATTATTATTATTACCCACTTTACGTTCTGGTGAGGTTTGGGGGGACAGACAACGGACGATGGGATTTGTAGCACTTTCAAACCCTTCACTTCCCACAGACCACTATGGCCCCCTACAAAGACAACTGGGAAGGGAAGGAAGCAGGCCGCCCAGGTCAGGCCGGAGCAAGCCCCGTGGACTCAGGTAGTGAAGGGATGAGGACCACCAGGCAGCGGTGTAAGCGGACCAAGTTCAGTGCTAAGCAGGTGGCAGCCTTGCAGGCCTCCTTCACCCATGACCCTTTCCCGGACCACCAGCACTGCAAGAACTTCGACAAAGAGATCATTGTCAAGGAGGGATGCGTCGCGATCCGATTCCAGAATAGAAGAGCTAGGCACTTAAAGGTTGAGGAACAACATCCTGGGAAGAAGGTGAAGCAACCCTGGAATGCCAAGAGGACCAAGTTCAGTGCTAAGCAGGTGGCGGCCTGGCAGGCCTCCTTCGCCCAGGATCCTTACCAGGACACCAGTAGAAGAACCTCGGCAAAGAGATCGGTGCCAAGGAGGGATGCGTCGTGGTCCGATTCCAGAATAGAAGAGCTAGGCACTTAAAGGTTGAGGAAGATGATCCTGGGAAAAAGGTGAAGCAACCCCAGAATGCCAACAAGCCCCCCCCCCCCCGGGGCCAGGCAGGAGCCCTCCCTCCCCACAAAGGAATGGCAACACAGAGAGCAACGGGTGAGTCCAGATGGACCAGACACCTTGGGACTCCTCCTCAGTTAGGACAGGCCTGGGCTAGCCAGAACCATCTCTTTACACGAGGCTATGAGTGTGGGAGCAGCCAATTTGGGAGTGGACAGACAGGCCACTGCTTTCAGCCACAGTTCTCATTGGAGCCCCAGTGTTCAAAATCCTCCCTCTTGCTCTGGCACTGGTGCTCAAGATTATTCCTGGAGACAGCAAGAGAAGAGCCAGCTGGACTATGCTCCTTGGGACTTGGGTTTTCCTTTAGGCGCCTACTGTGATCAAGGCCAAGTTTATTCCACTGAAACCAGCAGCCATGATAACAGGATTCAGCTGTCCAGGACTCTATGGTAAATACAGAACAAACGGGAAGAATCATGGACATCACCAAATATTTAGAAGAGGATGGTGGCTGTGCAGTGCCCTCTTCACCTGGGACCAGCCCAGTCCTCCCTGGAGAGGTAGCCTCCAAGAAGCAAGAGCACAACCAGGCATTTCTCCCATCCGCTGCACAGTGGCCTCCATATCCACAGTGAGGAACCCTGCCAGGGCAGGACAATCCTTTACATATGCAAAGCTACCTCTGCGAGGGAACAGCGTTTAAACGCCGGAGAAGGGCGTTTCAGGAGAAGAGATGGCAGCTGCTCTCAAGAGGTGCTGGTCTCTTTTGAGCCCGGTCCTTCCGGACGAGGCCATAGAATTGATTTAAAAAATAAAAAAACCAGTTTGTTTTATTTTCTAATCTTGATAAATTTCATCCAATTTTGTTGAACGGTAATTTATTAAATGTATTTCATTGTCCTTAAATTATTCCTAATATTTATATCTATTTTATTCATATGTATTTTAATCTTGTATTGTTGTTGGATGTTTTTAATTTTTATTATAGCATTGAATCCTTGCTGTAAGCGGTTTGAGTCCTTCTATAGAGGTGAGAAGATCGGGATACAAAAGTTTTAAATAAATAAATAATTTCCAAATAGCACTTGGTAACGTCACCCACAGGCACCAAAATAACGTTCTTTAATAATTATTAATTTGCAGCAATTTATTGACTTTTTCTGAATTTTGTCACTAACATATATATCTATATCTTCTATAGCAGGGCTGTCCAACAGGCGGCCCGGGGGCCGGATCCGGCCCCCCAGCCCCTTCCCTCTGGCCCCAGGTCCTATTTTAATTAAAAATAGAAATTGTAAATAAAAAAAATCACTTCCGGGTTCGGAACAAGTCCCGCGAGACTACGCAATTCACACGGGATTTCGCAGTTAACACTGGCGAAATCTCGTGTAGATTGCGTAGTCTCGCTGACCTGCAGTAAATAAATATCGCCTTCTGTCTTCCTGGATCCTTTTCGCCCGCGGACGCGATTTGGAGCATCTTCGGCTCCCTCGCTCGCCGCCTCGCTCGCTTGCTCGCCAGCCTCGCTAGGCCGCCGCCTGCCTGCCTCACTCAGCCATCGCCTGCCTGCCTCGCTCGGCCACCGCCTGCCGGCCTCGCTCGGCCATCGCCTCCCGGCCTCGCTCGGCCACCGCCTCGCTTGCTCTCCGCGTCCAGCGCTTTGGGAAAGGTAGGCCGAAGCAGGGGGCTGAAGGGGAAGAGGGGTGTCAGAGCTGGGAAATCTGAGCTTTGAAGAAGTTCAGATTCCCAGTCTGCCTTGAGGCGGTATTGACCTTTGTCCCAGTTCTGTGGGAGCTGTGCTGACCTTTGCTCCAGTTCCTGAGAAGCTGTGCTGTGTCAGGCTGGAAGTGATGCAACTTCCAGATGCCTGCTGAGTCCTGGAGGAAGTGAGGTAACCTCCTCTGGACATGGACATTGGACACTGTTCTAAATATGCGGACTCAGAGACTTATGAGGTCATATCCCTGGACTATGGGAACTGCTGACTCACCCGGATATGGTGCAACCCTCCTTGACATTGCGTGGGCAAGGGGAGGGGTTGGGGTATAAAAGGTGTGTTTGGGTGGCGGGACTTTGCTTTAGCTTCACAAGTTTTGTACCTGCAATAAAATCGTGTTGCACTACCTACGCGTGTTTCCTTACCGAGGTTGGAGAGTCATTACAGAAGCTAAAGCCCGTTTCGACTTTCCCAGAAATGGCGAGGTCGGCAAGAGAGGAGGAGGAGTATATCGACATGTGGAACCTTGCTCCTGATGAGATCCGGAGAACCATGGAGTGGGAATGGACCACTATCGACCATGTGGGATTCCCGGACGAGTCCAGAGAAGCGATGGCGTCTTGGCGTTTGTCAGCTCAGGTGGACGAGCTCAGAGAAGCGGAGGAACGAAGGTTGTGGTCCGCTCAGGTGAGCTCCAGAGGAGGTGTATCCAGAGAAATGGGGGCGAGAGCTCCCAATCAGGTGGATTTCTGGATGGCCGGAGGAACCAGAGAAGCTGTGCGGAGAGGTGGGCCAGCTCAGGTGGATCCAGTAGATGGCAGGACCAGAGAAGCTGCGGGGAAGGTTGCCCCAGTTCAGGTGGACCTGGAGGATAATGGAAGTGAAACCACTGAACCGGAAGCGCCGTCAGAGTTGGAGGTGATGCGGTGCAAGATGGAGGCGATGGAGCAAACTCTGAGGAGGATGTCCCGGGCAATGTCGCGGAGGGATCCGGTGGATTCAGTGTGGAGTGCCCCTGGAGGAGGAGATTTTACCTTTTACTCCTGGATGGACAGCGGTCCATCGGATGAGCGCCCTAGATCTCCTACGGGAGTGTGGACTGCGGGTGATCATCCGGGGAAGGCCAAGGGTCCCTGTGTCAGAGGGAAATCCGGCTCAGGTGAACTGCATTCAGGAGAAGGTGTATCCGAATCTCCCGCAGCCAGCAGGGATGGGGAGAGGAGTTCGGAGGTCAGAGGCTCCCCAGTGGAGGGGAGTGCAGTCCCAAGAGTTTCGAGGGCAGTTGAAGAAGGAACCTTTGCGAGTGGAATTTGAGGGGAAGCTTGCAAGGGGGCCTTTTTCATTGCTGCAGTAAATGACCATATGGAGGATTACGGTCATTTATACCAAGCGATTGCAGTAGAGTACGTGCCATTGGAGGAGTGTTCAAGGGACGAGCGGCCGAATGGTACGTACAATGCCATGATCGCAAGGACCCATGTTTGAAAACTGTTTGGGCCTTTCTGCAAGCAATCCGAAATCGTTTCTGTGATCCTTTGGAGAGGATAAAAGCTAAGGAGGCATTGCGCAGCTTGGTTCAGGGGCCCCGATCTGTGACGGAGTAGGCGGAGGAGTTTATGAGTTTGGCGGGTAAAGTCGCTGAGTGGTCCCAGGCAACGCTGCTAGAGCTTTTAAGGATGGTCTGCGGAGGGAGATCCTGGAATGGTGTTTACATCGAGATGATCCGGGTGATGTTGACGGATGGATCCAGCTAGCCGGCAGTGTGGAGGGGATCTTAGCCCAGGTGCAACGTCGAAAGTTCCAGTCGGCGAGGTCCAGAGGCCCAGGACACAACTTTGGAGAAGGACGGTTCTGGGGAGGAGAGACCAGGCGTGGTGGCAGTGACGGACGTTCCAGTGTTATGAAAAAACCTGTGATGGGAAAGGGCCTCTGTTTCATTTGTTCCCAACCAGGTCATTTTGCATCCCAGTGCCAGCAGAAGCAGATGCCGGATCAGAAAAAAAAGTAGCTTCAGCTAAAGCGGCTGTAGGCGACAATATGGACTCGAAGAGTTGTTAGTGAGTGCCCCAAGTGTACAGTGTTCATTGGGATTGTATAAAGGGGGAGGTGATAGAGAAACAGGCATTGATTGATTGTGGGTGCTCAGAAAACATCATGTCGCCAAAGTTGGTAGATAGTTTAGGGGGAGAAACTAAAAATTTACCAGTGCCGGTGATCTTTACTCAGTTAGATGGGTCTTCTATTGGTGGTGGGCCGTCTTTATTGGGCACTAAAGATTTAAAAGGTCGAGTGGGGCCTTGGGAAGGAAACATAGACTTTGTGGTAGCACCAATTAAGGGCCATGAGGTAGTACTGGGATTGCCATGGCTAGAGCAGGCTAACCCCAAAATTGATTGGAGGACTGGGATTTTGCAATGTGAACCGAATATGGGAAAAAAGGAATTGGTTAAGGTGCAGGGAGTGCCCGAGGAATATTGGGATTATGCCGATGTGTTTAACCCTATATTAGCCCAAAGTCTTCCCCCTTTCCGTAATGTTCAATGTCGGGTGGAGGTTAAGGAGGGGGCGGTATTGCCTAAACCTAAGATATATGCTATGACGGTGCAGGAGAAAGTAGCTTTAAGGGAGCAGATTGACGAGTACTTAAGGAAAGGGTTTATCCAAAGGTCCGAGTCCCCTATTGCTGCGCCGGTGTTATTTCGGGAAAAGAAAGATGGGAGGTTACGATTGTGTATTGATTATCGGGGTCTGAATGCCATCAGTACTACCAATTGTTACCCTTTACCACTAATTAAAGATCTGTTAGGCCAGTTGGGGGGAGGTAGATTTTTCACTAAATTGGATTTGATAGACGCGTTCCATATGGTGAGAGTGAGGAAAAGTGATCAATGGAAGACAGCTTTCTCTTGTCCTCGGGCTGTACGAATGGGTCGTGATGCCATTCGGTTTGGCTGGAGCCCCGGTATTTTCATGCAGTTAATAAATGAGGTGTTGCACCCCTTTATATAGGGGGTTTGTATATTTGGATGATATTGTGATTGTGACGCGTACTAGGGATGAGCATGTTCATTTGGTTCGGGAGGTGTTGGAAAGGTTGAGACAAGCTAAGCTATATGTCAAGTTGAGTAAGTGTGAGTTTGGAAGGAGTCAGATTGATTTTTTGGGTTACCGGATTAGCGAGAGTGGCGTGGCTATGGATCCGACTAAAGTGGAGGATGTGTTGAGCTGGGAAGCTCCACAAAACCCGCAGACAATTGCAGGCTTTCCTGGGTTTGGCAAATTTCTATCGCACTTTCATCCCTGCATTTGCGACGATAACTCTTCCTCTTACGGAGTTGTTAAAGACTAAGGGGAAGGGAGAGTCTAAGAGGACTAGGTCTCCGGGCTCTAAGTTAGGGTGGACGGATGAGTGTCAGGAAGCTTTTGTGAGATCAAAGAGGGCTTTCACCAGTGGCCCTTGTTGATGCATCCTGATACGGGAAAGCCTTTTGTAGTGCAGTGTGATGCTTCGGCGTGGGCATACGGAGGAGCATTGTTACAGAAGGATCAACAGGGGAACCTGAGACCCTGTGCATATTTTTCTAAAAAGTTTGGGGAGCAAAAAAGGAAATGGCCAGTATGGGAGAAAGAGGCTTTTCCCGTGAAGAGTGCGTTGCGGACGTGGCGTCAGTTTTTGGAGGGGGCTGTTTTTTCCTTTGTGATGCTGACTGACCATCAGAATTTACAGTATCTGAAGAATCCTCAAAAGCTATCTCCCAAATTGGTGAGATGGGCTCAATATTTTGCGCGGTTTAATTTTTTTCGTTGCAACATATCAAAGGAAAGGAGAATGTGGTGGCAGACGCTTTTGTCTCGTTATCCTCATGTGGGGGAGGATTCTTTTACTAGGTCTGAGGAGGTGTTTACCAAGAGCAATGGGGTCTGGCGGTGCAGACAAGGTCTCAAGTGAAAAGGAGGTAAAGAAGGAAGAAGAGGTTGTAGATGAATGGTGTTTAGAGTTGCAGAAGGGGTACTAAGGGATGTTTGTTCATGTAGTCATAAGGAGGAGTGTAAGTGGTTGAACGGGTTATGGCTTGTGGGAACTAAGGTGTATGTGCCTCAAGTAGTGAGGAAGAAAGTGTTAAGGCTTAATCATGATCATAAGACTGCAGGCCATTGGGGAGTTACCAAGACTCTCTTGAATGTAAAGAAACGTTATTGGTGGCCTGGTATGAGGACAGAAGTTAAGGAGTATGTGGAAGTTGTGAGGATTGTGCGCTAAGCAAAGTTCCCGCTAAGCCACAGGGTTTGATTCAGGTAGTAGCTTCTCTGGTGCGGCCATGGACGATGTTAGTACTGATTTTGTGGGGAGTTGCCCTCTAGTCGCGCTATCGTTACATATGGACAGTGTTGATCTGTTTTCAAACAGGCTCATTTCTTCCCTTTAAAAGGTTTGCCTTCGGCTGAAAGGTTAGCTGAATTGTATGTACAGCATGTGTATAGGTTGCACGGGTGTGTCCGGAGCAAGTGCTTAGTGATCGTGGGGTACAGTTTACTGCCCGGTTTTGGGAACAGTTTTTGGAGGTGTTAGGGGCTGAGAGGAGGCTTACTACTGCTTACCATCCTTGCTGCAATGGGGGGCGTTGAGAGAACGCAGAAATCTTTGGGAGGTTATCTCGTATTTTCAGTAATAGGGAGCAAAATAATTGGTCGGATCTGTTGCCATATGCTGAGATGGCGATAATAGTTCAGTGCATTCTTCTACTGGAAGGTCGCCCTTCAAGTGGTTTACGGCCAGATGTGGCCCCCTTTACCTCAGTTATTGGAGATAGGGAAAGAGGAGAGGAGTGATTGGAAGGTTGAGCTCAAGATGAGTGGAAGGAAGTGACTGAAGCCCTGGGAAAAGCTTAAACGGTCATATAAGCTGTTCGAGATCGGCAAAGGCAAGAGGGAGAGGTGTATGCTGAGGGCGACCTAGTGTGGTTGTCTACTCAGAATTTAAAGTTGGGGGGTTACCCTCAAAGAAATTAAGCCGAGATACATTGGCCCATTTAGGATCGAGCAGGTGGTGAATAGGGTTTCATATAAGCTTAATTCTGCCAAAGGGGTTAGGTAAGGTTCACCCTACATTTCATTGTAGTTTATTGAAAAGGTACATGGGTCCCCTTCCTCCCAAGGATTGAATGGTATTTTTGTTTCTGCAGGGGAGGACGTGGTGGAGAAGGACATTATGTCAGAGCTGGGAAATCTGAGCTTTGAAGAAGTTCAGATTCCCAGTCTGCCTTGAGGCGGTATTGACCTTGTCCCAGTTCTGTGGAGCTGTGCTGTCCTTTGATCCAGTTCCTGAGAAGCTGTGCTGTGTCAGTCTGAAGTGATGCAACTTCCAGATGCCTGCTGAGTCCTGGAGGAAGTGAGGTAACCTCCTCTGGACATGGACATTGACACTGTTCTAAATATGCGGACTCAGAGACTTATGAGGTCATATCCCCTGACTATGGGAACTGCTGACTCACCCGATATGGTGCAACCTCCTTGGACATTTGGGCAAGGGGAGGGTTGGGGTATAAAAGGTGTGTTTGGGTGGCGGGACTTTGCTTTAGCTTCACAAGTTTTGTACCTGCAATAAAATCGTGTTGGACCGTGCTACTACCTACGCGTGTTTCCTTACCGAGGTTGGAGAGTCATTACAAGGGGTTTGTTTATATTTGCTTGTTGGCTGGATGGGGTAATAATATTACCTGTATTTTATTAGTGTGTTTATATTAGCATGTGGGAGGGAAGGAACAATATTACCTGTATTTTATTAGTGTGTTTATATTAGCATGTGGAGGGAAGGAACAATATTACCTGTATTTTTTTTTATTAGTGTTTATATTTGCATGTGGGAGGGAAGGAACAATATTACCTGTATTTTATTAATGTGTTTATATTTGCATGTGGGAGGGAAGGAACAATATTACCTGTATTTTTTTAGTGTGTTTATATTTGCATGTGGGAGGGAAGGAACAATATTACCTGTATTTTATTAGTGTGTTTATATCAGCACATGGGGAGGGAAGGAACAATATTACCTGTATTTTTATTAGTGTGTTTATATTTGCATGTGGGAGGGAAGGAACAATATTAAATGTATTTAATTAGTGTGTTTATATTAGCATGTGGGAGGGAAGGAACAATATTACCTGTATTTTATTAGGGCTTCAGGGGGAGAAGGGTTTGTAAATATAAGTATTAATAATGGTGCACTATGGTCTCTATCAGTGTCCCATGCATGCTTCCAGCCCCTTAGAAATAAATATTAATAATGGTGCACTATGGCTCCATCAGTGTCCCCATGCATGCTTCCAGCCCTTTGGTGAATATAAATATTAATAATGGTGGTCTTTGGCCTCGATCAGTGCTCCTGCATGCAGCCATAATCATGCTGTTCCATTGCTTTATTTATTTTATAATCCATAATGCAACTAGGAATTTGTATGAGACGGACAGGAGGCCGCGGGTGCCGGTAAAAACTTATATTTGACTGTATGCATGCCCCTTTGAATTCCCACCTGCATGTTATCTCAGGACAAGATTATATTTGACTGTATGCATGCCCCTTTGAATTCCCACCCTGCATGTTGGTGCTGCAGCAGGAAGTGGAAAAATGGAATTCGGAAGAAAGACCAGCTCTGCCAAAGACGGAGGAGGCTGTGATCCTGACAGCACCCTTGCCACACTAGGCGTGTATGCGCTTCCCTTCCCCCCTCCCCATACTAACCAAGGACCAAGGTAAGGAGAGGGCGGGGAAAGGGGGGTGTCTTGTAATGTCTCTCTATGATTTCCCTAGTGGCTGTTCTTAAACTTCTCCAAGTGGGGTGTTCTTGGAAACTGCCCACGAGCAGGACGGCACCAGGTTGGCAGAAAGCTGATGGCCGTGCCTTGTGTCATCGACCTCCCAACGTTTTGGAAGAGGAGGTCCAGCCAGGAGGGGCCCAAAAAACACCACTCCAGGCTGTGGGAGATCAGGACCAGAAAGGACCCGAGGCTGCAAAAGTGCCAACCGGAGACCCCTTGGAGAAGACTCTTTACTCCCACCTGTGTCTCAGCTCGCTGGAAGACAAGATCCCCCCCTTTCCAGGAACCTGCCATCAAGGAGCCTCCTTGATTTCATCCCCCTATTCCCTTCAGAAGATGTGTTTTTCATCGCCTTCCGGGTTCTGCTGCAAGAGGTAGCTGGGACTGTCAAAGTCAGGTGTTTTATCCTCTGGCTACTGACAGGGAAGACTTTCTGTAGAAGTTGCAGATTCCATCTGCAATGCCCAATTGCAGATTTCATCTGCAAAGTGGGGATTTGATAGCGAGCCCCATAGAAAGCCCATCTCTATCTTTGCTGGTTTGGCCTGCAGCAGTTGCTCCATGCCCATTTGAGTCTATCAAGATGGAAAATGTGGCAACCTGCAGCTGCCTGATCTCCCCCACCCTTCCTTGCCTGCCTCTTTTGCTAATCCTAACAAAGTAATCCATTTCCCAACACAGAAAGCAGGAAAAATTGCAACATCGCCTATTCATAGCAATGCAATGTGTCCTTTACATTGCCAGACGAGAAATCAACACTTATCTGCTACTTTGGAAATTTCCCTCTAGGAGACTACTGGTTTTCAAATACAAATGGGACCCTTTTTTTTTACATCAAACAGTTGAACTTTCCCCATATCATATGAACTGACTTAAGCAGACTCTTACCAATGAAAATACCCTTTTTATGAAAATAGAAGCCCCTGGACTGAACCCTGTTTGCAAGCATGTTCCTAAGGAATTACCTTCACTCCGTCAAAGGTTAATTTCTGACTCACTCATTCTCCCTAGCAAAGGAAGGGGGGGGGGGGGGAACCTGTTACTTTTAATGAAATGATTGATGTATCTTCTGGAATTTATGAAATGTCTGAGAAACTGTATAAGATTATTATTTCCTTTCTTTTCCTCCTTGAACTTTGTATGTAACTTCTGCATGCTTCGCTCTGATGAAATGTATTTTTTAAGACAAAGATGACTCACCCTGACTGTAAGGAAACCCAGTATAAGCCTTTGTGAGGCTTATAGATAACAATCAACCATTTCAATAGGCAGGAATTGCTAGCCATCACACTTGCTATTTGCCTCTGTAACTCAAAGAAAGCAAAGCCAGCCAGACCCGGCTTTTTCCTCACATAGGAAATCCCACAATCTCTCACATTTACTAAACAAAGAAAAAACTGTCAGAAGAGCATGCTACTGCCAGGAACCAATTATTTTTCATCACCACACAAAGATAGCCAAACATCACCAGATTTAGGATTTCCTCCTTATCAATGAAACTTCATTAACACATCTTAATCTTCAAAATCCTGACTCATTCCCCCTCTTTTCCTCCAATTGGCTTAAGACCCACAGCCAATTGAGGCAAGCGGGCAGTTTGAAAACTGTTCTGTTTTGGAAAAAGTATAAAAACGTATGTATTACATGTATGCTTTGTACTAGCATGGCCGAAGGATCGCGGTTGGTACCTCATATCCAGCTGGACTGAATAAAACTCAGTGGCTTTTCTTCAACCTGGTGAGATTTTTATTGGAAAAATTTAGGTGAAAGGGGATTGGTTTGCTTTCTTTCTCACCAGGCCATTTTAAACCCTCTTTGGTGGGTCTAACTGGTCTGCCTTCAGGGCAAGACCCCCAAATTTCTGTTCATTAGCAATGGGATTTGTAGCACTTTCAAATCCTTCAGTTCCCACAGACTACTATGGCCTCCTACAAAGACAACTGAGAAGGGAAGGAAGCAGGCTGCCCAGGTCAGGGATGAGGGCCACCAAGCAGCGGCAGAAGTGGACCAAGTTCAGTGCTAAGCAGGTGGCGGCCTGGCAGGCCTCCTTCGCCCAGGACCCTTACCTGGGCAACCAGCACTGCAAGAACTTCGACAAAGAGATCGGTGTCGGGGAGGGATGCGTCGCGGTCTGATTCCAGAACAGAAGAGCCAGACACTTAGAGGTTGAAGAAGAAGATGAAGCAACCCCGGTGTGCCAAGGGGAGCCAGAGTGGCAACACAGAGTGCAAGAATCGCAACACAGAGAGCAACGGGTGAGTCCAGATGGACCAGACACCTCGGGACTCCTCCTCAGTTAGGACACGCCTGGGCAAGCCAGAACCACCTCTTGACACAAGGCTATGAGTGTGGGAGCAGCCAATTTGGGAATGGACAGGCCACTGCTTTCACCCACAGATCTCATTGGAGCCCCAGTGTTCAAAATCCTCCCTCTTGCTTTGGCACTGGTGTAGTCGAGCCAGGAAGCCCCAAACCCAAAAAAAGAACCAACTGCAGAGAGTCCCCAGTATTCCTTTTGGCCCATGGCCTAAGTTGCACCAGTACCAGACTCCTTTTCCCCCCCTTCCCTTCTGCCTCACTCAGTTCCATACATCACACTGCACCAATTTCGTCCCTCCCAGTAAACCCGGCCACCATTACCTCCCATCTCCACATTTACAACACTTCATACAGCACATAGTATGGAAGACATTTTGGCCACACGTTACAAAACAATAAATAAACACTCTGCCACTTCTCCCATCGCTTCCTCTTCTCTCTTCCTCTCTCCCTATCCTTTCTCCGGCCTGGGGGAAACATATCCCAGCTCAAAAACGACAGCTTTTGGGGCAGTTCGGCCCAAAGAGATCTATTCAGGGGGTGATGGGCAGAGATTGATGCCAAAAAGAAGATCTAGTTCTCCCAAGTACTGTGCCTCTATTTGCCTTTTTCTGATTGTTTTCTTCTCCTGGACTGCTCTGACGCTTCTCCCCTGGCTGATTGAGCCAAGAAGCCTCGCTATTCATCATGGACCCTCCCTGCCCTGAAAAGATAGTTTCATCAAGGACCCTGAAGCGAACTCAAGATCCCTTCCTGGCTGGAAGCAGCCAGAGAGCCAAAAAATACATCTATGGGCTTTTGAGGGGTTTTGAACCTGCAGCCCAAACCTTTGCAGGCTGGGATATGTAGTTCGCCCAAGGACACGGATCATAGACTCATTTCTGTACCCCTGTATCCCTGTATGTACAGTGTGGCTTCATAAGTTTTCCCTTTGACCCCTTGTAACCCTTCCCCTTCTTGCCCTTGTTAAGAAAAGACTGCTTTGAGAATGTTTACTATGTTTGCCAAGAGGAAATGCTGCCAAGCCCTGTTCCACACCTCTTTATTGACCACCATTTCATATTGCATCGTTGCCCGGTCAGAGTCTTGTTATGGAAATTGAGCTCTTGTTTCAACTCCACGTCTGGCCGGATCTGGAGGCAGCTTCGCCGGTCTGAGTCGTCAAGCTTAGCTTGCCTTTGGAACCTGGACAATGAAAAGTTTGCTCTTCACAGCGGGTGCCACAGCTGGCCTCGGAACCCAGGTGTGCCCCAAAATAAGTCCTTTTGTCACCAAAGGGGTCTGAGTGAATCACCAGGCCTTTCTTCCTCTCCTTCCCCATTCACATACGGATGGGACACATCAACTCAATGATTTCATCACTCCCAGGTGTCACCTCAGGTCGTTTACCTGGCCAGGACTCTTTTGTTTTATTCATATGCCATATTGACAGCGATTTCCGTCTAAGCTTCCCTTCCTGGAACTCCATATATGGCCACAGACTTCTGATTGGCTAGGGTGGCGAATGGGAGTAAGCGGAGGCTCCCCAGAGCCGGTCAACACCCCATCCATCAGCTGATCTCAACGTTCCGACCAATCATCGACGGAGCCGGCCCAGAAGGGGGCAGGCGGGAAATTCAATTGTTTTGACAGTTCTGTAACCTTTAAAAACCAATGTTTTGAATGTACACGCATGCGTTCTTTGCGGGAATCAGGGTATTGCGGTTCGCATCCTCTCAGCTGAGCAGAATAAACAATTTCGTGGCTTCTACCTTGCAGCATTGGTGAGCATAATTGGATCAAGGGAGGCGGGTAGGATACGAGGACCTAGTCGCTCCGGGCTCGCCAGGTTAACTGAACCCTCGCGGTCTCTGCCCCGCGGTCGGTCCAAGGGGCTTGCCCGGTTGTCAGACAACCGGCCTGGGGGATTGGCGGTTGTTCGATAACACTGGTGCTCAAGATTATTCCTGGAGACAGCAAGAGAAGAGCCAGCCGGACTATGCTCCTTGGGACTTGGGTTTTCCTTTAGGCGCCTACTGTGATCAAGGCCAAGTTTATTCCACTGAAACCAGCAGCCATGATAACAGGATTCAGTTGTCCAGGACTCTATGGTAAATACAGAACAAACGGGACAAATCATGGACATCACCAGATATTTAGAAGAGGGTGGTGGCTGTGCAGTGCCCTCTTCACCTGGGACCAGCCCAGCCCTCCCTGGAGAGGTAGCCTCCAAGAAGCAAGAGCACAGTCCCTCGGGCACTTCCAGCTCTAACCAGGCATTTCTCCCATCCGCTGCACAGTGGCCTCCATATCCACAGTGAGGGACCCTGACAGGGCAGGACAATCCTTTACATATGCAAAGCTACCTCTGCGAGGGAACAGCGTTTAAACTCCGGAGAAGAGCGTTTCAGGAGAAGAGATGGCAGCTGTCCGCAAGAGGTGCTGGTCTCTTTTGAACCCAGTCCTTCCGGACAAGGCCATGGAATTGATTAAAAAGTTTAAAAACCAGTTTGTTTTGTTTTCTAATCTTGATAAAATTCATCCAATTTTGTTGAACGGTAACTTATTACATTTATTTAATTGTCCCAAAATTATTCCTAATATTTATATGTATTTTAGTCATATGTATTTTAATCTTGCATGATTGTTGGATGTTTTTAATTTTTATTGTAGCATTGAATCCTTGCTGTAATCCTGTTTGAGTTCCTCTACGGGGGTGAGAAGATCGGGATACAAAAGTTTTAAATAAATAAATAATAAATAAATAAATAATACTAGGGTCTTTTCCAAATAGCACTTGGCAACGTCACCCACAGGCACCAAAATAACATTCATTAATAATTATTGGTTTGCAGTAATTTATTGACTCTTACTGAATTTAGTCACTAACATCTATATCTATATCTTCTATATTTTTATATCTATATCTGTCTGTATACCTTTATAAAACGGAATGTTTGTATGTGTGTATGCGGAGGGCGGGAGGGCAGAAGGGCAGAAGCAGCCACTTTCACAGGCCAGGGCGGATATGTGGCAGCCACTTTCACAGGCCACAGCGACCAGCGCGGGTGATGGACCTGCACCAAACTTGGTACACATAACCCCCTAACCCCTTTACGTCCTGGCGCGGGTCGAGGGGACATGACCCACGGATTATGGGATTTGTAGTACTTTCCAACACTTTGGTTCCCACAGACCACTGAGGCCACCAAAAAGGACCAATACAGACCACACTCAGCACACACAGCCCCCATGACCCACTCTACGTCCTGGTGCATTTCGGAGGAGGGTGGACCATGGATGATGGGACTTGAAGTGCCTCTACTCACTTCCCAAGTCCGCTGCAACCCTCATCCAATCACTGATGGAGACCAAACTTGGCACATATAACCCCATGACTGCCTTCACGTCCTGGTGAGGTTTGGGGAGGACTGACAATGGATGATGGGATTTGTAGTACTTTTACACCCCTCTGTTCCCACAGACCACTGTGGCCCCAACAAACACTGATAAAGACCACACTTGGCACACAGAGCCCCAGTGACCCAGTCCACATCCTACTGAAGTTTGGGGGACAGAACATGGATGATGGGTCTTGCAGTACCTTCCCTCACTTTCCAAGACTGCTACAAACCTAATCCTATGATTGATCAACACCAAACTTGCGACCAAACTTGGCACACATTACCCCCATTACCCTTTTACGTCCTGGTGAGGTTTGGGGACAGACAACGGATGATGGGATTTATAGCACTTTCAAAACCTTCAGTTCCCACAGACCACTGGGACTTGGCCCCTACAAACACAACTGGGAAGGGAAGGAAGCAGGCGGATGATGGGACGCACCAGGTCAGACCGGAGCAAGCCCGTGGACTCAGGTAGTGAAGGGATGAGGACCTCCAGGCAGCGGTGTAAGCGGACCAAGTTCAGTGCTAAGCAGGTGGCGGCCTGGCAGGCCTCCTTCACCCAGGATCCTTACCAGGACACCAGTAGAAGAACCTCGGCAAAGAGATCGGTGTCAAGGAGGGATGCGTCGCGGTCCGATTCCAGAATAAAGAGCTAGGCACTTAAAGGTTGAGGAACAACATCCTGGGAAGAAGGTGAAGCAACCCCGGAATGCCAAGAGGACCAAGTTCAGTGCTAAGCAGGTGGCGGCCTGGCAGGCCTCCTTCGCCCAGGATCCTTACCAGGACACCAGTAGAAGAACCTCGGCAAAGAGATCGGTGTCAAGGAGGGATGCGTCGCGGTCCGATTCCAGAATAGAAGAGCTAGGCACTTAAAGGTTGAGGAAGAAAATCCTGGGAAGAAGGTGAAGCAACCGCAGAATGCCAAGAAGCCCCCGCCCCCCATGGGCCAGGCAGGAGCCCTCCCTCCCCACAAAGGAATGGCAACACAGAGAGCAACGGGTGAGTCTAGATGGACCAGACACCTCGGGACTCCTCCTCAGTTAGGACAGGCCTGGGCAAGCCAGAACCATCTCTTTACACAAGGCTATGAGTGTGGGAGCAGCCAATTTGGGCGTGGACAGGCCACTGCTTTCAGCCACAGTTCTCATTGGAGCCCCAGTGTTCAAAATCCTCCCTCTTGCGTTGGCACTGGTGCTCAAGGTTATTCCTGGAGACAGCAAGAGAAGAGCCAGCTGGACTATGCTCCTTGGGACTTGGGTTTTCCTTTAGGCGCCTACTGTGATCAAGACCAAGTTTATTCCACTGAAACCAGCAGCCAGGATGACAGGATTCAGCTGTCCAGGACTCTATGGTAAATACAGAACAAACGGGACAAATCATGGACAGCACCAGATATTTAGAAGAGGATGGTGGCTGTGCAGGGCCCTCTTCACCTGGGACCAGCCCAGCCCTCCCTGGAGAGGTAGCCTCCAAGAAGCAAGAGCACAGTCCCTCGGGCACTTTCAGCTCTAACCAGTCATATCTCCCATCCGCTGCACAGTGGCCTGATTATCCACAGTAAGGGACCCTGCCAGGACAGGACAATCCTTTACATATGCAAAGCTTCCAGGGTCCTTTCCAAATTGTACTTGGCAACATCACCCACAAGCACCAGAATAACTTTATTTAATAATTATGGGTTTGCAGTAATTTATTGACTTTTTCTGAATTTTGTCACTAACACATTCTATATAGAGAGCTGTAACAAAAGTGAATGTACATATGTGTGTGATAGTTTACCGATTGGCTGCCACTTTCACAGGCCACTGTGACCAGCACGGGTGATGGACCAGAACCAAACTTGGCACACATAAACCTCATGACCCCCTTTACATTCTTGTGAGGTGGGGGGATGGACAATGGATGATGGGATTTGTAGCACTTTGAAACTCTTCAATTCCCACAGACTACTATGGCCTCCTACAAAGACAACTGAGAAGGTAGGAAGGAGGCCACTCAAGTCAGGCCAGAGAAAGCCCCTGTGGATTCAGGAGGTGAAGAGATGAGGCCACCAGGCAGCGGCAGAAGCGGACCAAGTTCAATGCTAAGCAGGTGGCAGCCTTGCAGGCCTCCTTCACCCAGGACCCTTACCCGGACCACCAGCACTGCAAGAACTTCGACAAAGAGATCATTGTCAAGGAGGGATGCGTCGCGGTCCGATTCCAGAATAGAAGAGCTAGGCACTTAAAGGTTGAGGAACAACATCCTGGGAAGAAGGTGAAGCAACCCCGGAATGCCAAGAGGACCAAGTTCAGTGCTAAGCAGGTGGCGGCCTGGCAGGCCTCCTTCGCCCAGGATCCTTACCAGGACACCAGTAGAAGAACCTCGGCAAAGAGATCGGTGTCAAGGAGGGATGCGTCGCGGTCCGATTCCAGAATAGAAGAGCTAGGCACTTAAAGGTCGAGGAACAACATCCTGGGAAGAAGGTGAAGCAACCCCGGAATGCCCAGAAGCCCCCATGGGCCAGGCAGGAGCCCTCCCTCCCCACAAAGGAATGGCAACACAGAGAGCAACGGGTGAGTCCAGATGGACCAGACACCTCGGGACTCCTCCTCAGTTAGGACACGCCTGGGCTAGCCAGAACCATCTCTTTACACAAGGCTATGAGTGTGGGAGCAGCCAATTTGGGAGTGGACAGGCCACTGCTTTCACCCACAGTTCTCATTGGAGCCCCAGTGTTCAAAATCCTCCCTCTTGCTTTGGCACTGGTGCTCAAGGTTATTCCTGGAGACAGCAAGAGAAGAGCCAGCTGGACTATGCTCCTTGGGACTTGGGTTTTCCTTTAGGCGCCTACTGTGATCAAGGCCAAGTTTATTCCACTGAAACCAGCAGCCAGGATGACAGGATTCAGTTGTCCAGGACTCTATGGTAAATACAGAACAAACGGGACAAATCATGGACATCACCAGATATTTAGAAGAGGATGGTGGCTGTGCAGGGCCCTCTTCACCTGGGACCAGCCCAGCCCTCCCTGGAGAGGTTGTAGTCGAACCAGGAAGCCCCAAACCCAAAAAGAACCAACTGCAGAGAGTCCCCAGTATTCCTTTTGGCCCATGGCCTAAGTTGCACCAGTACCAGACCCCTTTTTCCCCCCTTCCCTTCTGCCTCACTCAGTTCCATACATCACACTGCACCAACTTCGTCCCTCCCAGTAAACCCGGCCACCATTACCTCCCATCTCCACATTTACAACACTTCATACAGCACATAGTATGGAAGACATTTTGGCCACACGTTACAAAACAATAAACACTCTGCCATTTCTCCCATCGTTTCCTCTTCTCTCTCTTCCTCTCTCCCTATCCTTTTTCCGGCCTGGGGGAAACATATCCCAGCTCAAAACGGCAACTTTTGGGGCAGTTTGGCCCAAAGAGATCTCTTCAGGGGGGTGGGTGATGGGCAGAGATTGATGCCAAAAAGAAGATCTAGTTCTCCCAAGTACTGTGCCTCTATTTGCCTTTTTCTGATTGTTTTTCTTCTCCTGGACTGCTCCTGACGCTTCTCCCTGGCTGATTGAGCCAAGAAGCCTCGCTATTCATCATGGACCCTCCCTGCCCTGGAAAAGATAGTTTCATCAAGGACCCTGAAGCGAACTCAAGATCCCTTCCTGGCTGGAAGCAGCCAGAGAGCCAAAAAATACATCTATGGGCTTTTGAGGGTTTTTGAACCTGCAGCCCAAGCCTTTGCAGGCTGGGATATGTAGTTCGCCCAAGGACACGGATCATAGACTCATTTCTGTACCCCTGTATCCCTGTACATACAGTGTGGCTTCATAAGTTTTCCCTTTGACTCCTTGTAGCCCTTCCCTCCCCCCTCTTTCCCATGTAAAGAAAGATTGCCTGTATTTTCGCTATTGTGTCAGCTGAGAGGAAGTAACTGGATTCCCATCCTAAACCTTTTATGGATCATCATTGTTCTCATTGCATGAGCTTTTCTGATGGAAATCTTGTTTTGGATTACCCAGGCTCTTGTCTTGGGCCCACATTCCATCAGCCTGAAGGAAGTATTAATCATCGGAGTTTAGTCCAATTAATTCATCCTCTGGGACCTGGACATGAAATATTTGCTCACACAGCGGGAGCCACAGCTGGCCTCGGAACCCAGATTGTGTCCCAAAATAGACCCTCGGTCACACAAAGGCTTGAGTGAGTTTCTGTCGTCAAGTCTCTTCCTCCTTTCCCATTCATCCTCAAGTCCACTAATCCTACAACTCCCAGGTGTCATTTAAGGTCGTTTACCTAGCTAGGACTCTTTTGTTTTACTCATATGCCAATATTGACAGCCATTTCCGTCTGAGCTTCCCTTCCTGGAAATCCATATATGGCCACAGACCCCTGATTGGCTGGGATGGCAAATGGGAGTAAGCGCCCGATAGGCTCCCAGAGCCGGTCAACACCCCATCCATCAGCTGGTCTCAACGTTCCGACCAATCATCGACGGAGCCGGCCCAGAAGGGGGCAGGCGGGAAATTCAATTGTTTTGACAGTTCTGTAACCTTTAAAAACCAATGTTTTGAATGTATACGCATGCGTTCTTTGTGGGAATCAGGGTATTGCGGTTCGCATCCTCTCAGCTGAGCAGAATAAACAATTTCGTGGCATCTACCTTGCAGATTGGTGAGCATAATTGGATCTACGGGAGGCGGGTAGGCTACGAGGACCTAGTCGCTCCTGGCTCGCCAGGTTAACCGAACCCTCGCGGCCTCTGTCCTGCAGTCGGTCTGCGGGACTTGTCCGGTTGTCAGACAGCCGGCCTGGGGGATTGGCGGCTGTTCGATAACAAGGTAGCCTCCAAGAAGCAAGAGCACAGTCCCCCGGGCACTTTCAGCTCTAACCAGTCATATCTCCCATCCAATACACAGCGGCCTGCTTGTCCGCAGTAAGGGACCCTGCCAGGACAGGGCAATCCTTTACATATGCAAAGCTTCCAGGGTCCTTTCCAAATAGTACTTGGCAACATCACCCACAAGCACCAGAATAACTTTATTTAATAATTATGGGTTTGCAGTAATTTATTGACTTTTTCTGACTTTTGTCACTAACACCTTCTATATAGAGAGCTGTAACAAAAGTGAATGTACATATGTGTGTGACAGCTTACCAATTGGCTGCCAGTTTCACAGGCCACTGTGACCAGCACGGGTGATGGACCAGAACCAAACTTGGCACACATAAACCCCACGACCCCCTTTACATTCTTGTGAGGTGGGGGGGGGGGATGGACAATGGATGATGGGATTTGTAGCACTTTGAAACTCTTCAATTCCCACAGACTACTGTGGCCCCCAACAAAGCCCACTGAGAAGAGTAGGAAGGAGGCCACTCAAGTCAGGCCAGAGAAAGCCCCGTGGATTCAGGAGGTGAAGAGATGAGGGCCACCAAGCGGCGGCAGAAGCGGACCAAGTTCAATGCTAAGCAGGTGGCAGCCTTGCAGGCCTCCTTCACCCAGGACCCTTACCCGGACCACCAGCACTGCAAGAACTTCGACAAAGAGATCATTGTCAAGGAGGGATGCGTCGCGGTCCGATTCCAGAATAGAAGAGCTAGGCACTTAAAGGTTGAGGAACAACATCCTGGGAAGAAGGTGAAGCAACCCCGGAATGCCAAGAGGACCAAGTTCAGTGCTAAGCAGGTGGCGGCCTGGCAGGCCTCCTTCGCCCAGGATCCTTACCAGGACACCAGTAGAAGAACCTCGGCAAAGAGATCGGTGCCAAGGAGGGATGCGTCGCGGTCCGATTCCAGAATAGAAGAGCTAGGCACTTAACGGTTGAGGAAGAAGATCCTGGGAAGAAGGTGAAGCAACCCCAGAATGCCAAGAAGCCCCCCCCCCGGGCCAGGCAGGAGCCCTCCCTCCCCACAAAGGAATGGCAACACAGAGAGCAACGGGTGAGTCCAGATGGACCAGACACCTTGGGACTCCTCCTCAGTTAGGACAGGCCTGGGCAAGCCAGAACCATCTCTTTACACAAGGCTATGAGTGTGGGAGCAGCCAATTTGGGAGTGGACAGACAAGCCATTGCTTTCAGCCACAGTTCTCATTGGAGCCCCAGTGTTCAAAATCCCCCCTCTTGCTTTGGCACTGGTGCTCAAGATTATTCCTGGAGACAGCAAGAGAAGAGCCAGCTGGACTATGCTCCTTGGGACTTGGGTTTTCCTTTAGGCGCCTACTGTGATCAAGACCAAGTTTATTCCACTGAAACCAGCAGCCAGGATGACAGGATTCAGCTGTCCAGGACTCTATGGTAAATACAGAACAAACGGGACAAATCATGGACATCACCAGATATTTAGAAGAGGATGGTGGCTGTGCAGGGCCCTCTTCACCTGGGACCAGCCCAGCCCTCCCTGGAGAGGTAGCCTTCAAGATGCAAGAGCACAGTCCCTCGGGCACTTTCAGCTCTAACCAGTCATATCTCCCATCCAATACACAGTGGCCTGCTTGTCCGCAGTAAGGGACCCTGCCAGGACAGGACAATCCTTTACATATGCAAAGCTTCCAGGGTCCTTTCCAAATAGCACTTGGCAACGTCACACACAAGCACCAGAATAACTTTCTTTAATAATTATGAGTTTGCAGTAATTTATTGACTTTTTCTGAATTTTGTCACTAACACCTTCTATATAGAGAGCTGTAACAAAAGTGAATGTACATATGTGTGTGACAGCTTACCAATTGGCTGCCACTTTCACAGGCCACTGTGACCAGCACGGGTGATGGACCAGAACCAAACTTGGCACACATAAACCCCACGACCCCCTTTACATTCTTGTGAGGGTGGGGGATGGACAACGGATGATGGGATTTGTAGCACTTTGAAACTCTTCAATTCCCACAGACTACTGTGGCCCCCAACAAAGCCCACTGAGAAGGGTAGGAAGCACCCCGCCCAAGTCAGGCCAGAGAAAGCCCCGTGGATTCAGGAGGTGAAGAGATGAGGGCCACCAAGCGGCGGCAGAAGTGGACCAAGTTCAATGCTAAGCATGTGGCGGCCTTGCAGGCCTCCTTCGCCCAGGACCCTTACCCGGAGCAACAGCAGTGGAAGAACCTCGGCAAAGAGATCGGTGTTGAGGAGGGATGTGTCGCGGTCTGATTCCAGAACAGAAGAGCCAGACACTTAAAGGTTGAGGAAGAAGATGAAGCAACCCCGGGTGCGCGACTTTGGTCTGGAGTGTTATCAGTACGCTGATGACACCTAGCTGGTGTTGAGAATGGACGGCAGGCCGGACTCCGTACCCGATTGTTTCCAGCAATGCCTTGAGGCCCTGACTGGTTGGCTGCGTTCCAGCCGGCTGAAGGTGAATCCATCGAAGACGGAGATCCTATGGCCTGGTCGCCCTGGGTTGGATGGGTGCCGGTTGCCTACCCTGGATGGCAAGGAGCTAAGCCCGTCATCCTTAGTAAAAAGCCTGGGGGTCCAGCTGGACCCATTGCTCGCCATGGAGACCCAGGTCTCCGTGGTCAGCAAAACGTCATTTTTCTATCTGCAACAGGCTAGGCGACTGGCTCCCTACCTATCCAGGGACGACCCTGCCACGGTAATTCAAGCGACGGTCATCTCGAGATTAGACTACTGTAACACCCTCTACATAGGCCTTCTCTTGTCAACAATTCGGAAACTCAAGCTGGTGCAAAATGCTGCGGCGCGCTTGTTGGCGGGAGCGCCGGCAAGGGAGCGCATTACCCCCATCTTACAGCAATTGCACTGGCTGTCAATTGAGTACCGAATTGTCTTCAAGGTGCTGGTTTTGACCTTCAAGGCCTTACATGGTCTAGGGCCGGTGTACCTGAGGGACCGCCTTACCCCATACGTTCCCCTGAGATCACTATGCTCGGAAGAGCGACCCCTCCTAATGGTACCATCAATCCGCTCCTGTCATCTTGCCAGCACAAGGCAACGAGCTTTCTCAGTGGCTGCCCCGACACTATGGAACATGTTGCCAGATGATGTCCGGGCCATGGCTGAGCTCATTCCATTCCGGAGGGCATGCAAGACTATCTTGTTCAGGCTTGCCTTTAATTGAAGTTCCCTGATATTGTAACTTGTCTACTGCTTTTGCTGTCGCATTTTTGCAACTTTTATCTCTGGCTGTTTTATGATGCATCATTGTTTTATTGTTATTCTGATATGTGTGTGAACCGCCCCGAGCCTGCCGAGAGGAGCGGAATATAAAATCGAACAAACAAATAAATAAATAAGAGAAGCCAGAGTGGCAACACAGAGGGCCAGAATGGCAACAGGAGGACCAAGTTCAGTGCCAAGCAGGTGGCGGCCTGGCAGGCATCCTTCGCCCAGGATCCTTACCAGGACACCAGTAGAAGAACCTCGGCAAAGAGATCGGTGTCAAGGAGGGATGCGTCGCGGTCCGATTCCAGAATAGAAGAGCTAGGCACTTAAAGGTTGAGGAAGATGATCCTGGGAAGAAGGTGAAGCAACCCCAGAATGCCAAGAGGACCAAGTTCAGTGCCCGGCCACCCAGGATCCTTACCAGGACACCAGTAGAAGCCTCGGTGTCCGTCCCCGATTCCAGAATAGAAGAGCTAGGAAGGTTGAGGAAGAAGATCCAGCAACCCCAGAATGCCAAGAAGCCCCCGGGGGGGTGGAGCCCTCCCTCCAGAATGGCAACACAGAGAGCAACGGGTGACCAGATGGGACACTTGGGACTCCTCCTCAGTTAGGACAGGCCTGGGCAAGCCAGAACCATCTCTTGACACAAGGCTATGAGTGTGGGAGCAGCCAATTTGGGAGTGGACAGGCCAATGCTTTCAGCCACAGTTCTCATTGGAGCCCCAGTGTTCAAAATCCTTCCTCTTGCGTTGGCACTGGTGCTCAAGATTATTCCTGGAGACAGCAAGAGAAGAGCCAGCTGAACTATGCTCCTTGGGACTTGGGTTTTCCTTTAGGCGCCTACTGTGATCAAGATCAAGTTTATTCCACTGAAACCAGCAGCCAGGATGACAGGATTCAGGACTCTATGGTAAATACAGAACAAACGGGACAAATCATGGACATGACATCACCAGATATTTAGAAGAGGGTGGTGGCTGTGCAGGGCCCTCTTCACTTGGGACCAACCCAGCCCTCCCTGGAGAGGTAGCCTCCAAGAAGCAAGAGCACAGTCCCTCGGGCACTTCCAGCTCCAACCAGGCATTTCTCCCATCCGCTGCACAGTGGCCTCCATATCCACAGTGAGGGACCCTGCCAGGGCAGGACGATCCTTTACATATGCAAAGCTTCCAGGGTCCTTTCCAAATAGCACTTGGCAACATCACCCACAGGCACCAAAATAACATTCTTTAATCATTTTGAGTTTACAGCAATTTATTGACTTTTTCTGAATTTTGTCGCCAATATCTATATCTGTACCTTCTTTATCTATATCTATATCTATATAATACAAGTGAATGTTTGTATGCGGAGGGCGGTGTATGTGGCAGATTGGCCAAAGGCGCCGCAATCCAAAACTCAGAACAACGGATGTCAAGTCCACCGAGAAAGCCCCTGAAGTCCCCCGGAGAGGATGCGCTGCACGAACACACAGTTGAAACACTCTGCGTCTTTGTAATCAAACTGACCCAGGTGCCTCTGGATGTGGACGGCGACAATGCTCCTCTGACATGCGCTGGTGGCAACCAATCCCTGCTCTCGATCCCGCCTTCTTCACAAGTACGTTTGGCAGGGACACGAGACAGACCCTTCTCTGTGGTGGCCCCTTGGCTATGGAATGCCCTCCTTAAGGAGATTAGATCGGCTCCCTCACTCTTAACATTTCGGAAACAAGTTAAGACATGGTTATACAGGCAAGCATTTACAAACGCAGAGTAACAAATGCAGAGAAAATGGAACTTGGACAACGTTATTTAACTAGAAGACGCTGCTGATAACGATGTTTGTTTTTATTGTTTTTATTGCATCTATTGTGGTTTTATACTGTTTTAATGTTTAATTTGTATTTTGTTGTTATGACTTGTAAACCGCCTTTTTCGCCGATAAGGCCGAGAAAGGTGGTATACAAGTATAGTAAATAAATAAATAAATATTTCTATTCTTTCAAAAAATTACTGTAGATTTAGACTCTTAACAAAAAAGTATTTAAAACAAAACAAGCAATTTGTCTTGCTTAGACCAGGTCAAAGTGAGCCCTTGCAAAACATGTGTGCTCACAGCACAAACGGTGCTTATGAAACTCAACTGCAATGACTTACTGGACAGGAAGTTGACACGACTGGGGGTAGGATGGGATCAGGGCCATAGGATGGGCAGAGGGCCACTTGGGCCCAGAGGGGAGGGGAAAACGCAATCCTGCAGGAAAGCCTAGGGATGAGCCAGCAACAGATCGACAGCTGAGAGTGTCGCAACTTCTCAAAGTGGTACTGGGTGTCATAAATAAATACCCCACAAAATAGAGCAGGTTTTTGGACTTCCGGTGATCCTTGATGGCGGCAGGTTGGGTGGTCTGAGGGCTCCCAGGGTGCCAACCTCTCTACCTGTTAGGGATTCCTCATCTTCGGAAGAGTAAGGGGAGCAGGGGAGCGCTCAAGAATTGGAGAGAGAAGATTCAGAAGATGAGGTGCCCACATTTTGAGAGAGACGAAAGGAGAGAGCACAGACAGCATTCAGCTAGAATAGCTGCTAGAAAGGCTGAGCTAATTGGGAGACGCCCTAGCCCCTTCTGTGTGGTTAAATCAGGACACTATCGATCAGGAAGGGTAGTGTTCGCCCCCCCCTCCCCGGGTGTATCAAGTCTGGGGGAGTCGCGAAGCCTAATCGGCACACACCAACGGCCCCAAAAGACCTCCCCCCCCCCCAAGGGAGAGGTCAGGAGGGTCCGGTAAAGGTGCCGCGGTTGTGCGGACCAGAGAGAGAGAAGCGGGTCGAAGATCCGCATTTACTGCCTGCCCAGCTCATTTTAAATCAAGAAGAAACAAAACAAGAAGAAAGCTGATGGATCAGCGAGAAGAGAAACTGTAAGTTTCTGAAGAAAAACAATCTATTCTCCGCGGGAGGGTCTGCTTCATTGAGGATGTGTTGGAAAAACTCCCCTAAATAAATCAATTTAAGCCCGGGATAGACTTGTTTCGAATATCTCCTAAAGATCGAGATCGGTGAAGACAACAGATTGGAGATTATTCGAAGTGCGTCTGGCGGGGATGAGAGACAGGGCCTTCTTGGCCGTGGCCCTTCACCTATGGAACACACTCCCAAATGAGGTAAGATCTGGTCCCTCCCTCCTGGCCTTGAGGAAAAAATTAAAATCATGGTATTGGGACCAGGCTTTCGGACAGTAGTTGTATGTAGCACTTTAGAGGGACATTGACCATAACAGTGATACGGTGATGAGATTGTTTTACTGTTTTCATGATTGCGGATGTACTATTTTTAATTATGATTCATGTTTAATTGTGGTTTCATTATTGTAACTGATATGTAGTGGCATTGTATCGGTGCCCTTTGTAAGCCGTCCTGAGTCCCCCTTCGGGGGTAGAGAAGTGACGGAGTATAAATACTAGAAATAAATCAATAAAATATATATTTAAAATATTAAGGTTGGGCATGGATAAAAATATAAATGGAGAAAGAGGGAGAGAAGAAGAAATACAAAAGTAAATAAACACCGAAAGCGAAAACCGGCAGGTTGGAAAAGAATTATATATGTGAGAGTGAGAAGAGGAAGTAGAGAAGAAGATTGGGAAGTCACATTCTCCCCCCTCCCCTCCCCCATAGATGTTCCATGTTTTTTCCTTGCCATTTCTATCCCTATTTCCCTTTCCCATTGCCCTTTTCCAATCTATTTTCCATCCCCCTTTTATCTATATCTTTCATATACACTTTCCAAATGTTGCTTTTATGTATAAATATTTTGAAATGTGTTAATAAAAATCTTTTTTAAAAAAAATAGAGCAATTTCTCGACCTGGGGGTTGGGCCCGGGGGGGGGGGGGAGGTGGCTGCGAGAAGGTTTCGGAGGACCGTCACATCCAAACTGGAAAGTTGGTACCTCACTTTAAATAGTTGTTTAGTTGTTCTGTAGTGCAGTGGTGTAGCTTTGGTAGTTTTTTATGTCTAAAACTGCCTGTTTACATATTTAAATTTATCTATTTCACAAACTCAGAGTATTTTTTTTAAAAGAATAGAAAAGACATCTCAGTCCTGCAGCTTGGATGCTCTTTTGGCAAGGATGATATTGCCTTTCTGCCAATGTAGAGTTGCATTGAGTCACTTCTATGAGTGAAAAAGTGGCATAAAAATAAATATATATTATAATTATAGTCATAATAATAAATAACCAAGGAGGCTAGGCTTTGCAGGGTCCTGCGCATGTTTACTCAGAAGTAAGTTACACTGAATTGAGTTGGGATGCCTCGTTACGTTAAAAGCACACTTACAGGAAAGCTAGATCTCAAGTCCATCCCCAGATGTGTTGGACTGCAACTCCCATCCAGAGGGTTTAAAAGAGGCAGTGGTCTCTCCATTGCTGAAAAACCCAGGGTTAGATCCTTCGGTTCCCTCCATTTACCGTCCAGTTTCGAACCTGTCATTTCTGGGCAAAGTGATTGAGAGGGCAGCAATAGAGCAGCTGCAGACCTTCCTAAATTACACAGCCAGACTAGATCCCTTCCAGTCCGGTTTCCGTATGGGGCATGGGACGGAGACGGTCCTGGTTTCCATTACAGACCAGCTACGCAGCCAGCTTGATCAAGGCAGATCGGCACTGCTTCTGTTATTGGACCTCACAGCAGCGTTTGATACAGTCAATTACGATCTTTTGACGCACCGCCTTGCGGTAGCTGGAGTGAGGGGGACAGCCTTGAATTGGCTGTCCTCATTCCTCCACAATCAGAAACAGTGGGTGCTAAGGGAGGAGCTGGCCTCGGGGGGGGGGGGATTCCATCTACCTTGTGGGGTCCCTCAGGGAGCCATACTCTCCCCTTTGTTATTTAACATCTATATCCGGCCACTCGCTCAGCTGGTGTGTATCTTTGGGCTTGAGTGCCATCAGTACGCTGATGACACTCAGCTCATTCTGTGGATGGAGGGCCGGCCAGACTCCGTACCCAATAATTTCCATCTGTGCCTTGAAGCCGTTACTGGATGGCTGCGAGCCAGCAGGTTGAAGGTGAATCCGGTGAAGACGGAAATCCTATGGCTGGGCCGTCTGGGCGATAGGGACATCCAACTGCCGACCCTGGATGGCGAGGCACTACGCCTGTCATCGTTAGTAAAAAGCCTGGGAGTCCTTTTGGACCCTCTCCACTGTCAAATCTCCACTGTCAAATCTCCACTCGCCATTTCCTACCTATGGAGTGGTCCGTCCTCCGCGCAGTGTGAACAACTCTACATGATATACTTCTACTGAGGACGCTATTATTTCTGCCTCTGAGGAAGTCAATGTGACGAAACGGCCCTCAGCCGGCTCAGGAGAGAGCTCCCGCCGTCAGGCAACCCTTTTCCGCTGGTTTCACCCACCTTGTGAACAGTGGACCCCTTCACATCTATCCAGGCATTTGCCAGTCTACCTTTCACTTCAAGGACGCCCTGAAACTTTTCCCGAACTACCCTTACCAACAGCCTTTGCGGGCCGCCATTGTGCGCTGCCCCGCACATGCGCAGTAGTGTCCGGTCTTCAGAGCAGTCCCGGCAGGACTACGACGCCCAGAAGCATTAGCGGTGTGCCACTGCGCATGCCCGCACCTGCGTCCTAGCAATTTGGATTCTTTTCGCGTCTCCTGCCTTTTCCCCCGCTTGGCTTTCAGGGAATCCTCCCAAATCAACGGTTCATTTATCCCCATTGTGGTAATACTAATATTGAACTGTTTCCAACAATAGGAAGGACAGATTTTCTCCTTCCTATACATATGACTTCTTTACTGTTTATGTTGACATGGCTATTATGCAATTGATTGTATGAAAGTTATTTACTTTGCTGTATAGCGACATTGCAACAGTGGTTTATCCATTTGTATCTATATATGTACCCCATTGTGGTGTTTGACACATGTATGTTTTGCAACTTTATTAATTGACTTTGTAATAATTAGTCTACTGTGCTTATTTGCATACCTGAATAGCTTTTGAAATCTCCACTGTCAGCAGAACTGCATTCTTCCACCTGCGACAGGCGAGGCGTCTGGCTCCCTATCTGTCCCGGAATGACCTAGCCACGGTGATCCAGGCCAAGGTCATCTCAAGACTTGACTACTGTAACGCTCTTTACATCGGCCTACCCCTGACCGTGATCCAGAAACTTAAACTAGTGCAGAATGCTGCAGCCCGGCTACTCGCAGGAGAGCCTGCGAGTTGTCGTATAACACCAATACTGCAGGATCTGCACTGGCTACCAATTGAATACTGGATCACCTTCAAGGTGTTAGTTCTTACTTTCAAGTCCTTGTATGGTCTGGGGCCAGTGTACCTAAAGGATCACCTGATTCCATACAACCCCCAAGATCATTACGGTCAGAGGATCAGAACCTCCTAGACACTCCCAGCTTGAAATCCTTCTGCCTGACGACAACTCGGCGAAGTGCCTTTTTCATCATTGCCCTGGTACTATGGAACGCTCTGCTGCCCGAGACGCGGGCTCTGCGAAACTTGGACACCTTCCACAGAGCATGGAAGACGCATTTATTCAGGCAGGTCTTTGAGTCATATTGGAATTTTTAATCTCTTTGTTTTTATCAGGTATTGTTTTACATTGAAATTTTCTGTAAACCGCCATGAGCCTCCAGGATTGGCAGTATAGAAATGGAATAAATAAATAAATTCACTAAAACCAATAGGGAAGAATGCTGGGAATTGTTATGGCCGGGAGATTAGCACAGCGGTTAAAACAGCAGCTGTTAGCTGCAAGCTGTAGCTGTAAAGATCCGAATGTGACAAGTTCGAATCCCGGGCTGACCTGGGCAAGTCAGCTGTAAGCCTGCCCCTGTTGACCTAAGCAGATAAATTAGGTACCGCATAAGCGGGGGAGGAATCCTAAAGGACTTTTAAACTTCAATAAATATTGAAGACGACTACCGGAAGAAGAATTCAGCTGGCTGGTTGGCAGGCTCTTCATCAAGAAGGAGGAGGTAGAAGGAGTATGGAACAACAGTGCCCCCTGTGGCGGTATGGAGCAGCAGCACCCAGTGATGAATATAACAAATGAATATAACAATATTGCCCGGTTGGAGTCCAGGGGATCTTCCTGTTATATGTTATTGTATGTCTTGTACGTCTAATTTCGGCAGGGATTGTCTGCTCTATGTGTTCTGTAATCCGCACTGAGTCCCCTTCGGGGTGAGAAGTGAGGAATATAAGTAAAGTGTATTATTATGCTCTTCTGATTTTGAGGGAGAAGGAGGACAGGTGGATGAAGAAGCAGCACTTGGGAATTTGGGGCTAAGTGGTGAGGAAGAAGAAGAGGTGGCAGATATATCACAAATCGTGACGTTTCAGGAACGACAAAGGGAGGAGGAGATCAGCTAGGTTAGCAGTGAAAACACTGAGCAATCAGACCCGCCCTAGAGACAGCTGGGAGCTCAGGACTATAAATTAGCAGTGAAGTCAGGGGCCCAGTGATGACAGCAACTGACCTACTCTGGGGAAATGCATAAGATAAGGAATTTGGAGAGTCAAACAGAAATACACATAGACATATTGTTTGAAAGAAAATATGTTGAAAATGATTTATAGATTGTATGTAACACCAGATCTTCTTGCCAAAATATATTAAAAATAGCAATTCAAATTGTTGGAAATGTCAACAAGAGAAAGGTACTTTCTTCCACCAATGGAGGACTTGTAAAGTAGTGAAAAAAATATTGGAATAGAGTGCATAAAATAATTCAAGAAATATTTCAATTTGATATTACACTAAAACCCGAGTTTTACCTTCTAAACATTGTAGGAATAGATAAAGGTAAAGAAACAGAAAAATTATTAACCTTCCTTATTGCCGCAGCTAGGATCACGTTAGCAAGATATTGGAAAACTTCTGAAATTCCAAGTGAAAGAAGAATGGCTCCATAAGATGCTAGAAATCGCTGAGATGGACAAGCTGACTACTTTATTAAGATACAATTCTTTGAAACAATTTAATGAGACGTGGATGCCTTTTGTGGAATATATCAAAAACAAGAAGAATATAAACTTGAAAGGACTTTATATATAATACACCAAGTTTGTACACTAACTAAAAATAATGACATATCCAGTGTAGCGAGATGTGAAGTCAACATTTTACTGTTATTATTTTATTCTCTCCCGTTTTTCCTTTTAAAAAAACATTTCTATTTAGCACATGGCCATATAGACAATTCCACTAGTAAATATCTGTGCCAGCCCCATTACTGTACCCCGGTTTTCTACTGTTTACCTAAAATACATAAAAATATATATCCTCCTCCAGGGAGACCAATCGTCTCGGCCTGTGGAGGAATCCTCCAACCTCTATCCATTTACCTAGATGATTTCCTGCAGCCCCTGGTCAAATCCACCAGGGCTTATATCAAAGACACCCCGGACTTCATCAGAAAAATTGAGAATTTTCCCCTAGAGCCAGGTGACATTCTCCTTACTGCAGATGTCTCTTCGCTTTACTCAAACATTCCTCTCCCTGAACTTAGAGAAGCAGTAGGCTTGGCATTTGACTCCAGAACAGGGGACCAAACTCCCCCCACTGGTTTTCTTCTAAGCCTATTAGATATCATCCTTGATTATAATTACTTTACCTTTCTTAATGACTTCTACCTCCAAGTTCATGGCATCTCTATGGGCATTACAGCAACCCCTTCCCTCACCAACATTTTTATGAATAGTTTAGAACTCCAGTACATCTTTCCCAGCATGCCTAATAGGTTTTCACAGTCCATTAAACTCTATATGAGATATATAGATGATGTTTTTCTAATTATAAACAAATCCATAAAACCACCAGAATTAATATCCTAGATGAACCAATGGCATGCCTCTATGACTTTCACTGCCCAACACAACACCACGAAAGTTAATTTTCTGGATCTTACAGTTTACAAAGAACATGGCCTACTCAAAGTCAAGAACTACTCCAAACCTACCAATAAGAACACATATCTACACTACAATAGCAATCACAACCATTCCCTAAAGCAAAACTTACCCTTTTCCCAATTCCTCAGATTACGTCGTAACTCCTCTACCATGGCCAATTTCAATACAGATGCTGAATCCATGAGCAGAGATTTCCTGCAAAGAGGCTATCCCAAAAAGGTGATAGATAGAGCCAGATTCAAGGCAGAAAGAACAGATAGGGCCTCTTTATTTAACAAAAGACCCCAAAATAATCTTGATTGCATCACTTGGCCTCTTACCCTCAACCCCCACAGCAAAACCCTAATATCATTAGTTAACAAATACTGGCCCTTGGTTTCAGACATTGAAGGTCTGGGCAATAAACCCAGAATAGCATATAAACGCACAAACAATATAAAAAACTATCTTGTACACTCAAACACACAGCTATTGACTACCAAAAGTACCTTGACCCCAGGCACCAAGACCTGTACCCATTGTTCAATCTGCTCCCATATCTGTGAGGACAAAAAGATTTATAGTCCCTCTAAGGACAAACACTTCAAGGTCAGGACTTTTGGGACTTGTAGTTCCAAATTCATCGTATATGCGATCCAATGTGATTGCAATATGATTTATGTAGGCCAAAGCAAAAGAGATCTAAAAACTCCTTTCATTGAACATCGATCAAAAATTAATAGACACTGTACTGATTCAGCTTTCTACCTTCATTGTGAAACAAAGAAACATGCTAGTACATCTTTAAGAGTAAGGATACTGGAGAAGGTGACCCCCAAGCCTCATCAAGATGTTACTAATTATCTAATTAAATTAGAAAATCAATGGTTTTTACGCCTGGACACAGAGCACCCACGTGGTCTCAATGACCCTATTTGCATAAGTTCAATGATTGCATAAATACCCTAAACCTGCTCCCTTTAATCACCTTTGGGTCACCCTGCTAATGGAAGAGCAGGGTTATGATTTCCTCGTTTGAGAATTGGTATGTATAATTTATTCCCATGGGCTTCTATTGGTATGGTGTTATGTATTACCTGTATTTTGACTGTAATTTTATACTATGTATAGATCGTGGATGCCAATTTCGGCAACCCTCCCTTGACAAAGGGAGGATGTCCCGAAACGGATTAATAATGTGGCCGCTACTGAGATTTTTTGAATATTCTGTTGTGAGAGATATTTGGTAATACTTTCTTGGGAAATATGCTCTGGGCTGTATAGATGTTTATAAAATTCTGTAAATGCCTTTTGTATGTCCCGTTTTTTAATTAGGGTATTTCCTTCTTTTTTAATATTGATTATTTGTTGAGCTTGTTTTTTCCTCCTTAATCTTCTAGCCAGCCATTTCCCTGATTTATTTGCATTTTCAAAAAAATCTTGTTTGATGTATTTATATTTTTTTGCTAAGTTGTCCAATTCCAGATGGTGTTTTCTCTGTCTTAGTCTTCTGAGAGTTTTCTCAGTATTTGGGTCCAGTTGTCTTGTCTGTTTTGATCTTTCCTCTACTTCTGATATTTCTTTTTCTATTTCTTTCAGTTCTCTATTTTTGGCTTTGTTTTTGATGTTATTTTGTGCTATGAATTGCCCTCTC
Source organism: Anolis apletophallus (assembly GCA_030556195.1). Lineage (NCBI taxonomy): Eukaryota > Metazoa > Chordata > Lepidosauria > Squamata > Anolidae > Anolis > Anolis apletophallus. The sequence continues at coordinate 149,517,357 of JARBWK010000007.1, read as the reverse complement.
ATAACGGCCTTCATAGCATCCCAGACTATTTGAGGTTTTACTTCCCCCGTGTCATTTACTATGAAATACTCTTTTAATAAATCCTTGTTTTTTAAATGTCTTTTTCAGTTTTAAGTACATTGCTGTTGAGGCGCCAACGTCTTGTTTTGTAATTTGTGTTCAAATCGAATTTCAAGGCACAGTTGTCTGAATTGTCTCTTGGGAGGATTTCGATTTTACTTATATTTATCGATAAAGATTTTGTTACCCAGGCCATATCAATTCTAGACCATGAGTCATGCCGATTCGAATAGAATGTGAAGTCTTTCCCAGTGGGGTAATTTATTCTCCAAGAGTCAAAGGGACATGCTAAATAGAGAAATAACAGATGAGGAGATAACGGTAGCAATAAACTCAGAAGACACTAACAAAGCTCCAGGCCCTGACGGCTTTACAGCTGATTTTTAAAAAGAAATTTCAGAGGAACTTTTACCTCATTTAAAGAAACTAATGAATCTAATACTTCAAGGAGACACTGCACCAAAGACATGGGCAGAAGCAGTGGTAATACTAATTAAGAAAGGAACACACATGACCCCATCGGTAGGAGATTTTAGGCCCATCTCCCTACTAAACGTCGATTATAAAATTTTTGCAAAAATTCTAGCCAATAGATTAAAAAAATTTCTCAGGACATGGATTGGGGAAGAGCAATCTGGCTTCCTCCCAAATAGAGGCACTAAAGATAACATAAGTAGAGTTAATAATACTATAGAATATTATGAAATTAACATTCAGAAGAAAATGGCGCTTCTTTCACTCGATGCTGAGAAGGCGTTTGACAACCTGAATTGGGAATTCCTTAAATTCCAGCTTAAGGAAATGGATATTGGATACCAATTTAACAATGCCATTAACGCGATATACTATGACCAAAAGGCAAGATTACAAATAAATGGCGACTTAACAGAAGAATTCCCGATAAATAAGGGAACACGCCAAGGTTGTCCGCTTTCGCCGCTATTGTACATAATGGCATTAGAGATTCTGATAAAATCCATAAGGGATAATAAACAACTACAAGGAATAAAAATTGCGAAACAGGAATATAAGATAAAGGCTTATGCGGACGACATTATGTGCATAATCAAAGACCCAACTCAAAATATCAGTAACTGGCTTGATTCAATCTATGAATATGGAAAAGTAGCAGGTCTTAAAATTAATGGGGGGGGAAACGGAAATGTTAAGAATATGACAAAGAAAGAACAAGAAATATTACAAAATAAGTCAAATTTCCAGATAAAAAATAAAATTAAGTACTTGGGAATTTGGATTACAGCCAAAAATTCACAACTACTCCAAAACAACTACGAAGAAACTTGGAAAAATATTTAAAAAAGATTTAAAACAATGGAGTTTTTTAAATCTTTCCTTCCTAGGAAAAATTGCCGCAGTAAAAATGAACATATTGCCGAAGCTATTTTACCTGTTCCAAAATATGCCAATTATAAGGAATAATAAAACATTCAATGTATGGAACAAAGAAATAGCCAAATTCTCATATGGAATGGGAAAAGGCCCCGTATTAACCACAGGATAATGATCGATAAGAAACAAAGAGGAGGTTTTGGTCTACCAGATCTGAAAAGCTACCATGCCGCATGTGCCCTGTCGTGGACAAAGGAGTGGTTATCATTGAAAAATGAAAAACTACTGACTTTAGAAGGGTTTAACCTTAGATTAAGCTGGCATGCCTACTTATTGTCAGCGCCGCTTGGCCCGTTTGTTGACCTAACGGACCAAGCCCCGCGCGCCATCAGATAAGAGCAACATCTGGCGGGCTTTGAACTGGAACTGGCGGGCTTTGATATGGAACTGCCCTTTGATGTGCCAGGCACCTTTCCTGAACTTTGATATGCGGAGAGCCAGATGGTCATCCCTGAGGAAGGAGGGGCCCAGCAGGGGCGGGCCAGGAGGGCTTTTGAAGAGACTCTTGCGCGGGAAAAAGTTAGTCTATCTTTGCTTGCCCTGGATTAAGGACCTATTAAACTACTTATCCTTCAGCATCGCTTGGAGTGAGCGTGGTTCATTAGACCCCCCTTGCCGGAGCTGACATAAAGATAGACTCACCAATTTCTACGGCCGTGAAAACCTTCCGACCGTAACAACCTTTGCGAGATGTCTCACGCCGAGATGGATCCCCTCGCCGACCTGCTCCCCGAGGACTTGGGGGAGGAAGAGCTAGCCGAGGAGGATGGAGAAGGAGACGAGGCCGGGGCCCCAAGGGCGGCACTTCAGGTCGTAATCACGGGAATGGGGGCAGAGGCGCCGCAGCTCCCCGCCCCGGCACTGAAGGATGTGACCCGGCGCAAGAAGCCGGCACGGTCCGGAGATAGGGACCCAGCCCTAGATGGCGGGTTCCCCAGCGCAGCCGAACTGCGGCTGGAAGTGCAGGTATTCGCGCTGACCGAGGCGGTGCAGAAGCTCCAGTCCCAGATGGAGCTGCTACTGACCAGGCCGGAGGAGCTGCCGTGGGTCCTCCCGGACACCCGACCCCGGGAGCGGGGTGCGAGCCAAGCATCGGAGCGGCCAGGCCGACCATCGGGAAGGGTGACTTTCCGAAACAGTGGAGAAGACTTCATCCCACCGAGGGGCGCCTCCACGTTCAACCTGGGCCAGGCCGACCAGAGCCAAGAGATGGCGGGAAGCTGGAGGGAGCTGAAGGTAAAGTTCGACGGGGACCCCCGCCAGCTATCCTACTTTGTCACTAACGTGCAGAACTTTATGTTGGACTATGGGGATTCGTTCCCCTCGGAAGGGGCCAAGGTGCAGGCTGTGGGGGCCAACCTGAAGGAGGCCGCGGCGGACTGGTTGGTGCAGATGACCGACGTCCAGGCCCCACAGCTGAGACGGCTAGACGCTTTCTTAGAGGCCTTGCAGACTCACTTCCGAGACCCCCTAGCAGGCGAAAAGGCCAAGACCCAGCTAAAGAGGATCTACCAGGGCCAGAGGCCTGTCTCCGAATATGCTCTAAGCTTCAAGGCGCTGGCAGGGAAGATCCGGGACTGGTCCGCAGACACAAAGCTGGAATGCTTCAAAGCGGGCCTGAGATCAGACATCCTTGAGTGGGCGATGCACCGAGGAAACCCTGAGATCCTAGAAGACTGGATAGTCTCGGCGGGAAGAGTGGAGTGTGATATGGAACAGATGCCGCGTCGTCACCGGGACGGCGGAAGAGCACGGGGCTCAGGCCCGACGGGGAGACCGGGGCCAGCCCGGAAGGCATCGCCAAGGGCCCGGTCGAGCAGCCGGGAAGGGGCCAAGGGAAAGAGAGGAGCTTGCTTCTCGTGCGGCCGAGAGGGCCATCGGGCCGCGGACTGCCGCCGGAAGAGCCTCCCGCCGAAGCCAGAGAAGTCGCCGGAGGCCAAACCGACCCCGCAGGCCAAGACTCCAGTCCGAGGCAAGGCTGCCGCCGCAGCGGAGACCGCGCGGGCGCCCCGAAGCCTGCGAGAGGCGGACGAGTTGGAGCTGGAGATGGAGGAAAGCGACCCTGAATGGCTGGCGGGAAACGACAACGATCTGCTGTAGACGCCCGGCGGCAGGTCCGACCCCAACAGGGCGGTGAGTCTGATCCCCTTGGCTGTGACACTTATAGATTTGATATCAACCTGTGGAACCCAGAGGGGCCCCAACCCAGAGAGACAATAGCCATGCTAGATAGTGGGTGCACCCGGTGCCTGATGTCCCCCCAACTGGCCAAGCAATTGGGGATAAAGCCCCAAGCCTTGATAGAGCAGATCCTCTTCTCCCAACTGGATGGGTCCCCAGCCAAGGGGAAACCTGCCACCCACAAGACGGGAGAGATGAGAGTCCAGATTGGGACCCACCAGGAGACCCTGAAATTTGTGATCTCTGCCATGGCGCACCAACCCGTGATCCTGGGGGCCCCCTGGCTACGCGCCCAAAACCCGCAGATCGACTGGGAGACAGGGACGGTGAAGTTCCGAGACGGAGAGGCACGGGTGAGAGTAGATGACCCTAGCGGAGATGGGACCCCAAGCCAGGAGGGAGCCGGAGTGGGGGCAGCAGAGAGCCAACTTGGCAACATCCCGCGGGAATACAAAGACTTGGAGGAGGTCTTTAGCGAGCGGGAAAGTGACCAGCTACCCCCCCCCCCACCGGAAGTCGGATTGTGCGATTGAAATCGAAAAGGGCGCCAAGCTGCCGAGCCCAAAGTTATACGCCCTGTCCGAGCCGGAGAGAAAGGCACTAAGAGAGTTCATTGACAAAAACATGGACAGAGGGTTTATTGAAAAGTCTACGAGCCCGTTGGCAGCGCCGGTCCTGTTCCGCCCCAAGGCGGATGGCTCACTGCGGCTGTGTGTGGACTACCGTGGGCTCAACGCGATCAGCGCATCGAGCCCCTACCCCTTACCCCTGATGGGACTAAAAGGCGCGCCGAAAATATTCCAGCAATTCATCAACGAGATCTTTAGAGACTTGCTATACAAGGGAGTTCTAGTCTACCTAGATGACGTGTTGATCTACTCGACGTCTGAAGCAGAACACGTCGAGTTGACCCGGGAAGTCCTTTGCCGGCTTCGAGAGAACCAACTCTTTGTCAAGCTTTCCAAGTGTGAGTTTCACAGACAGGAACTGGACTACCTGGGGTATCATATCTCCACGCGAGGCCTGGCCATGGACCCTAGTAAAGTAAGAGATGTGCTCGCGTGGGAGGCGCCCCGAACCCGGTGACAGCTACAGGGCTTCCTGGGGTTCGCCAATTTCTACCGGCAGTTCATCCAGAACTTTGCAGAAATAGCGCTCCCCCTGACTGAACTGCTAAAAACTAAGGGCCTGGGGGAGACGAAGAAGGCAAAGTCCCCAAGCGCCAAGCTAAAGTGGACACTGCAGTGCCAAGAAGCCTTCGACAGCCTAAAGCGGAGCTTCACCAGCCAGCCACTGCTGATGCACCCCCAAACCGACCGCCCGTTCACGGTGCAGTGTGACGCCTCCGAGGCGGCCTACGGAGCGGTCCTCCTGCAGCGGGATGAGGGGGGCACCCTTCGACCGTGCGCCTACCTATCCAAGAAGTTTACGGAGACGGAAGAACGCTGGCACGTGTGGGAAAAGGAGTCGTTCGCGGTCCGGGCCGCGCTAAGCCACTGGAGACACTTCCTAGAAGGCACCACTTCGCCCTTTGAAGTATGGACGGACCACAAGAACCTACAAGCGCTGCAGTCCCCGCAACGGCTCAACGCTAAACAGCTGAGATGGGCGCAGTTCTTCAGCCGGTTCAACTTTGAGCTGAAGTATCTACCCGGGGTGAAGAATGTGCTCGCCGACACCCTGTCCCGGATGCCTGAGGCCGACTACTCGATGCCGGAGGAAGTGGGCACAGTGTTCACCAAACGCCAATTGGGCCTGGTGGCCTGCACTCGAGCAGCTGCCAAGCCGCCACAACCAGTGGTCCCCGGGTCCCTGGAACTCTTGGCCGACCTGGCGGCCGCTTATGGAGATGACGCCTGGCTTAAAGACCACCAAGGTGACCTCACTCAGGCTGGAGGAATCTGGTACTACAAGGACAAGTTGTACGTCCCGCAGGCCCAGAGGGGCCCGATCCTAAGCCAGGCAGACGACTCCAAGCTGTTCGGGAGGTTTTGGACTCGCGGCGCCACAAGGGCCGCCTCAGTTACTTAGTGAAGTGGACTGCCAAAGATTTGCAACCCGAGTGGGTGCTAGCCCAGCACGTGAAAGCCCCAAGACTGCTGAAAGCCTTTCATGCTGCCTTCCCTGCCAAGCCGGGACCCTGATTTTCTCCCTCCCCTTTGTTCTTCTCTCCCTTGCAGGTTCCCGCTTTTCGGAGGGGGGCGCTATGTCAGCGCTGCTTGGCCCGTTTGTTGACCTAACGGACCAGGCCCCACACGCCATCAGATAAGAGCAACATCTGGCGGGCTTTGAACTGGAACTGGCGGGCTTTGATATGGAACCGCCCTTTGATGTGCCAGGCACCTTTCCTGAACTTTGATATGCGGAGAGCCGGATGGTCATCCCTGAGGAAGGAGGGGCCCAGCAGGGGGCGGGCCGGGGAGGGCTTTTGAAGAGACTCTTGCGCGGGAAAAAGTTAGTCTATCTTTGCTTGCCCTGGATTAAGGACCTATTAAACTACTTATCCTTCAGCATCGCTTGGAGTGAGCGTGGTTCATTAGACCCCCCTTGCCGGAGCTGACACTTATGGTATGGCAAGACCAAAATAGAAAAAAAATTCGGAAACCACTTCATCCATTCTGCCCTGATAAAAATCTGGCTGAAATTTAAAACACGCTTTTACAAGGAAATACCCTTATGGTTATCACCAGTAGAAGCAGAACAGAGGAGACAGCAAGGGTGGAAAACCTGGCTGACATATAGAGATATCCTGAAATTCGAAAATGGTCAATTCAAATTAAAGACACAAGAGGAAATAACACAATTATCAGAGAGAATATCTTGGCTCCAGTACTTTCAAATCAAAAATATCTACGAAAAAGATAAAAAAAAATAGGATTCAATAAAAATACAGATATTTGGGATAATTTGATTAACTCTGACAAAAAAACCATTACAAAATTGTACAGTAGATTGATTGATTGGGAGACAGAAACCGAAGACGTAAAAAACTGCATGGTAAAGTGGGCCAAAAATATAGGTAGAACGATCAAATTACAAGAGTGGGAAAAGATCTGGTCACAAAAGTTAAAATATACATATGCCGCAGACCTAAAGGAAAATTGGATGAAAATCTTTCACCGATGGTACATCACACCAAAAAAAATAGGCATTATGTACAAAAATGCACCCTCAGATTGTTGGAAATGTCAGACCCACACCGGCAGTTTTTTCCATATGTGGTGGACTTGTCCCAAAACAACAACCTACTGGAGACTAATCCATAAAGAAATACAACTGATATTACATAAAACTTTCCCACTGCGGCCAGAATATTTTCTATTAGGGATAATGGATAAAGACTTTATATTGGACAAAAATGAAGATATACTCTTTTTTTATATGTCTACAGCCGCAAGGATCGTCTTTGCTAGACAATGGAAATCTGAAAAGATCCCGCAGAAGGAAGAATGGTTGGATAAAATACTGGAAATAAAAGACATGGACAGATTGACATTCCTCCTGAAAAGGAATGCCCCGAATGCCAGAAAACAAACAGACTGGACACAAATTGAGGAATATCTTAGTAAGAATAAATAGAACAATTCAATAAGAAGATATAGTAAAATTACCCACCCGACGGAGAATGGGAGTCAACATGTATATAGCATTAGTGCACCTCTTTATCTATACCCCTTTTCTCTCCCCTTTTTTCCTTCTTTAGTTAACTTTTTTTCTCTCTCTTCTTCTTCATCTCTCCTTTTCTTTCTCTATGATAAAGACTTCCCCTCTTCATCACACCCCTTGTTCCCTCACCCAATACCAATATTCAATATGAACTGTAATTTCCTTTTCTACCCTTTATAACTATGTAACTAAGCATAATAAAAATCTTTGAATAAACACATTTTCAAAAAAAAATGTGGCCGCTACTAAATTAAGCATTGTCTCACCGTCGGCTTTTCTGGCTGTTGATTTCGGCTTCACTGCATGGAGACGCTATATCCCGGTCTCCATACAGCTGTCCTGGGGATTTCCCCACCACCGGAGCTTTCGCTGACGTAAGCAAGCTGCGCCGGCTTTTGCCCACAGAGGAAGACGCCCTCGCTTTCCTCCGCAGCTGCTTGCACTTGGGAAATCCCCTACTCTTCTCAGCGCCGCTCTGTTCCTGCTCATGTGTGTGCTTTCCCCCCACCCCTCTCCATGGAATCCCACCCCCAACTCACAGACTTTCCAGCCGCTAAGCATCAGAGACACTGGTAACCTCTCTTATTTACATCTCATATGCCTGCTGGGTGTTAGAACTCGAGGTTCTTAGCCTGAGTGAGGCTAAGGGAACTCAGAGTTTGACATGAATGACCGCCCTGCAGTCTGTGGGGAGTTCCTGGGGATGATGCAATCGCCCGGGAGGGTGCCGAGTCATGGGAAGTGACATGGCTCTGTGGGACATTATGCTGAGTCAGCGGAAGATGATGTGAGTCTGACCCGATGTGACTTTGGGGACACTATGGGCATCACTGGGTGGCGCTGAGTCATATGGAAATGATGAAACCCTGACCGGACATTGCGGGTGACGGGAAGGAGGGGTTGTTTGTATATAAGGTGGGGCGGGGTGAAATGAAAGTGCTTTTGCTTTAGAAGTACTGAACCTCTAATAAAACCCGGTGGATTGACCAGAAGACTCTGCGTAATTCTTGGGCGTGTTGGAGTGGCCTTACAGAAGCAAAAGCCCCATCAACTTTCCCTGATATGGCGAGGTTGGAGGAGGAGGACTACCTGGATCGTTGGAATGTTGCTCCGGAGGAGATTCGAAGAACGATGGAATGGGAGTGGACTACCATCGACCAGGTCGGTTTTCCGGATGAGTTCAAAGAAGCAGCGGCACAGGGGCATGCGTCTGTTCAGGTGGACAGGGGCGCTCGTTACCGGGAGGCCAGAGAAGTTGATGCCTGGAGAGGTGCGGCTCAGGTGGCCTCGGGACGAGTGGCCGGAGGATTCAGAGAAGCAGGTGCGGGTAGAGGCCCTGTTCAGGTGAACCTCCTGAGAACTGGAGAAGGATCCCAAGAAGCAGCGAGGAGCGCTGTTCAGGGGGAACCTCAGGCAGTTCTCGGTGATGCAGAGTGGAGAAGTCTGCATTCGGGTAGTAGTGCGACTACCGAGCCGGAAGAGCCCACGGAATTGAAGGTCTTGCTGTGTCGCATGGAGGCGATGGAGGCTACATTCCAGCGGTTGTCCAGAGAAATGGCGAGGAAGGAGCAGGCGTGGGAATCGATGTGGAGTGCTCCTGGAGGAGGGGACTTTACCCATTATTCGTGGATGGACGGTGAACAACCGGAAGAGTGTCCTAGATCTCCTTCGGGAGTGTGGACGGGTGGTAACACCGGTGCTGGAGGTCGAGGATCGAGAGCTGGCGTGTCGTTGGGGCCTATATCGGAGGAGAGAGGAGGCTCTGTACCCGTTGGAAGGGGCCGTGGTGTTTGGCCGGAAGGAGAGCCGAGGCAGGAGACGCCACGGGGGATGAATTATGAGAATAGGCCAAGGAAGGAGCCCCTTCGGGCTGAATTTGAAGGCGAGGCCTGTAAAGTTGCCTTTTTTGTGGCCACGGTGAGTGACCACATGGAAGATTATGGACAATTGTACCCGAGTGAAGGGAGTCGAGTAAGAGCAATAGGAGCTGCCTTTAAAGGACGAGCAGCTGAATGGTATGTTCAATGCCATGACCGTCAAGATCCCTGCTTAAGATCAATGCGAGCTTTCCTAAGAGCGGTGAGGAATCGATTCCGGGACCCGTTGGAGAGAGTGAAGGCGAAGGAGGCGCTAAGATGCTTATCCCAGGGGTCTCGATCCGTGACCGAGTACTCCGAGGAATTCATGAGCTTGGCGGGAAAGGTGGTCGAGTGGTCACCAGCTACGCTGTTGGAGTTATACAAAGATGGCCTGAGGAGAGAGATTGTAGAGTGGTGCCTTCATCGAGATGACCCCGGAAACATTGATGGCTGGATCCAGTTAGCTGGTAATGTGGAGGGCATCCTGGCCCAGGTGCAGAGGCGCAGATCGATGACGGCTGGGAGGTTCCGTGGAGAGCCCAGGAGGAGTTTGACGGATGGTCGAGGAGGACGAGGAGAGCCCAGGCGGGGTGGTGCCAGGGACGGGAGGCCGAGTGGTGTGAGGAGGCCCATGATGGGGAGAGGGCTTTGTTTTATTTGTCAAAAGCCAGGACATTTAGCAGCCCAATGTTGGCAAAAGAGACTACCGGAAACAAAACGTTCAGTGGTGGCTGGAGGGGCGCTGGGTGACAAATTGGAACAACCCTCTATTGGGGTGAGTGAGGGATTTCGAAGTATTCAATGCCCTATAGAAATATTGAAGGATACGGGATATGAGAAACATCAAGCATTTATAGATTGTGGATGTTCCGAGAATATTATGACTCCCAGTTTAGTAGAAAAGTTAAAATGTGGCACCCAGGTTATGCCGGCTCCAGTGCATTTTGCTCAGCTAGATGGGACTTTTGTGGAGGGTGGTCCGTTCCCTTTGAGTACCAAGGGGTTAAAAGTTAAAGTGGGACCTTGGAAAGGGGAAGTAGATTTTGTAGTGGCCCCAATAAGTGAGCATAAAGTGGTGTTGGGTATGCCATGGTTGGGGGAGGCTAACCCGCTTATTGATTGGAAGTCTGGGTTGGTTAAGTGTCGGGAGGCTCCTATGGGAGAGAAGAATCATGGGAATAAGGGAGTTGATTTGCAGAATCGATTGAGGGGTGTTCCGAAAGAATATTGGGATTATGCTGACGTGTTTGACCCTGTATTAGCTAAAGGTCTCCCCCCTATTAGGAATGTTCAATGTAGAGTGGAGATTAAAGAAGGGGCGTTACTACCTAAACCTAAAATTCATCCCATGTCTGCCAGGGAAAAGATAGCTTTAAGGGAGCAGGTTGATGAGTATTTGAAAAAGGGGTTTATTGAACGATCCATAAGAACATAAGAACATAAGAAGAGCCATGCTGAATCGGGCCTCGGCCCATCTAGTCCAGCATTCTGTGTCACACAGTGGCCCACTAGTTGTACACAGGGATCTCTGTGTATTGCTGCCTATTGCTGCCCCCGCTCTGTTTAGAGAAAAGAAGGATGGGAAATTGCGATTATGTATTGATTATAGGGGGTTGAATGCAATAAGTACCACCAACTGTTACCCCTTGCCGTTAATTAAGGATTTGTTAGGTCAACTTGGAGGAGGGCAGTATTTCACCAAGTTGGATTTGATAGACGCGTTCCATATGGTGCGGGTGAGAGAGAGTGACAAGTGGAAGACTGCGTTCTCTTGTCCTCTCGGGCTGTTCCAATGGACCGTCATGCCTTTCGGTTTGGCCGGCGCCCCTGGCATATTTATGCAATTAATTAATGAGGTTCTGCACCCCTTATTATATAGGGGTGTGTATGTGTATTTAGATGATATTGTGATCATGACTGAAACGAAGGAAGAGCATGTTAGATTAGTGCGAGATGTGTTGGAGCGTTTGAGGCGGGCGAGGTTGTATGCTAAATTGAGCAAATGCGAATTTGGAAAGACCCAGATTGATTTTTTGGGATACCGCATCAACAGAGATGGAGTTGCCATGGATCCGGCGAAGGTGGAGGATGTAATTAGTTGGGAGGCTCCGCAGACTAGAAGGCAGCTGCAAGCGTTTTTGGGTTTGGCAAATTTTTACCGGACCTTTATCCCAGATTTTGCAGAGATCACCCTTCCTTTAACGGAGTTGTTAAAAACTAAAGGGAAGGGGGAATCTAAGAAGGTGAAGTCTCCGGGGGCTAGGTTGATGTGGACAGAAGAGTGCCAGTCAGCATTTGCCAGGTTGAAAGAAGCTTTTACTACTGAACCGTTGTCAGTGCATCCGGATTTGGAGAAGCCTTTCGTGGTACAGTGCGATGCTTCTGCTTGGGCTTATGGAGGGGCGTTGTTGCAGAGTGACACCCAGGAATTGGCCCGTGTGGGGAAAAGAGGCGTATGCGGTACGCTGCGCTTTGCAGATGTGGAGACATTTTTTGGAGGGGGCTGTTCATCTGTTTCAGGTGTTAACAGATCATAGAAATTTACAGTACTTGAGGAATCCTCAGAAGTTGTCTCCTAAGTTGGTGAGGTGGGCTCAGTTTTTCTCCAGGTTTAATTTTACTTTCAAGCACATAGGAGGAAAGCAGAATGTGGTAGCGGATGCTCTGTCTAGGTATCCTGCTATGGGGGCCAATCCTCCTTCTAGTTTGGAGGATGTATTTACTAGAACGCAATGGGGTTTGGAGGTGCAAACCCGGTCTCAAGTTAAGGAGATGAAGAAAGAGGAAGAGGTGAGGGTGAAGGAGTGGACGCCCGCATTACAGACTTTTTATTCGAAGGATGAGTGGTTGCAAAGCCATGAGGGAGAGTGCCAGAATGTGAACGGAATATGGTTCTTCAAGACCAGGCTTTATGTACCCCAGGGATTAAGGAAGAGTGTGTTGGAATTGGGGCATGACCATAAGACTGCTGGGCATTGGGGTTTGGCTAAGACTCTTTTAGCATTGCGGAGTCGGTACTGGTGGCCTGGTATGAGGGGAGATATGAGGAATTATGTACAGAGTTGTGATGCGTGTGCAAGAGGTAAGGCCCCTACTGCTAGGCCCCAGGGGTTGATACAAACGGTTGTTACTCCAACCAGGCCCTGGACACATGTCAGTACAGATTTCGTTGGAGAGTTGCCTGTAAGTCGAGGGTATAGGTACATCTGGACTGTGTTGGATTTGTTTTCAAAGCAAGCACATTTTATTCCTCTGACACGATTGCCTTCGGCGGAGAGGTTGGCCAAATTATATATTCAGCATGTCTATCGGTTGCATGGTTGTCAGTGCTCAGTGCTCAGTGACCGGGGAGTCCAGTTTACGGCACGATTCTAGGAAGCGTTTTTAGATGTTTTAGGGGCGGATCGGATTTTGACATCTGCATATCACCCTTGCTGTAATGGCGGCGTGGAACGTGCGCAAAAGTCATTGGGCAGTTATTTGAGGATTTATACGAATAGGCAGCAGAATGACTGGGTGGATTTGCTGCCTTATGCTGAAATGGCGTACAACAGTTCTGTGCATTCGTCTACAGGGAGGACGCCGTTTTCGATCGTGTATGGACAGGAAGTGTTGCCCTTGTCACATTTGCCTGGGCGTGAGGGAGAGCTGGAATCGGAGGAATGGAGTGTTAGGGCACAATCGGAATGGAAGGAAGTGGTGGAGGCTTTAAGGAAGGCCCAAGGGAAGTATAAGAAGTATGGAGATAGAAAGAGGCAGGAGAATGATGATTACCAGGAAGGTGACTTGGTGTGGCTACCCACGCAAAATATAAAATTGAATCTGACCTCCAAAAAGTTAGGTCCGAAATATCTGGGACCTTTTCGGGTGGCTCAGAGGGTGAATAAGGTATCCTACCGGTTGATCTTGCCGAAGGGGATGGGCAAGATCCACCCCACGTTTCATTGCAGCCTTTAAAAAAAATATGTACATCCAGTAATGCCCAAGGATTGAGTGTACTTTGTTTTCTGCAGGGGGAGGAGGACGAGATGGAGGAGACCCTTATGTCAGAACTCGAGGTTCTTAGCCTGAGTGAGGCTAAGGGAACTCCGAGTTTGACACGAATGACCGCCCTGCAGTCTGTGGGGAGTTCCTGGGGATGACGCAATCGCCCGGGGGGGGTGCCGAGTCATGGGAAGTGACGTGGCTCTGTGGGACATTATGCTGAGTCAGCGGAAGATGATGTGAAGCTGACCCGATGTGACTTTGGGGACACTATGGGCATCACTGGGTGGCGCTGAGTCATATGGAAATGATGAAACCCTGACCGGACATTGTGGGTGACGGGAAGGAGGGGTTGTTTGTATATAAGGTGGGGTGGGGTGAAATGAAAGTGCTTTTGCTTTAGAAGTACTGAACCTCTAATAAAACCCGGTGGATTGACCAGAAGACTCTGCGTAATTCTTGGGCGTGTTGGAGTGGCCTTACACTGGGACTCTGTTGAATGGGACTAATTCGATATAGATATCATCTACACTGTATATAACTCGGATTTCCACTTTGTATGTTTATTACATGTATTACTGAATACAATTTTGATCTTTACCATATGCTTGATTGTATTTTGGGGCTACTATACGTATGCATGTATATGTTCTAGCCCACCGCGCAGTGTATGACTCATTTTCGCACCGTTGTATAACTGTGCCCTCTCAGACTCCTCAGCGAATTCAGCATCCAGCTTGAGATACTTCTTTAGAAATCCCAGAAGTAACTCCTAATCACGCACTGCAAATTTTCGCAGGGGCAGAGGAAGACAAAGGGTGACCTAATTGTGAACTTATCGAACTTTAATTTGACCCCCCATTATCATGTTATATTGAATAAAGGTACTTCTTTTGTGTTCACCCCTAACTGTTCAAAGGTAGATATTCGCAAACACCTTGCGACTTTAATCAGAAATGTACATTTAAAAGAACATTTTCATTTAAATCCTTCTAGTAATTCTGCCGAAGATATTCCTAAACGACTGCGGGTTAAAAGTAATATTGTGCCTCCTATAATTTCAGACAAATTAAAGATATTTGAGCAAACAATACAATACCAGGTGGATGGTGGGCGAGACTGGGAGGGAACTCCGGACTCAAATTTAGGAGCACAGGTCATGCTTTAGAATTCAAAATGACAACTCTATACTGTATTCGCACTTTAAAACTCATCACAGACACGAAGATTTCAACATCACGGTTCTTGAACAAATCGAGCCCGCCCCACATCAAGAAATTAAGAAACGCCTTCTACAATTAGAAAATCAATGGATTATTAACTTCCAAACTGAGTATCCGCTGGGTCTCAACGATAAATTATCTCTAAGTGAATTACTGGTGTAATCCTTAACATCTGCTCTGTTTTCTGTAATGCTTAAATGGTATGTTTGCGTTCTGATTTTGTCCGGAGATACTGACCGAAGTGGCTGTGTCCACACATGATTATTCGTTATATGAAATTTATCGACTCCAAGATTCATGAATTAGTAGCATTGGCGAAAGAGATAGTATAATAATTACAATTTTTTGTCACCCACCTCTCCTCAAGTAGAAGGGTGATTAGAACATGCCATTTAAAGGGAGTGCTGTATCAACAAGGGATGACAAGGACCATCAGATCCAAAGTGGAAAGCTAGTACCTCATTTTGAATAGTTGATTCGTTGTTCTGTAGTGTAGTGGCGTAGCTTTGGTAGTTTTTTATGTCTAAAACTGCCTTTTTGCATATTTTAATTTATCTCTTTTGTGAACTAAAATATTTTACAAGTGAAAAAGTGGCATATAAATAACTATATTATAATTATAGTTATAATAAATAACCAAGCACTAGACTTTGAAGAGTCCTGTGCATGTTTACTCAGAAGTAAGTTGCACTGAATTGAGTTGGAATGCCTCATTAAGCTAAATGTGCATTGATTGGAAAGCTAGCTCTAAACTTCATCCCCCAGAAGTTTTGGACTTCAACTTCCATCATCTGTTAAAAGCAAAAGTGAGGAATGTTGGGACTTGTGGTACACTAGGTATTTAGAGCAAGGTACTACTCACTTAAATCTATTCCCTTTCCCCCCTTTCACCAACCAGTAAACACATCTTTGTTCACGCAGGCTTTTAATATGTAATTATTACCAGGGAGGTAATTGGGGAGCATAATCTGGGGGTGTTTTTGTTGTAATTCAGCCCTCGGCATTGCCTGATAGTAGAGCTGCAGAAGACGCTGAGAGTAGTATGCAATTGGGAGGGGCTGATAGTACTTCAAATGCTGGAGCAGGGAGAAAAAGGAATGCAAGCAATTCCAGCAATGAAGAGTTAGAACAGAGGAAGAGAATTCGGCAGATACTTATGTCTCCCACGGATTCTGAATCCTTTGAGGGCTTTCACAGAGTTGAGGAACTGGAGTCGGAAGAGAGTGATACCGAGCTAGATTGGACCTTGGTAAAGGATGTTAGGGATGTGTATAATGCTGACTCCAGTAGTGATACGTTTATGGGATTTGACAGTGACAAAGACTGGCCTTCTGAAACTTCTGGGAATGACTGGGAAGCACTAAGTTTTGAGAAACACTGGGGGACCTGGAGAGACTCACAAAGGGTGTCAGCTGCAGAGAGGGAAGCAGCTGCATCACCTGATCCAGGGGAGTGTTCTTCAGGCGAGTCTGATATTTAGGGCTATAAATTGTGGGCTTGGGAAATGACTTCTTGCGGTGGGCAAGGAGTTGTGTCTGGTATCCTGTTATCTTGGTATCCTGTTATCTTGGCATCCTGTTACTGATCCAGTTTACTCGTGAGTTAAGGTTTTTACTCTGCCACCTTTTGGGGCTGAGATGCTGCTGCTGCTGCTACTGTTGCTGCAGTTGGGAAAGGTGGGGGTTTTGGGTTTCAATGTTCTGCTTTCAGTCCAGCTACAGCCGTGTGTTCCTAGTGACGGGTTTGAACTCTGCTGGACCTTCTGTGAGTTTCAAGCTGCAAGACTGGTGTTGTATTACAACGGAGGGAGGTTGACAATGTGATTTATAGGGATTACGATATGTGTTGCCCCTATATATTTAGCTCCTGTTGGACCTTGGACTGTCTCCTCGTTTCCTCCATCATTCTCCTGCCCTTGACTCCGGACCGGTTACAGACTACACTTTTGTATCATCCCACGAAGGACGTCACAGAGGACGTCCTGAGTTTGTTTTGGATTCTCCTGCAGTGATTTTTTGGGCTATCCCTGGGTTTTTGCCGGTTAGGCTAGTTTTTTGTTAGTCCAATTCCCATTCCTTGTGAAATAAACCTTTTGTTACCCCCTTTTACATCTGGGCTTGGCTTTAATTGGCATCTGCTTCATGACAGATTTTGTATCTTTAACTTCTGTATCTTTTTTCAAATAAATTTATTTTGATTTTAATTACCTTGTTTTTAAATTCTATCATTTAACTAATGTTATCTGCAGACAGCCTTGGGGCCTACTCCAGGAGAAAGGCCGCATAGAAACAAAACAAAACATTAAGTCAGCCTTTCATTAAAAAAAATTAAAACCTTGCTGTGTATTTGAGCAGTAGATGTAGCAACTAGGAAGAGAATATTTTAAGGACATTACCGATGTGGCCATTGTAATCATTGCAAACAATCTTTAAGAATTAAACAATATTCATACCTGAATTACATTTAAACATTACACTGAGACACTTCACCACTTTCTCTACGGATAATGTGATATATGTAGTCTTGTGTCCATGCAACCTGATATATGTTTCAACCCTTTAAGAGTCTACTGGTCTCAGTGGCAGAAGCAGTCCAGAAGGTAAGAGCTTCTACACCAGCATTCCTGCTGCCTGCCTTCTGGACTACAAGAACTGTAAGAACTGTTGCTCAGTAGGCCTACTTACAAACTGGGCGTGGCTCCCTGCTCCTGCTGTGGCTTCCACTTGGGGGTGGCTGCTGTTGGGTGTGGGTCATTGTGATATCGGAGGTGACCCCCCCTTTCTGGACTCTGTGTAAGATAGTTAAAAACCCAAGAACATATGAACTCTCCCCCAGTACATATACCCACATATGGACTGATATTTCCATCCTCTTCAGAATAAAGGACATTTGCAGGAAAAACCCCAACTTGGACTTTCCCCCTTTTTCATGAAATATAAACCTCCCCCCATGAAATGACGAATGTATCTCTCTGAGTTTATTACCTATGCAACTTCATGAAATGCCTGGAAACTGTATAAGAGTATTATTATTATTTCCTTTTCCTTCTATCCTTGTATTTTAAATTGTAACTTCTGAATGTTTTTGCCTTGATGAAATGTAACCTTTTAAAAAAGAAGCAAAGCCCACTTTGTTGACCAAGCTGATGACTCACCCTGGCTGTAAGGAAATCCAGTTTAAGCCTTTGTGAGGCTTATAGAAACCAATCAACTATTTCAATAGGCAGGAATTGCTAGCCATCACACTTGCTATTTGCCTCTGTAACTCAAAGAAAGCCAAGCCAGCCAGACCCGGCTTTTTCCTCACATAGGAAATCCCACAATCTCTCACATTTACTAAACAAAGAAAAAACTGTCAGAAGACCATGCTACTGCCAGGAACCAATTATTTTTCATCACCACACAAAGATAGCCAAACATCACCAGATTTAGGATTTCCTCCTTATCAATGAAACTTCATTAACACATCTTAATCTTCAAAACCCTGACTCATTATTCCATTCATTCCCCCTCTTTTCCTCCCATTGGCCAATTGATTAACCCACAGCCAATAGAGGCAAGTGGGCAGTTTGAAAACTGTTCTGTTTTGGAAAAAGTATAAAAACGTATGTATTACATGTATGCTTTGTACTAGCATGGCCGAAAGGATCGCGGTTAGTACCTCATTTCCAGCTGGATGAATAAACTCAGTGGCCTTTTCTTCAACCTGGTGAGGTCTTTATTGGGAAATTTAGGGGAAAGGTGATTGATTGGTTGGCTTCCTTCCTCACCAGGCCATTTTAGACCCTCTTTGGTGAGTCTAACTGGTCTGCCTTCAAGGCAAGACCCCCAAATTTCTGTTCGCTATCAAATGGACCCTTTAAGAGCCTCCTAGTCTCAGTGGCAGAAGCAGTCCAGAAGGCACCGAGGCTGGGGACCCAGTGTGTGAGATGTTTACCATCTCGTCCATTCCTGGATTTGCCAATTTTAGCAGAATATACATGCTGACTGCTATACCAACTCATTGCTCATTGTGGACTGGTTTAATTTTAACAATGCAATAAGGTGGTTGCTGATCTCAATCTAAGACCTTTTAACACTGTTATATTGCTGCATTGCCTATTTCACCAGCACTTTGCACTTTATAGATGAGCTCCATCAGGAATTGGATATTTTAAGCTATTTAATTCCCCATTTTGATACTGTTGTTTATATGTTCCCCACTTGCACTTTAATTCTATGTTATCAATGTTGCCCCGATCTTCTGGCATTTTAAACTGCAACAGCACTTTACATCTTGCACCTTATAATTGCACTTAGTGATGGCCAAATGATCATTGGGAAGCAGGAAAAGGCTTTAGGGGTTATAAAAATGATGGAAGTTTACCACCGGTGGATCTAGATGGATTACAGCAAAGTGCAATAACAGACTTTCAGAATGAGGGTAGGGAGGGGGTTTGTTGTGAGGAGGGGTTCCATTGGCCAAGGGGCCCCCATTGAGGTAATGATGGGAAGGGGGAGATACGGGAAAGGGAGAGTTAGTCATCCAATTCGACTAATTTGTGAGAAAACTCTAAAAATTCCAAAATGTTCTCCTGACATGATAAAGTGTGGTAAACAGGATGACGGTCCCCCTAGTTTAAGGGTGGTGCTGCTGAACGCCAGGTCTGTCAATAGAAAAACATTAATTATCCAGGATCTAATCCTGGAAGGCAGACCTGGTGTGCATAACGGAGACCTGGTTGGATGAAACTGGAGGGGTTAATCTCAGCTGTGGTATGGGATATACAAAAAGTGGAGGAAATTTTACAAGTACTATTCGAATTCAAACCCGAGTACTTTCTACTGGGGATTACAGATTTTCAATTGGATAAAAACTGAGACAAGGTTTTATTTTACCTTACCACAGTGGCTAGAATACTGTATGTATAGCCTGATTCCGGGAAGCAAAAGAAATGGCAACAATAGAAAACTGGATCAAGAAAACAATGGATGTTATGAGTAAGGACGTTTCCCCCCAAAACTTGCCCAAAACAGATCAATATTAAACAGAATGGATTGAAGTAACTTTATTAAATTCATCAAAATAGAACAGAACAAAACAAAACAAAACAGAGAGCAGAAGAAACAGCAGTCTATTGTTTATTTGAATCTGCTGTATTATTTGCTTAAATTGTATATAAGCTTCTAAGAGGGAGAAGCAGGGCAAAATCATATCTGTGTTTGCCTCTATCTACTGTTAATATTTTTGCCATACCTGAAGTTGAAGCAAGTTTTTATTCAAGCAAGCTGCTAAATGTTTTGGTTTTTTTACCAAGCAATAAAGATAAAATTGGCTGCCGTTTCTTGGCAAGAACGTCTGCCTATTTATTTGGCCAGGATCACCATTTGTGTGGAAGATAACAGTTACGTGTCTCTAGGCTGCAAGAACATACAAAGTCTAAATTCATGGATAACTTCTGGTGAGCAGAGCAGAGGACTACAATATACATCATTCCCTGCTAAAACCATCCTGCTACAACAACGTTTACCCAAAGATCTAGGAAAAGTGCACCCTATATTCCATTGTAGTTTATTGAAGTAATACAATGGGTCATTGGATACATTGGGAATGATGAGCTGTTCCCTTCCTCTCTTGCAGGGGGAGGAGCGCACCCTGTCAGGAGCTGAGGATTGGAGCCAAGGGATTGGCACCCAAACCCCAGATCCCTGACAATCAAAACAAGAAGATAAAACAACGGCTGAACTCGGCATGAGAACCAACGAGCCAACTGGTCGAGCGGGAAGAGAAACGCGGGAAGGGAGAAATGAGAAGAGACTCAAATCACAGGAGCAGTTGGGAAGCAATTGTATATAAGGGGAGGGGAAGGGGAAGTCCGGCATTCTTGGCTTTTAGTGGTAGCGTGCGTTGGTAGTAAAGTTTCTAGTGATATCCAGAGCGTCTCTGTGTGGTCATTGGAAGCTATAATTCAAAGAATGATTCAGTCATATATAACAATAAGATCATATCACATGGAATGTAATAACAACAAGTTTGGTTAACCCAGAGGGGTCCTACCAGTTGAGCATGTCTATATACTCAGTCCTGGGTGCCTTAGGAAATGGCAATGTTACAGTGACCATCAAATCCGCAATATCCGTGAAGAAGGTTGTATAGACTGGGCCTTAGAGTCAGACTCACCCCAGGAACTTATAATGATGACGAACACTTTGTCAAATGCTGGTATTCAATCCTAGACAAGTTTTCAACGGATTTAATGATATTGCTCATTGAAAGATCGACGAAGGAATGGGAGAGTTTGAAGCAAGAAATACATTCCATAACAGAGGAACTTAAAGATAACATCACTCCACCGGATTTAAACCGGATTAAAGAACAATGTGATGGGTTATTTTTAGATTTAAAGAAGATTAAAACAGATAAATTTAACAGGGACAAAGAAGATTATGAGAAGGGGAGGGTGTATAACTGGTCGCAGAGGAATTCCTACAAAAATAAGTCAGTAAGGTTCTTTAGAGAGTCACTTTACTCTGCTCCCTCACGCGAGGATTTGACTAATATGTCTGATACCATTGGTGAGTCCACCATCACAGATAGATACCTTTTTAGAAATAGAAGAGGATCAGAACCATTAGGACATAGAAATTTTCGAGGGGACAGGGGGAGATGAGCCAAAACTTAATAATTAATTTATCTCATTAACAGTTTTCACCTACAGAGTTGAAAATACTTAATAAAGGTTTGTCCTTTATACTTAATAAAGGTTTGCCGCGTTCAGGAAACAGGGACCTTCTCCGCATCCCAGGTGTGAGTGAGGCCCGCCTCGACACCACGAGACGGAGAGCCTTTTCCATCGCGGCCCCTGTTCTTTGGAACTTGATGCCGGCGGATCAGAGAGCTATCCGGGACATGCCCCAGTTCCTGACCGCACTGAAGACCTGGCTCTTCCGAAAGGCTTACGGCTAAGGACACCCTCCAGACTTAGCCTGAGTTACTGGAACTATTTTAATTAATTTTCCTATTCTTTTAGCTTTTAACTATTGAACTATTTTATGTGTTTTATGTGTAAGTCGCCCGGAGCACTGACGTGGAGGGCGACTCATAAATAATAAAATCAATCAATCAATCAGTAATACCTCATTGCAAGGACATTGATATTAGAAAAGATTTAGCCACCCGCTTTAGAACAATTCGACTCAAAGAATTCTATTCTACAACAACAGAAGAAAGTAACCAGGAATATGAGCCCTCCAAATTGAGAAATAAGAGTCAATTTACACCCATCAATATTTCTAATAACATAAGAATGTTTGAGGAAATAATTATTAATGAAGTCACCAAAATCCCACACAATCAAAGGCTCTTCAGACAGGCCTTTGATCCTGGGTAATACGTGATGAACACGATTTTCCTGCTTCTTGGCAGGGGGTTGGACTGGATGGCCCACGAGGTCTCTTCCAACTCTATGATTCTATGAATCATTAATGGTACTGGCCCACACTTTGCTTGATTGTTATGACCGATAGCCAGTCAGTCAGTCAGTCAGTAGCCTTTATTTCGGTCAACAAACCATCGGCTAAGTCAGGTGAAAGTAGAACAATAGAATACAACATTTAAGAAATTAATAACATCGCATTTGGGTTATGATGAATAAGAACAAGTGTCACAGTTCGCTATCGGTTGAATGACTGTCTTTATCATTTAAAAGAGGAACTGATTGCCAATTAATAGTAAGTGTTCTGAGTGCTCTTTGTTACACTCTTAGTGTTTACAGGTTATTAATGAAGCATATTAACCGATAGCCGGCCGGCAGGTTCCACTGCGTTTTAGGAATTTTATAATTTTCAAAATTTTATGCACTGTTGATTATACTTATGTCATTGTATTTATAGCTATGTATTGTTGCCTGCATGTGGCACTTGGAGTGCTTCTGTGAGTCGCCCTGAATCTCTTTGGGGAGATGGTCTCGTGGTACAAATAAAGATTAATAATAATAATAGTAAAGTTATTATTATCATTATTTCTTTATGTGATAACAGTCAGTGTCTCAAGATTGACCACAGGTGCCATTGTAATTGGGATGTGGCAGCTGAGTGCGGAGACTGGTGTATATAATTGTTGTAGTTGTAGTAATTCTGTGATAGTTTGATGAGGTTGGTGGATGAAGAAGAGAGAGGAGAAAGAGTTTGTGATACACGCTGTGAATACTGTGTTCGTATTTGTACTTTTTGTACTTTTGCTGCAACTGAAGAAAGAAAAGCCTTCCAGTTGGAAAGAACAGCTTTGTATCTGTGTTGTTCAGGGGGTTACACTCTCCCTGAAGATGCAGGTTCGCAGCTTGGGAGTGATCCTGGACTCATCGCTGAGCCTGGAACCCCAGGTCTCGGCGGTGGCCAGGAGAGCTTTTGCACAATTAAAACTTGTGCACCAGCTGCACCAGTACCTTAGGAAGTCTGACCTGGCCCCAGTGTTCTTGCCATCCAGGCTGTTTCCTGCTGGATTGATTGTTGGACTGTCTATGGATTTGGAATTCTGGATATCTTGCTGCTTCTCCATTTTGGATTCCGGATTTACCTGATTTTGCTACTCCGTCTGCTTTTCCTCTGTTTTCTTCCTGGCTTGACTAAAGGACCGCTTGATAACTGTACTCCTGTTCTTTCCTTGGCCTTGACGATAGGACTGTGTGACAACACTACAGTTCTTAGCAACCCAGTTTGACCTCAGATTCCTTGATGACATTGTTTTCATCAACAACAAACGGACAGGGTAACCATGCATTCCATTACTGTGGAGTCATTTGATCAGCAACAGATAGATTTCATTCTTCAGAATTTGACATTATTTAATCCTGATGAAGGCGCTTCTAATAATTCTGACCAACAATCTACCCATTCTATTGATGAATTGACCACTAAAGAATTACGTTTAATTAGGGTTCAATTAAATGTGGCCACTTTGGCTGACTATGTGAGACATTCTTTAAGTCCAAGAGGCTTACGAATTCAACTAGCTCCAGGAATGTATGGCTCCAACATCTAATTTGTGAAAAGCTGGCATGCAATATTAGATAAATGCTCAAAGGAAATAATGGTTATTTTGGTGCAAAGAGCCTCTCAAGAAGCAGATGTACTTTAAAATGACATCACATCCATTAAAGAGGATTTAGGAAATCAAGTTACACAGAGAGAATTTGATAATATAAAATCACAATGCCAGACTTTATATCTGGACTTGAAATAATCAGAACTCTTATATTTCAAAGAGACCAAAATGATTACAAAAATAACAAGGTGTATAAATGGTTCCACAAATATTCCCTAAAACCAGCCTATAAGGAATCGGTAGCTTCCACTTCAGCCTGAAATTTTAAGTCGGGGTGGGGGAAAATTTATCCAATTACCATTTATCTTATCATGAAATGTTTTTAATAAATAAAGATTTGTCCCGTTTATTTAGGAACATTAAAAAAAATTTCCAACGATTCCACAACTACAACCAACATATCTCAATTCAAATTCTCAACCAACAGTACTTTTAGTCCCCAAATTGTTTTCCAAAATGTGAGGGTGTTTGAGCAAATTGTCTTTAAGTGCAACGAATTGATCATAGTAGGGACAGATTTCATTCTAATCTATCCCAATCGGACATTAACATCCTCCGTAAATTGGGTAACCATCCAAATATTGTATGGAAAAGAGCAGATAAAGGAAGTGTCCCAGTAATGGAGCCCCGATCGCCGCCGGGCCTCCGGCCATCCTCTCTGAAGGAAAAAGTCCCAGATCTTTTAGGTATAGGACTTGGAGGACTTCTCAGTCCAGGACCATTTGGAACTCGAGCTTTCGGCTGGAGCCCTCCCGGGCTCGCCTTAGGCTAGAGAGGGAAGTAACATCAACCAACAGGAGTCTTTTTGGGGGGCCTTTGCGTGGTGGGAGAGCTACTCCCCCTCCCACAGGCAAGCAGCCTCAAGGTATTCGTCTAGGAACTCCCAGACTGCCTCCTTCTGACTTTAAAACGATCCTGCTTGGTCTGACCTAGCAAGTGGTGTGACTTGTCCCTATACCCTCTCCCTTTCCCCTTCCCTGTTGCATTGCTTTATTGTGTTGTTGTATGTTTGCATTATGCCTTCTGTAAGTCGCCCCGAGCCACCTGGGAGTGGCGACTCACAAATTTGAATAATAGATAAATAAATATGTTTAAATAGAACAGATTATATCCAAGAAGCCTATGGGCAATTGAACAATACTAATTATTACACCGTCTTACCTCATGACCCTACCACTAGATTTTCTAGAATTATATTTAACATCATTCAACATGGGGAGGATGTGGGATATACAGATGGAAAATTATCCTGATTTTTATTTAACCAACATCCCAGAATCCCATTGTTCTACACATTACCAAAGATCCACAAGTCAATTAACCTCCACCAGGCAGGCCTATAGTGTCTGGCTCTGGTGAACTACTTGAACCTATAGCAAAATACATTCATTTGATACTACAACCGTTTGCAAAACAGTCATCTATGTATCTCAAAGATACAACAGATTTTTAAAATAAGGTTGAAAAACTGACAGTAGAACATGGAGATATCCTCGTTTCAGCAGATGTAACCTCACTTTATACTAATATTCATTTGGATGAGGCTTGGGCTATTCTTTCCAATCTTTTTGACATGAGGCCTTCCTCTAGAGTTCCACCCTCTCATTTTCTTTGGGAATTATTAGACTGCATATTTGATTACAATTACTTTTCTTTTAAAGGGAATTATTTTCTCCAAACGAATGGAGTAGCAATGGGTTCAACGGTAGCTCCAACGGTTGCAAACCTTTTTATGTCTAATCTAGAGTCTGTATAGTTACATCCGACCACTTCCAATCCAATGTATAACAACGTCAAATGTTTTTGGAGATTCATAGATGATGTTTTTTCTAGTTTTAAAGAGAAATACCAACCTTTCTTCTTTTACAGACTGGCTTAACTCCTGGCACCGTTCAATCTCCTTTATAGTAGAATTCAGCGCCAGGTTAATTTCTTAGATGTTACCGTTTACGTTAATAATTACCAATTATTAACCTAAATGGTTAATTTCTTAGATGATACCCTTTACGTTAATAATTACCAATTAAAAATCAAAAACTTCCATAAACCCACGGATAAGAACTTTTATCTCCACTTCATTAGTTTTCACCCCCATCCATTAAAATATAACCATCCTTATTCTCATTTGCTTAGAGTTAAGAGGAACTCATCGTCACCTAAACATTACCAATTAAAAGACAACAAACTTCTGACCAACTTTGAACACAAAGGCTATCCACATTCTGTCATTCTCAATGCAAAAAAATAGGGCTGATTTAATTCCTAGGGAATCCCACCTTCATCCATTACCCGAACGCAAACCGCAACAACTCATATGGCCCCTTACCCTCACCCGTTATAGTAAAATTCTTTCATGGATCATAAAAAATACTGGCCCCTAGTCTCAGCCATCAAGGAATTAGAAAATCCTTCTACCATAGCTTATAAATGCACCTGGAACATTGGAGACTTATTAATACATACAGACCACTCACTTCAAACCACATCCTGCTTGTTTACACCAGGAACGAGGCTGTGTGGCCATTGCAGTGTCTGTAAATTAGTTGATTCAAGTAAAGAAATTACATGTTCACATAAATCCAGGTTGTTTGCACTTAAGAGCTTCTCAACATTCTCCTCTACAAACATGATTTAGGCAATATTCCCCCCATGTGATAAGGTCTATATTGGACAATCCTCAAGAGCACTGCTTCTCCGCATTGGTGAACACCGTTCAAGAATTAGAAATCAGGCAGATAATACCATTTTTTATTCGCATTTAAGACAATGGGACATAATAGTGAATCTTTTAGGTTTCCTTGGACTCAAAATAGTTAATATTGGTCCACATGACGATCCAAAGAGAGCACTACTCAGAGCAGGGAGCAGGTGGATCCTGAATCTAGCATCACAATCCCCAATAGGCCTTAATGAACCATGGATGTGTCAGGCGCGGGGAAGACCAAGGATCTGGTCCCATGGGGTCCAAGTGAGCTAACTTGGGACTTTCAGAGATAACCCTCCTCAATCAAAAGGAGGACCACACGGATGGGCAATCACCTACTTGCTGTTGAATCACCTAACGAGAATCGGACCAGGGAGCACAAGTCGGATCTTGGGATGGTCCCGGATCAGAGGTCAGCGGATCGCTCGCTTGCGAGGGTAGCCCATACAGAGCTGAGGCCAATGTCATCGCCCTCTGAACCAAGGGAGAAGTCCCGGGAAAAGGCAGCCCAGGACTGTTTATTTGGAAAGTGCTGCCCCTTTGGAGTTGATCCGGGTGGCCCCTGCCCATGGTCGCATGCTGGGACTTGTGGTACACTAGGTATCTACAATAAGGCATTTTCTTCTAGTTCATCTAAACCTTTTTTTCTCCCCATCCTTTTCATCAGCCAGTAAAGACATCTCTGTTCAAGCGGGCTTTTAATATGTAATTATTCACAGGGAGCTAATTGGGGAGCATCATCTGGGGGTTGCTTTTATAAAAGGTCAATTGAGGAGTTTGAATTTCTAGAAATTCAGGGGGGGGTTTCTCCCCATCCCTTTCATCAGCCAGTAAAGACATCTCTGTTCAAGCGGGCTTTTATTTGCAGAAAGCTAATTGGGGAATATTCTCTGGGGGTTGCTTTTATAAAAGGTCAATTAAGGAGTTTGAATTTCTGCAGCCATATGTCATTAAAACAGCTACATATATAAAGGACACTGCAGGGTTCATCAATAAAATAGGCCCAGGGACCTATAAATCAGATGAATTTATAAAGAATTGGCAGGCAATCTTAGAAAAATGGTCTAAGGATCTAATGGTGCTACTAGTCCAACGTGCTTCACAAGAGGCTGACTCCTTCAAGGAGGAGATCTCTACTATTAAAGAGACTCTCAACAACCAGATTACTGCATTAGACCTTGATATTAAACGCCAATGCGATACTTTTCATAAAGATCTAAAGAAGATTAAGATAGACAAGTTCCATAGTGATCAACAGGACTATAAAAACAATAGAATCTATAAATGGATGTACAAGCCCAATTCTAGGTCCAATCATAAACAAATAACTAATGTTGCTTTAATCTGTGCTATGTGTATGTTTTTATCTTTTTATTATACTGTATTTTATTATGGCATCGAATTGTTGCCATGTTAGCCACTCTGAGTCCCCCTGCGGGGGTGAGAAGAGCGGGGTAAAAATGACACAAATAAATAAATAAATACGTAAGATTCTCCGAGTCCCTCGTTTCAGCCTCTTCTAATTTACCATAGAATCTAGTGACACCCAGGTTAATTTTTTAGATATTACAGTTTTCATACATCAGACACAATTGAAAGTTAAAAAAATTACCACAAGTCCACTGACAGAAATTCACTGCTCCATTTCTCAAGTTTCCATTCCCACCCATTGAAATAAAACTTACTATACTCTCAATTTCTAAGGATAAAAAGAAACTCATATCTATCAGAACACTATAACCGTGATTCGTCTCAACTAGCCAGCAACCTTACACACAAGGGATATCCGCAACATGTCATCTGAGTCTGATGTGCCTGCTGTGAAGAGGCATTCAACATCTCCAGTCTACTTCCTAGGACTTCTTGTGAGTGGCCAGCAGCCCAGGCCTGCTCCAGCTAGGTGGGGCTCCGCAACTGTAAGATGGCGCCGGTACAGGAGCAGCTCTCGAGAGTGCTCTGACCGAGCCTGCCAGATCTTGCCAGTTGGACTTGCCAAAGACACAATATTGACCTAGAAGTAGTTGAGTATGATCCTCTGAGAAATACGGATCCTCAACAGCGCAAAAGATTTATTTATTGTGTTTAAGTGCAGGCCAAAGTCTTGAGGCACTGCACCCAGTGTGCCCATCACCGCTGAGACCACCTTTACTATTATTTATTTATTACTACGTTTCTGTATATCCCAGTTCCTCCCATAAGGAGGCTCAAAGCGATGCGGAGGGGTCTGCCCTCTTCTCTGCATAATGCCAAAGAGTTGGGTGTGGTGGGGATGGTAGCCATGTTTGCCCCTTCCTTGCGAACCCTTCGTCACCAGGCTTCCTATTAAGTCCCTGCCTTCGCTTTTGGCCCGGCTCACCCTCTGGTGGGTCATCCGCCGTGACCTTGCGCCTTCGGTCTTATTGCTGGGGCCTCCGCCTTCCCTCACCCCAACTCTCCTTTGCAGGCGGCTCCTGTGGAGGACATCAACGCGGGGAGCTGGGCGACCCTTACGCCATGGGCAAATACACAAAAGATATTTTTATCTACATGCGGAAGCGTGAGGTAGCTTTGCTCACACTGCCTCAGGCGGGGGGGGGGGGCTAAGAAACACCATTTTAAATCCAGGGGATGCATTGGGCAAACCTTGTAGGCCTTGAAAGGGTTAATGATAGCCCTCACAGAGATGTCCACAAGGCCCTAATCCATGCTGAAAACAGATGGATCACTATGTTAGCCTCGGAAATCCCCCATGGCCTTAATGAACCTCTGCGTATTACAACACTTCTTATATAAAACACTTGATTGCTTAATTTTCCATTCTGCATATATAAGACAACATTTCTCCCATTATCCTTACTTGCACTGCCAGTCAAACGACGTCCTTCTGTGCTATATGCTTGATTTCCTGTGATATGTAACTACAACTTATATATGATCTATTTTGATATACCTTATTTTATCGTCCTGCCCTCCTCGTTTCCAATCACTGCCTCACTTTAGGGTTTTTGTTCTTGACTTTCTGAAGATTATGCCCATTTTCTGGACATTCCCAAATTTACTCTCAATTTGCCTTGATAAAGCTCAATTTGAGCTAAACGGATTGGGCCCTGTGCTTCTACCATCGGCCTCTCTCCGTGTTGTCCAGCTCCCCGATTGAGACTTCCGGGCTCACGGACTTACTCGCCATCTGTTTGATCTACGCTTCACAACGTCCTTTTCTTCCTCCTACCTTGCTGCCACTATCTGCCTTCTCCCATGCGGACGATCTCCCTATGCCCCTGGGCATGGGGGGGGGGGGGGGTGATATCAGCACACCAATCTACTTTGAGATAACTCTATGCCATTGACAAGCTCCACGACGCCTCACCAACTTGTATATAACCCAGATCAGTGTTTTGCTTTCTCTTCATATTCCAACCATGCTATTGTTGGGACTTACTGTGTGTAATCTCTCATACTTAGACATTTCAACTTTATGCGTACTACGGAACAATATTGCAGATATGGTCATGCATGTTTTTGCTTGGGTATATGTTATTTAACTGTTATTTAACACTTATACATTCATCTGCACTATAATTCTCTGTACTTGTGTGATTAGATAGATTGCATCAATGTATTTATTATTAATATTGTACGACCTGATACTTTTTGATACTTTTACTAAACCTATATAAAATGCACACCAGTGATTTTCTATTGAGACCTTGTTGTTTATTGTATGGTTATATGATGCTAGGTTTCCCTGATTTATTATGTATATGATTTTCGTTTGAAGTCTCCCCTCCTCACCCTCCTTTGTTTTGTACATTTTTTGTTTTGTACATCCCACCGCTGCCACCAGCCTGTTGAGATTAAAAAAATGTAAGTGGGCAAATTATATTGTAAAATGTAAGAATATGTAAGAATATGTAATAATATGCAATGGGACTACTCTGGGTAAGTTTGTTGCAGGTTTGCTTGAAGCCAGAAGCCTCCAGAAGGTGCTGGCAAAAGTCACAGCTGTAGGTGCTTTGCAGCTATGCCTGTATAAATTAAGGCAGTTGAGAGACTGACCTTGGGTGAGGAATTTTGAGGATGGAGGAGAAGCCAGCATGCTGTTTCCAGGTAAGAAGTCAAAGAAGACTGAATGAAGATTTGTTTTTTGCTTATGGGACTAAACTGTAAGACTATTTGTTTTACATGTTTGTTATTACTGTGCCTGAACATATTTTGATTTAAAGAGCTTTATTTTTGAATCAAAAGACTCTTGTGAAATTATTTAACTACAGAGAGCCAGCTTATTTTGACCTAAACAGCACTCAGGTCGATTCAGAAACTCAACAGGTGGTAGCAGAGGATGGTTGCAGTTTCTGTTTTTGTTGGAAGCTGGTCAAGTCTTTACTTACTCTCTGTTAGTTGTTTTTTGGCACAGACAGTATACAAGAGCTGCAAAAGAGAAACTCATTCTTGTGAAGATGAGTTTATCATCTGTTTCCCTGGGAGGCCTGGCATTGGAGCGTCTTACAGCCTCCAATTATGTTACTTGGGCCGTAAAGATGAAAAGTGTGCTCATCAGGGAAGATTTATGGGATGTTACATCATCGCCTTTAGCAGATGACGCCACAGCGGCTGTGAAGAGGGCGAATGATAAAGCACTAGCAACAATCTTGTTGTGTGTGGACAACTCCCAGCTGGCATATGTGCATGGAGTTCTCACGGCACATGAGGCTTTGCAGAAGCTTAGAGATATTTATCGTGCTTCAACAGCCAGTGCAAAAATAATCCTCACCCGGCAACTTTATAATTTAAAGCTTCGTAAAGGAGAAGATGTAATGAAGCATATTGATACAATGCGTCGCCTGTTCGTGGAACTGGAGGAAAGAGAGATGAGTTTTTCGAACTCACACCAAGCATGTGTGTTGCTTTCCAGTTTGGATGCGTGGTGGGACAATTTTGTGTTTTCAATGCGGAATGTTCCTGAAGCTGAGCTTTCACTTAATTTTGTTTGTTCCAGGCTTATGGAGCAGGAGAAAAGAAATGTGTTCCTTAAAGAAACAGCTTCTCCTGCAAAAGGGGCTCAATGTAACTCCGTGTACGCAATCATCCGCCCATGTGGGGACATCTATGTGGGGCAATCTAGTCAATGCCTTCGTGTTCACATATGCGAACACAGATCAAGGATAAGAAATAAGGTGGACAACACAATCCTATATATGCATTTTAAGAACAAACATGATTGGCTGTTGATCCTTCAGACACTTTGTCTTCCCATTCCATGTGCACAGCTCCTGTTGAGTTGTATTTTATCTAGTTAATATCTGTTTTTATCGTGTTTTATTGTGTTTTTAATCTAAGATTTAACTTTTGTAATTCGCCCCGAGCCACACCGGGAGTGGCGACTGATAAGTGCAAATAATAAAATAGATAAAATAAATATATAAAATCTCAGCCTGTGTATGTTTGTGCTCGCAAAACTCGAAAAGTAGACAATCGACTGACTTGACATTTCAGCACAATGTTGCATTCCAATACGCACGGATTTTTATAGTAAAATGAAATTAAAACACAACATTGCATTTGAATACATGAGTGTATTTAGAGTAAAACTATTTAGAGTATTTAGAGTAAGCAACCATCTTTTCTGGAAGCTGTAGTTTTACAAGGTCTTTTGCCTCCCTTGCCTTGAGACATGGCAATTAAAGTGGTACCAAACTGCATTAATTCTACAGTGTAGCTGCACCTTCCTATATATCTTGTATAGAAATACATTTCAATACGTGTATTAGTGGTATGTTTACAATGTTGTGTTTTTTTCATTATTCTCCAGCCATGGAAAACAATAGTAAGAATTATTATATTATATTATACAATTATATAGTACTTTAAACAAATGGGGTTTTTTTTTGTTGAAGCAAGTTCCTGTGTGTTTTTTTGTTTAAAGTTTTTACAAGAAACTGAACAATAAAAGATAAAGTTGTCTGCCATTTTCGGCAAGAAAGACTGCCTGTTTATCTTGCCTACATTGTCACCTGTGTGTGGGGAAAACAGCTGCATGTCTCCAGTCAGTCGGAGCATACTAAGTCCATCCACACACAACTTCCACTGTGCAGGGCAGAGGATTACAACTCACATCATTCCCTGCTCTGACATGGGTTACAGAGAGCATACAACTCCGCTGTTAGACAACTAAGTGATACTAGATACTATAAAAAAAAACTTCCACAAGACCCCACATCCAGATATTTAAAGATTATCTCTAATATAGTAAACCATGGAGAAATGATGGGTTTTCTTGACCCCAAAACCGCACAATTTCTTGTTAATAATTTCTAAAAAATACCGACTTTTTATCACCTCCCCAAAACATATAAGGGAATAAATCCTCCACCATGAAGAGCAATAATGTCAACAAACGGCAGTATATTAGAACCCCTGGCAAAATATTTTGATCATCTTCTTCAAACATATGTACAGTCAGCCCCATCTTTCATTAGAGATACTACTGACTTAATTAGCAAAATTGAACATATAGAAATCTCCGATGATTCATATTTAGCGACATCAGGTATTACATCTCTATATACTAATATACCCCTTCAAGAGGCAAGGGAGGTCATTGCCAGTATCTTAGACATGCGCACACAACCTTTATATCCCCCCACGGGGTTTCTCCTAGAACTTTTGGATTGTATTACGGATTACAACTACTTCAAGTTTAAAGAACAATTTTATCTGCAAATAGGGGGCATGACCATGTGGTCGCCCATGACTCCTACCATCGCCAACCTCTATATGTGGGATCATTAGAACAGCACCACCTCCGTAATACCTTGAACCCTACCATTTCTAATAATATCTTGAAATGGCG
The DNA here is from genome assembly GCA_030556195.1 of Anolis apletophallus. Taxonomy (NCBI): domain Eukaryota; kingdom Metazoa; phylum Chordata; class Lepidosauria; order Squamata; family Anolidae; genus Anolis; species Anolis apletophallus. The sequence continues at coordinate 149,484,360 of JARBWK010000007.1, read as the reverse complement.
GCGCTGTGTGGGAAGTTTGGCCCAGTTCTATCATTGGTGGGGTTCAGAATGCTCTTTGATTGTAGGGGAACTATAAATCCCAGCAACTACAACTCCCAAATGGCAAGGTCTATTTCCCCTGAACTCCATCTGCGTTAATATTTGGGCATATTGAGTATTCATTTCAAGTGTGGTCCAGATCCATCATTATTTCAGTCCACAGTGCTCTCTGGGTGTAGGTGAACTACAACTCCATAACCCAAGGTCAATGCCCACCAAACTCTTATAGCATTTTCTCTTGGTTATGGGAGTTCTGTGTGGGAAGTTTGTGTCTTTCTGCCATTCCTGCCAGGATATTGATGTTGTGTTCATCGAAACAGGCCCAGGTTTCACACTGAGTGTATAAATACATTTAAAAACATATTAACTATATGTATTACTGTGTTAGAGTGTCATTTTGGTTGGTGGTGTGCCCCAGGATTTTGTAAATGTGAAAAGTGTGCCGTGGCTCAAAAAAGGTTGGGAAACACTGGTCTATGTCACTGATTTGTTCCGCTAAGGTCTGCATTGTCTTTTTATGCTCAAAACTGCTCAGTATGTTCGCTGAGGATGCTACCTATTAAAATCACAGCTGAAGAAATTGCAAAGTGGCAGAATATGATAAATACCTTCTGCAATGAGAATAAAAGAGCTAGAATTAATAAAGAAAAATGGTATAAAATACAAAAGAAGGGAGGTCTGGGAATACCCAACTTAAAATTATACTATATAGCCAATCAGTTAAAGTATATTGTTGAAGCGATTATGGGTCAAAAGGATTTAGAATAGTTAGAAGAAGAAAGTGAAAGTCCGTCTCAAAAAATTAGCATATAGTGCTAAAATTCATTATTTTCCATAATGTAATGATAAAAATTAAACTTTCATATATTTTCAATTCATTGCACACCAACTGAAATATTTCAGGGAATGTCAACTGGAAGAGTGGTATCAGGAGATCTGGGACATTGCAATAAATGATAAACTGACAGGAACCATAAAGGTTAAAAGAGGATTATTTTTTTAAAAGATGATTTTGGGAAGATTTGGGGGAAATTGATAGAATATGTATATATAGAAGTTAAAGGGACCAAACCTGTAATAGTAACAACTGGTTTTTAGAAATAAGTATTATAATTGGCTGGTCTGAGGTGAAGGGTCAGCACTGGGTGATAGGACAATATGTAATGAAGCTGAAGGATGAAATACTATAGGCATTAAGGTGTTCCTAAGGGACTGCCTCTCCCTATATAGTCCTACAAGACCACTGAGATCCGAGTCCTTGAATTTGCTCATGGTTCCGAGCCATACAACCCTCCACTTGACCTCGACGCGGAGGAGAGCCTTCAGCGCCGTTGCTCCAGTATTATGGAACGCTCGCCCTCCCATTATCCGGGCGCTGCCCAATCTGTTAGCCTTTCGGAAGGCTTGTAAAGCCTTCCTATTCACACGGGCATTTGGTCAAGAATAATTTGGGGGCTCCACTGTACTACCATTGGCCTTCGCAATATGTAGTGTACCATGTAGCTCTTAAATATGGGTGTTGGTTCTTATAATGATTTTACTGTGTTTTAATGTATTTATTGTGCTTATTGTGTTTTTATTATGTTTTAATGTATTCTCAACCTCTGAGATGTCCCGAGCCACTCGGAAGAGGCGACCAACAAATCGAAATATTAAATAAAATAAATACATGTTCTGTACAATTTGTTAAGAGGAAGTATTAAGTATAACAATGTTTAAATACTGAATATGTTAAAACTACAATAAAATAAAAGCTTCAGATTGAAAAAAATAATAAATTAGCCTAAACAATCTGTAAACTGTAGGTGCGTTCCTTCTGCACAGTTCAACCCATTACTTATGACTCTGTCCAAGAAGAAAGGCGGAGTTGTGGTTGTTGTCTGAATACTATAAAAAGGACTCCATCTTGTGCCTATTCATTCCCAATTTTACTTCCTCTAAAGTTACTGCTATGTGTTATTCTTGCTTTAATGCTTTAATAAAGTTCATGGCATGTTTAAATAAAAAAAATGGAAACCTGTTTTTTCCACCTGGCCTTCGGAGATTAGGCTCCCCAAATGCCCCCCCCGTTCCTCCCTATGTGACCCTTTGTGTCTCGACACTACTCCAGTTATCTCCCCCGAGTTTTTAAACATTCTATATGTTCATGTGGCTCGCCCTGTCGTTTCTGTTTTAGATTCACCCATGCTGTTGTGTTTTCACAGATGTATTTTATTGTGTTATTACTTTTATTGTGTTCATTGTTTTTCGATGTTGTTGATATTTTGTGATGAGTTGTTCGGGCACGGCCCCATGTAAGCTGCTCCGAGTCCCCTCCGGGGAGATGGATGCGGGTTAGAAATAAAGTTTATTATTATTATTACTTCAAGAGATGAAATGTATTGACCATAGTACAGACAGACACCGGGCCAATCTATCTTCATCTGACATCAATACCTTCAAGAATCTAGGCACACAACTAATGGAAGAATATCATATATATATATATATATGATAAATTACTTGAGTAGCAGACTGAGAGGAAGTGGTAAAAAAAAACCCTGTATGGTTAAATAGGCCCAAGATATAGGCCATCCAATTCCTTTAAGATCATGGGAAACCTTTCTGAAAAAAATATCTTAACCACGTATATTCATATGATTTAAAAGAAAATAACCTAAACATTCTCCACAAGTGGTACCTCACCCCGGACAAGATTGCCAAATTCAATAAAAACTACAGCAATAAGTGCTGGAAGTGTAAAAAAGAGATTATTTTATTATTATGTGGTGGAATTGCAAAAAGGTAAAGGTTTATTGGAGGTCTATTCACAAAGAGATCCATGAAGCCTTAGAGATTAAATTCCAACTGAAACCAGAATATCTGTTGTTAGGACTGTGTGACTTTAAGGTAGATGATAACACAGAAAAATTATTTGTTTATTGTATTTCGGCCGCCAGAATAATACTGGCCAAGAAGTGGAAGGAAGACAACATACCCAAAATTGAAGATTGGAAATTAAAACTGATGGACATTATGAGTATGGACCGGCTAACACGGGCTCTAACGCAAGAGAACAAGCCAAAGAGTACAGACTGGACTTTGATCATAAACTATTTCAAAAAGAATAATGTAGACTGGAATATAACATGAACATTGGACTTATAAATCAAGTCAAAGATATTGAGAGTTCGGTAATGACTTGTAATTACTGATAATAGAAAATGGGGGGTTTGAAGGGAAGGAAGTACGCATATAGTACTTTTAGTGTGTTAATGTATTTTGTGATGTCAAGTACTTGTTATGTGAATGTCTGATATGTGTTTTGTTTTTTAATCTTTTTGAAAACCAATAAAATATTTCAAAACACAAAAAAAGAATCTAGGCACACATCCTGATATCGTCTGGGAAAAGGCGGATAAAGGAGGAGCCATAGTGTATGAACCGTACTGATTATGTCCAAGAGGCATATAGACAACTTGAGAACACCAATTACTACACCTGATTGTCATATGACCCCACCAAGAAATTATTATTCAAGACAGAGTTGCCATGGGCTACATAGATCACAAATTGTCTCAATTTTTGTTAAATTCTCACCCTAGGATCCCTTTATTTTACACGCTTCCTAAAATCTATAAATCTACCTGACCACCGCCGGGTAGACCTGTTGTATCAGGATCGGGAGATGGAGAGATCCAAGAAGTGACACAAGGAAGGGCAAAAAGTCCAAGGGAGACATAAATGCTCAGAAGATGGAATCCATACCTTTGTCACCCACAGCAGGCCTGTTAACTGCATATACTTCTCTCTATCCAATCCCGCTCACCTTCTTTCCCTCAGCCATGATGGGACCATAAAATGTGGGGATGTTAGCAGAGCAGCCTTTGAGGAGGTGTACAGAAATGAAGACTAGTCTCTCCTCGTTTGACTTCCTGGCCAGCGATGCCTCCACTTTGCTGGTTGGGATGTGGGGTGGGAAAGGTCCTCGCTGACTTCGCGTGAGGAGGCTAAGAGAGACCCTCAATTTGTGGCCTCAGAGACATGCCTCTTCGGAGATGATTGTCCCCTTGGTCACTTCTTGGATGCGTAGCCTGGTGGATGTCCGTGGCCTGCTGGGAGGCAGAGTGGCCCTGTTGCTGGCCAAGGAGGGGAGTTCTCTGGCCCCAGAGAGGTCTCTCCTGGACACCTCGGGAGTCCTGGCCAAACCGGAGGGCTATCGGCCCAGGCACTGCTGCCTCTCGGGGACAACTCGCCGAGGGTGTGCGGTGGAGTCCAGCATGGTGGGTGCCCTGGGAGACGCCGAGGCTGGCCTCAAGGTAACCAACATGGCGGCTGTCCTTGAAGTCGCCGAAGAGGAGCGGGCAGTTGGGGAAGAAGGAGCATCCACACACGCGCAGCCTCTGCAGGGAGAAACCGCGTATCATTGGGACTTGTACCTAGTGGACGTTATCTCACTTTCTCAAGAACATTTCAAGTGTTTTTGCTTGTTGCTCCAGAGACTTTGCTTATTTTCTTTCAATATTTACCAGTTGCTTATAATACTATACGGAAGAGTGAAGATAAAACTGTGGCTGAACAAGCAACCTCCGTAGGGAGGAAGAAGAGTGATTTATTTTCAGATTAAACTGGCTCATATATTTAAGAACCACGAAATGAAAGTTGATAACTTTCATTTCACTATAAGGAAGGATAAAACAACTGGTTTAAGTATACCAAAAATTATTTAACAAGATACTTCAAAAAGGGGATATTCCAGAATCGTGGAAAGAGTCCAACATATAATAGGCAAACCTGGGAAACCTGGGAAAGATACGGAAAATCCAGAAAATTATAGACTGATTTATCTGTTGAATTTTGACTACAAGATTTTTACAGCAATATTAAAAGACTAAACTTTTTCCTATATCAGTGGATAAAAAATGACCAAAAAGGATTTCTTCCAAATAGGCATTTAAGAACAAACATAAGGACAATAGTAGACATAATAGAATATTATGACAAAAATATCAACAGAGAAGTTGCTCTTTTATTCTTAGACACCAAAAAAGCATTCGATAGGGTTAATTGGGATTATTTTAAAATCTTAATAAGTGAATTCGATACTGAGTTTGAGATGAACAATGCTATACAGGCTATTTATAACAATCAATGGGCTAGAATCATAGTTAATCAAAGAAGAACGGAAAAATGCGATTCCTAAAGGAGTGAGACAAGGATGTCCTTTATCCCCACTTCTATTCATTTTAATGCTGGAAATCCTGCTAAACAGAATAAGGAAAGACAAAAAGCTAAAAGGAGTCCAAATTAAAAAGGAGAAAATTAAAGCAAAGGCGCTTGCAGACGACGTGGTGTTGATTATAGAAAATCCAATTGATTCAATTGCAAATTGGCTAGAAAAGGTGGATGAATATGGGAAAATTGCAGGTTTTAAAATAAATAGGGATAAGACACTAATGCTGTTTAAAAACATATCAGAAAGAAAGAAAAATCGGGAATATTTTGAATGAGATAAAATCCATTGCTGGTTCTGCTTCTGACCTTTAAAGCCTTGTATGGCCAGGGGCCAACGTACCTCAGAGACCGCCTTTCCCCTTTTTATCATCAATGGTCGCCACGTCCCTCTCAACAAAACCTACTGTATGTACCAGGTCCCAGAGAAGTGCATCTTGAAAGTACGAGACGCAGGGCCTTTCTGTCTCTGCCCCTGTCCTATGGCTTTCCTTGCCTCCATACTTGAGAGCCATGCGCGACTTACGGTCCTTTACGCAGGCACTTCACATCTGGCTTTTTAGCAGAGCACGGGACAGAGACTGTGCTGGTCTCCATCACAGACCAACTCAGCTTCCAGTTGGACCAAGGTGGATCAGCGCTGCTCGTGTTATTGGACCTCACGGCTGCTTTTGATACAGTAGACCATGAATTATTGATCCACCATTTAACCGTGTCAGGAGTTAGGGGGACTGCCCTTAAATGGGTATCTTCCTTTCTCAGAGACCAGGGTCAACGGGTGGTGAGGGAAGAGGCAGTCTCTGAGAGGCTCCCTCCAAACTGTGTGGTCCCTCAGGGGACTATCCTCTCTCCTCTATTATTTAACATCTATATGCGTCCACTTGCCCAACTGTGCGTAGCTTTGGTCTGGAGTGCCATCAGTATGCTGATGACATGCAGCTTGTGCTGAGGATGGAGGGCTGCCAGACTCCGTACCCAATAATTTCCATCTGTGCCTTGAGGCTATGACAGGATTGAGGGTGAACCTATAGAAGACAGAGATCCTATGGCTGGCCCGCCCAGGTGGGGGAGAGTGCCGGCTGCCTACTCTGAACGGCGAGGCGCTACGGGTCCAACTAGACCCGTTGCTAACAATGGAGGCCCAGGTCTCTACTGTTAGCAAAACCGCATTTTTTTCATCTGCGGCAGGCTAGGCGGCTGGCACCTTACCTATCTAGGAGCGACCTCGCTACGGTGATCCAGGTGACGGTCATCTCGAGATTAGACTACTGTAACGCCCTCTACATTGGCCTTCCTTTGACTGTGATCCGGAAACTCAAGCTAATGAAAAATGCTGCTGCACGACTGCTTGCCGGGGTGCCGCCAAGATGTCATGTTACTCCAATCTTGCAGCAATTGCACTGGCTACCGGTGGAGTACCGGATCATTTTCAAGGTGCTGGTTCTAACCTTTAAGGCCTTGTATGGTCTAGGGCCGGTGTATCTGAGGGCCCACCTTTCTCCATACGTTCCCCAGAGATCACTTCGGTCGGAAGAACAAAATCTCCTTGATGTTCTTCTCTCCATATCTCTAAAAGCGTGTTCACTTTTTAGATTCGCATGCACATATGTTAGAGATATGGAGGGAAGGATAGTAGGTACCACTACCATTTGGAACAATAAAAGACTGTTATGGTGCAACATTTATGCCCCCAACGGCCCGAAAGTCAAAATTTTAAGGCAACTGAAAAAACAAATCGAAAAAATAGAATATGATGAATTAATCATTTTGGGTGACTATAGCACAGTCTGGGATGCAGGCAAAGCTGTAATTAGGGGACTTTTTATACAGCAAGACATAATCAGGAGAAAGAGTAAACAAAAGAAAGAAAAGGAATTGATGAGTAAGATCAAAGAAGTGGACTATAATCTAAAAAAAGATCCAAGAAACAAGGAATTAAAATATCAACGGGACATGCTATTAAAACAAAAAGAGATCTTAGATAGAGGTAATGGAAAAGAATCTTAAATTTATGAAACAAAAATATTTCCAGCACGCGAACAAACCTGGCAAATGGTTAGCTGCAAAGATTTTTGCCTATGGTTACACTGGGAGTGGAAAGACCTACACTATGATGGGGAGCGAGTGGGATGGGCTGATTCCGCGCTGCTTGAAGATGCTCTCTGGAAGGATCAGAGCTTTCCAGGCCAAAAAAGGCGTGTTCGAGTCGGACGGCAAGGACGGGGTCGAGGTCCACTGCAACGTGGATGTCTTGCTGGAGCAGCCGGAGAGAGCATCATTGCCCCGGACCCTCAACACTCCATCCAGCATCGTCTACAGCGTATTGGTGGTATGCTATGAGATCTACAACGAAGTCATCTATGACTTCCTGGATGGAACCCCCACCGACCCCCCCCAAGCGAAAGGCTCTCTGAGAAGGTCATAACAACAAGATGTACGTGGAGGGATGAACCGAGGTGGAGGTCAATTTTGTCGAAGTAGTACTTAGGTATACTTAGGTTTCTTTATCAACGACCCAGAAGATTTGTATCGTTCAGAATGCAGCAGCCAGGTTACTTGCAAAAACGTCCATATAATGCCATATAACACCAACTCTGCAACATCTACATTGGCTCCCAACTGAACACCGGGTCCGGTATAAGATGCTGGTTCTGACCTTTAAAGCCTTGTATGGCCAGGGGCAGTCTCCGAGAGGCTCCCTCCAAAATGTGTGGTCCCTCAGGGGACTATCTCTCTCCTCTATTATTTAACATCTATATCGTCCACTTGCCCGACTGGTGTGTAGCTTTGGTCTGGAGTGCCATCAGTACGCCGATGACACCCAGCTTGTGCTGAGAATGGAGGGCTGCCAGACTCCATACCCGATAATTTCCATCTGTGCCTTGAGGCCGTGACTCGATTGAGGGTGAAACTATAGAAGACGGAGATCCTATGGTTGGACCGCCCGGGGGGGGGAGTGCCGGCTGCCTACTCTGAATGGTGAGGCGCTACGCCCGTCATCTTCAGAAAAAAGTCTGGGGGTCCAACTAGACCCATTGCTAACAATGGAGGTCCAGGTCTCGACTGTTAGCAAAACTGCATTTTTTCATCTGCGGCAGGCTAGGCGGCTGGCACCTTACCTATCTAGGAGCGACCTCGCTATGGTGATCCAGGTGACAGTCATCTCGGATTAGACTACTGTAACGCCCTCTACATTGGCCTTCCTTTGACTGTGATCCGGAAACTCAAGCTAATGAAAAATGCTGTTGCACGACTGCTGGCCAGAGTGCTGCCAAGATGTCATGTTACTCCAATTTTGCAGCAATTGCACTGGCTACCGGTGGAGTACCGGATCATTTTCAAGGTGCTGGTTCTAACCTTTAAGGCCTTGTATGGTCTAGGGCTGGTGTACCTGAGGGCCCACCTTCCTCCATATGTTCCCCAGAGATCACTTCGGTCGGAAGAACAAAATCTCCTTGATGTTCTTCCCTCCATATCTCTAAAAGCGAGTTCACTTCTTAGATTCACATGCACATATGTTAGAGATATGGAGGGAAGGATAGTAGGTACCACTATCATTTGGAACAATAAAAGACTGTTATTATGCAACATTTATTCCCCAACGGCCCGAAAGTCAAATTTTTAAGGCAACTGAAAAAACAAATCGAAAAAATAGAATATGATGATTTAATCATTTTGGGTGACTATAACGGGGTAATAGATAAAAAAATCTGGACAGATCAGGGGAGGGGGGAAGAAATGAAATAATAGTGGACAACACCCAAAACAAGGGATCGATATACTAGATCAGGGCTGTATAACAGGCGGCCCGGGGCCCGGATCCGGCCCCCCAGCCCCTTTCCTCCGGCTCCAGGTCCTATTTTAATTAAAAATAGAAATTGTAAAAAAAAATCACTTCCGGGTTCGGAGCAAGTCCGCGAGACTATGCAATTCACACGGGATTTCGCAGTCAACACTGGCGAAATCCGTGTAGATCAATAGTCTCGCGGACCTGCAATAAATAAATATCGCCTTCTGTCTTCCTGGATGCTTTTCGCCCGGACGCGATTTGGAGCATCTTCGGCTCCTTCGATCGCCGCCTCGCTCGGCCACCGCCTGCCGGCCTCGCTCGGCCACCGCCTGCCGGCCTCGCCGGCCACCGCCTGCCGGCCTCGCTCGGCCACCGCCTGCCGGCCTCGCTCGACCACCGCCTGCCTGCCTCGCTCGGCCACCGCCTGCCTGCCTCGCTCGGCCACCGCCTGCCGGCCTCGCTCGGCCACCGCCTCGCTTGCTCTCCGCGTCCAGCGCTTTGGGAAAGGTAGGCCGAAGCAGGGGGCTGAAGGGGAAGAGGGGTTTGTTTATATTTGCTTGTTGGCTGGATGGGGTAATAATATTACCTGTATTTTATTAGTGTGTTTATATTTGCATGTGGGAGGGAAGGAACAATATTACCTGTATTTTATTAGTGTGTTTATATTTGCATGTGGGAGGGAAGGAACAATATTACCTGTATTTTATTAGTGTGTTTATATTAGCATGTGGGAGGGAAGGAACAATATTACCTGTATTTTATTAGTGTGTTTATATTAGCATGTGGGAGGGAAGGAACAATATTACCTGTATTTTATTAGTGTGTTTATATTAGCATGTGGGAGGGAAGGAACAATATTACCTGTATTTTATTAGGGCTTCAGGGGGAGAAGGGTTTGTAAATATAAGTATTAATAATGGTGCACTATGGTCTCTATCAGTGTCCCATGCATGCTTCCAGCCCCTTGGTGAATATAAATATTAATAATGGTGCACTATGGCCTCCATCAGTGTCCCATGCATGCTTCCAGCCCCTTGGTGAATATAAATATTAATAATGGTGGTCTTTGGCCTCTATCAGTGCTCCCTGCATGCAGCCATAATCATGCTGTTCCATTGCTTTATTTATTTTATAATTCGTAATGCAACTAGGAATTTGGGGCGGAGACAGGACAGGGAGGGTGCGGGTGCCGGTAAAAACTTATATTTGACTGTATGCATGCCCCTTTTGAATTCCCACCCTGCATGTTATCTCAGGACAAGATTGTATTTGACTGTATGCATGCCCCGTTTGAATTCCCACCCTGCATGTTATCTCAGGACAAGATTGTATTGGACTGTATGCATGCCTCTTATGAGTAGTAATGCAAAGATTCACCTTTGTAATTGAGCTTTTATATACTCTTATATACATATTTATATCTCTGCATATCTCTCTCTGCATTATTTTGCGAACAAAGACCCAGGAAGACTCATCCCATGCTTTTTACAAGCGCATTAACTAGTACAAAGGCAAATCTGAGATAGGCAAGTTCGGTTGCAGAAAGCAAATTCAAATTAGTCAGTAACACTGCTGTTTACTAGTTTCTTGATGAATTCCATCAATCTCGGTGCCAATAATAACAATTAGGAAAGTGCTCAAAAAGGGTTCCCTTGACAGAAAGTGTCTGGGACTTGGATGTAAACCTCTCTTCCATTGGTATTCTATGGCTGATTGTGGTTATTTAATTTTCCAGCCATGAATAAGAAACGGAAGATAGACCGTGAGAATCGCGTGTTCCAGGAACGCTGGGAAAGCCAGTATTTCATCACCAATAGGAACGACAAAGTACAGTGCTTGATTTGTATGCAGGTTTTGGCTGTGTACAAAGAATATATTATCAAAAGGCATTACAGCACAAATCATGAAGAGAGATACAGTAAATATCAAGGGAAAGATAGAACTCTGATGGTTGCAGAACTCAAATCCAAACTCCAGAAACAAACTGGTATGTTTACACAAGTAAAAACTGATCAGGAAAATGCCTTGCATGCTTCATATGCATTGGCACTTGAGCTTGCAAAAGCCAAGAAACCTTTTACTGACGGCGTCATTCATAAGAAGACTGCTATTGCAATGCTAAAAGCATATGGCGAGACCAAAGCTGCTAAAAGTATAGAGACAACTCCAGTTTCTCATCAGACCATCCAACGAAGAGTTACAGAAATGGGTAGCCACATACAGCAGAAGCTATCCAGCGAGATTGACAAATGCCGCTATTTCTCCTTGTGCCTTAATGAGAGTACCGACATGATGGACACAAGTCAGCTGTTGATTTTCATTCGCACTGTCACAGAAAACTTTGACATCAAAGAGGAGCTTCTTACCCTGTGTTCTCTTCACTCAACAACAAAGGGTAGGGACATCTTTTGGAGCAGTGAAAGCGTTCGACAGTGTCAGTGGTTTTGATAAGTATTCCGTCATAGCTACAGATGGTGCAAAGGCAATGGTTGGAGCCAAGACAGGATTGATTGGATGCCTGAGAGAAAAAGGACTGAAATGCCCAGCACTTCATTGCATTATTCACCAACAGGCTTTATGTGGGAAGTCTGTGAAGCAAACTGAGACCCTAAAGAAAGTTGTTAAAGTCATCAACAAGATAAAAGGCGGCAACAGGGCTCTTATGCATCGGCAGTTCCGTAACTTTCTGGAGGAAATTGAAGCAGAATACGGAGGCCTGCTTCTGTATAATCAAGTGAGGTGGCTTAGTGCCGGAAACTGCCTCAAGAGATTCCCTTCTTCCTGCAGGAGTTTTATCCATCAGAGAACCTTGAAGAACTTTCAAGCATGGATTTTTCACATCACCTGGCATTTCTAACTGACATTACTGGCTACCTCAACGAAGTCAACTTAAAACTGCAAGGAAGAGGCCAACTGGTGTCTAACCTAATGGCACACATGAATGGGTTTATAAACAAGCTGAGACTTTTCCATGCCACTTTGGAAAAAAATGACTTATCTCACTTCGCCAGCTGCAGTCGTTTGGCGTCGGAGTGTGAGGAAGTCCTGGATTTCTCTGAATTTTGCCCTGAATTGCAGACTATTATTGATGAATTCAAAATGAGATTTTCTGATTTTGAAAGCATGAAGAACGACATAGCACTGTTTACAAACCCTGTCACAGCAAGCGTTGAAGGACAACCGAGCAAGCTACAGTTAGAGATCTGTGATCTCCAGAGTGACGCGTTCTTTCATAACAGACCTGAAAGGAGGGCCGAGTTCAAGTTGCTTACAACTGAACGGTTTCCATATCTGCATGACTTTGGGCTGAGAATAACTTCCATGTTTGGGAGCACATATTTATACGAAACTGCTTTTTCGGTGATGAACTTTATCAAGAATCATCACAGGAGCTCTCTCTCCGACAGTTCATTGTTAGACCTTCGGCTGGCAACGACAAACATTGATGTTGACATTCCTGCCCTTGTAAAGGAGGCTGATCGGCCTCAGTGTTCCCATTAAAATTCTTTTATAATCATTCAGTTCAATTTGTTTTTAAATTTTATAATTAATACTGCAAATAGTAATTGTAAGTATATTGGAACCTGGGGAGGTGGCGGAGCCAAGGAGGTGGCGGAGCCTGGGAGGGGCGGAGCCAGGGAGGGGGCGGAGCCGGGGAGCTTAGGCCCCCCAGTTGATCAGTGTCCAGTAATCAGGCCCCTGGGTTGGTAGAAGTTGGACAGCCCTGTACTAGATGACCTAAACATAGTTGATGGTTGGAGAGAACAGAACCTGGGGTCAAGGGATTACACCTACTATTCAAACAGGTTTAAGTCATGGTCAAGAATAGACATGTTTTCGGCATCTAGGAAAATTTTAACACACATGGGGAAAATAAAAATAACACCACAAATCTTCTCCGACCATGGATTCCTAGAATTCCAAATAGGACAGAAAACAACAATCAGGACATGGAGACTTAAAGAGGAGCTAATTAGGGAGGAAGAAGATATTGAGAGGTGTAAAAGTCCCTGAAAAAATATTTTTGTTTTGAACACCAATCAAGAAACACCAAGTAGCACAGTCTGGGATTAGGGGACTTTTTATACAGCAAGACATAATCAGGAGAAAGAGTAAACAAAAGAAAGAAAAGGAATTGATGAGTAAAATCAAAGAAGTGGACTATAATCTAAAAAAGGATCCAAGAAACAAGGAATTAAAATGTCAATGGGACATGCTATTAAAACAAAAAGAGATCTTAGATATAGAGATAATGGAAAAGAATCTTACATTTATGAAACAAAAATATTTCCAGCAGGCGAACAAACCGGGCAAATGGTTAGCTGCAAAGATTTTTGCCTATGGTTACACTGGGAGTGGAAAGACCTACACTATGATGGGGAGAGAGTGAGATGGGCAGATTCCACGCTGCTTGGAGATGCTCTTTGGAAGGATCAGAGCTTTCCAGCCAAAAAAGGCGTGTTCGAGTCGGACTGCAAGGACGGGGTCGAGGTCCACTGCAATGTGGATGTCTTGCTGGAGCTGCCAGAGAGCATCATTGCTCCAGACCCCCCAACACTCCATCCAGCATCGTCTACAGCGTACTGGTGGTATGCTATGAGATCTACAACGAAGTTATCTATGACCTCCTGGATGGAACCCCCACCGACACCCCCCCCCCAAGCGAAAGGCTCTCTGAGAAGGTCATAGCGACAAGGTGTACGTGGAGGGATGCACCGAGGTGGAGGTCCATTTTGTCGATGAAGTACTTAGGTATACTTAGGTTTCTTTATCAACGCCCCAGAAGATTTGTATCGTTCAGAATGCGGCAGCCAGGTTACTTGCAAAAACGTCCATAAAATGCCATATAACACCAACTCTGTAACATCTACATTGGCTCCCAACTGAACACCGGGTCCTGTATAAGATGCTGGTTCTGACCTTTAAAGCCTTGTATGGCCAGGGGCCAACGTTCCTCAGAGACCGCCTTTCCCCTTTTTATCATCAATGGTCGCCACGTCCCTCTCAACAAAACCTACTGTATGTACCAGGTCCCAAAGAAGTGCATCTTGAAAGTACGAGACGCAGGGCCTTTGTGTCTCTGCCCGTCCTATGGATTTCCTTGCCTCCATACTTGAGAGCCATGCGCGACTTACGGTCCTTTACGCAGGCACTTCAGACCTGGCCTTTTAGCAGAGCATGGGAAAGAGACTGTGCTGGTCTCCATCACAGACCAACTCCGTTGCCAGTTGGACCAAGGTGGATCAGTGCTGCTCGTGTAATTGGACCTCACGGCTGCTTTTGATACAGTAGACCATGAATTATTGATCCACCATTTAACCGTGTCAGGAGTTAGGGGGTGTGCCGTCACCCCAGGCCTCTAAAGCCTGTAGAAAGGCGTAGACGTGTCCCTCTCTATTCCTGGGGGATTACGAATGCCTTCCTGTCGCTTCTTCACGGAATACTCTGAGGATTGCTCTTTGTGTTAACTGATTTTATTGGTTAAGGGAGTTGCATTACTCCAAGCAAGCACAAACAGTCTCTCAAATACAAATAGGGATTTTTAGGGCCCAAAAGAACCTGAACAATTCTTACTCTTTTCCAGCGAAGTTTAAGAGATGGAGTCTCCCCAAAGTAGTTCTTCCCTCTGGCAATGAAGTCAGGGGACATTCAAAGCCACCAACGACCGGCCTGCTGGATGTACAAGCCATCCACTACCTGGCACGGTCGCTGGGTAGAAGGCCTCCAGGTCTCCTTTCAGCGTCACTTAGTCATCCAATGTACTAAATATGCCGTTTAAGTCCTGGTTTGCTTTGTTTTAGGAGGTAGCCTGTCCAAGGGATTGCCTGGTGAACCTCTCCAAAACACGTCTATAATCTTTTACTCTCAGGAAGCCTCTGACAAACTATACAAAATGGAGGCTGCAGCCTAGGAAAAGGGGCTGGGCCAAGTCAAGCAGGGACTAGCCAATGAATGCAAACCTTAGCTTGGCTATGCTTTTAGGCTGCAAGCAAAGCTTGTAAATCTCTAGGGCAACAGAAAGCTTTGCAAAGACGGCACGGGGGACTGCCCTTAAATGGGTATCTTCCTTTCTCAGAGACCAGGGTCAACGGGTGGTGAGGGAAGAGGCAGTCTCTGAGAGGCTCCCTCCAAACTGTGTGGTCCCTCAGGGGACTATCCTCTCTCCTCTATTATTTAACATCTATATGCGTCCACTTGCCCGACTGGTGTGTAGCTTTGGTCTGGAGTGCCATCAGTACGCTGATGACACCCAGCTTGTGCTGAGGATGGAGGACTGCCAGACTCCGTACCCGATAATTTCCATCTGTGCCTTGAGGCCGTGACTGGATTGAGGGTGAACCTATAGAAGACGGAGATCCTATGGTTGGCCCGCCCGGGTGGGGGAGAGTGCCGGCTGCCTACTCTGAACGGCTACGCCCGTCATCTTCAGTAAAAAGTCTGGGGGTCTAACTAGACCCGTTGCTAACAATGGAGGCCCAGGTCTCGACTGTTAGCAAAACCGCATTTTTTTCATCTGCGGCAGGCTAGGCGGCTGGCACCTTATCTATCTAGGAGCGACCGTGATCCAGTTGACGGTCATCTCAAGATTAGACTACTGTAACGCCCTATACATTGGCCTTCCTTTGACTGTGATCCAGCAACTCAAGCTAATGCAAAATGCTGCTGCACGACTGCTTGCCGGAGTGCCGCCAAGATGTCATGTTACTCCAATCTTGCAGCAATTGCACTGGCTACCGGTGGAGTACCGGATCATTTTCAAGGTGCTGGTTCTAACCTTTAAGGCCTTGTATGGTCTAGGGCCGGTGTACCTGAGGGCCCGCCTTTCTCCATATGTTCCCCAGAGATCACTTTGGTCGGAAGAACAAAATCTCCTTGATGTTCTTCCCTCCATATCTCTAAAAGCGAGTTCACTTCTTAGTTTCGCATGCACATATGTTAGATATATGGAGGGAAGGATAGTAGGTACCACTATCATTTGGAACAATAAAAGACTGTTATTATGCAACATTTATGCCCCCAACGGCCCGAAAGTCAAATTTTTAAGGCAACTGAAAAAACAAATCGAAAAAATAGAATATGATGAATTAATCATTTTGGGTGACTATAGCACAGTCTGGGATGCAGGCAAAGCTGTAATTAGGGGACTTTTATACAGCAAGACATAATCAGGAGAAAGAGTAAACAAAAGAAAGAAAAGGAATTGATGAGTAAGATCAAAGAAGTGGACTATAATCTAAAAAAAGATCCAAGAAACAAGGAATTAAAATATCAACGGGACATGCTATTAAAACAAAAAGAGATCTTAGATAGAGGTAATGGAAAAGAATCTTAAATTTATGAAACAAAAATATTTCCAGCACGTGAACAAACCTGGCAAATGGTTAGCTGCAAAGATTTTTGCCTATGGTTACACTGGGAGTGGAAAGACCTACACTATGATGGGGAGCGAGTCAGATGGGCTGATTCCGCGCTGCTTGAAGATGCTCTCTGGAAGGATCAGAGCTTTCCAGGCCAAAAAAGGCTTGTTCAAGACGGACGGCAAGGACTGGGTTGAGGTCCACTGCAATGTGGATGTCTTGCTGGAACAGCCGGAGAGAGCATCATTGCCCCGGACCCCCAACACTCCGTCCAACATAGTCTACAGCGTATTGGTGTTATGCTATGAGATCTACAATGAAGTCATCTATGACCTCCTGGATGGAACCCCCACCGACACCCCCCCCAAGCGAAAGGCTCTCCAAGAAGGTCCGAACGACAAGTACCTGGAGGGATGCACAGAGATGGAGGTCAAGTCTGTCGATAAAGCCTTGGCCGTCTTCCAGAGAGGCCAACGCAACAGGCACACTGGGCTTTCTTTGTCAAGTCAGAGAGGGGACACCTGAGCCATAGGACCCATGGGAAAAAGTTATCAGCGAGGACCTGATCAGCAAGAAGCAGCCCTTAGCTAAAGGAGGGGATCAACACCCTCCTGCAACACATGGAACACAGCGCAACCTAAACTGGTGATGAATACTTGAAAAAAACAAACTGGTAATTAATGGTTATCCTAAACCATGGGGTAGGATGGAACAATCAGTGCGTAAAGATCATTTAATGAAGCTAGTTGGGGTTGCAGCTAAAGGCCTTCTAGGAAATTTCAAAAGTTGAGTACCTGCATTATAATTACTCTTGTGCACAAGCTGTTATTACTTTATTAATGAATTAAGTACAAAAACGATGCTTTCCTTAAGGAGTCAATTCATAAGGAAGGGTATGATAATCTCTCAACATACAAAGGGGGGAGTTGCAATGTAACAATACACACACACACACCGAGAACTTTCAATATTTCAATATCATAATCAAGTGATATGTTATCATAACAAGTACAAAATATTGGCATACAAAACTCCAAACGCCCGGGACGAGCTCCTACCCTTAGCAGGGGTTATTCAAGGTAAGTCCAAATTGGTATATAAGTCCATAAAAGAAGCTTCGGCCACTGATCCGGTCATAGAAGTTCGACTTGGCCTCTATGATCTTGAAAAACGCATCTGTGTACACACTTGTGTAATGAAAACAGGAGCTTATTTATTTAGCTTCAACCCAAACCATGGCCTTGAGAAAGACCCATTGTAATAGGGTCGAAACGAGAGTCGGCCTTTGATCTTTGAACGGACTTAGCGACACAGGATTTCCCCCTTGCATCGTTGTGACTTACTAGACCTAAGCCGCCCAGCACCTTGACTCCTCTCTGCAAATTGGTTCCTATCTCCGTCTTCTCGGAAGACACTCACAGGCGTTTGGACTCAGTTTTGTTACCCCGGGACCTCCACTACAACCCTCAATATTCTTCCTTAAAACCCACTCTTTTATGGACTTATATACCAATTTGGACTTACCTTGAATAACCCCTGCTAAGGGTAGGAGCCCATCCCGGGCGTTTGGAATTTTGTATGCCAATATTTTGTACTTGTTATGATAACATATCACTTGATTATGATATTGAAATATTGAAAGTTCTCGGTGTGTGTGTAGGAGAATCTCTCGCCTCTTTCGAAATAATATCCCCCCTTATTTCTCTACTAATGAACACTTCTAGTTGTAGTTTCTTCCCGTGGAGGTAAGATCATGCAGGGTTGCATATCTTATAGACTTAACTGAACATAGCCCAGGTTTAAAGCATCGCCAGGAAGAGGAACACACCCTACAGGGGCCCTGCAAGAGATTGTTATCAAATACAACACCTAGTACAGAAAGAAAAGCGCTATTCTTAGATGAAGAGGTGCAATTATTGAAAACTTTTCAGCAACTTCCCTCACCAACTCAAATAGACATAATGGACAGACTAGCTCACTTACACACAACTATGGTAAAATTACAAAGTATGGACAGGGAGGAGCGATGCTTCCTTCAGTGGGTGCACCAGCACTGCTAGCAAGCCACCTTCATCTTCAAAGGGGATGACAACCTCTTTGTCAACATAGAAGCACTAACTGAATACCTTCACCAGACACCCAATGTTTCCAAATTCATCCATGGCCACATTCACTACCATTCCAGAGTAATAAGGCTGTGAAAGTATGCCGTGGCCTTGGATTTCTACCCGCTGAGGGAGTACCCCAACTTTGCCTCTGGCGGGGCTTTCATCATGTCCCAGTCCATCATCTCAGAACTCTACGGCACATCGTTGTGGCTGCCAGTCTACCAGCTGGATGACATTTATTTGGGCTTCTTGGCCTTGGTGTCAGGGATCCAGTTCAGGCACAATGAGCACTTCCGCGTGTGGGGGCCTCCAAGGGTTGAACTTGATGTGTACGTAGAATCAGTGGTCGTGCACGGGATCTCGATGGAGAGGATTGAGGAAATGTGGAAGCATACCCACCTAGACCATCAAAACTACTACTACTACAACTACTACTCCTCAAAGTGAGCCCCACGTGGTCTGTGTGGATGGCTCCATGATGGAATTTTAAGCTTTGTTCTGTCCTTTCCATGCTTTGTCATTTAAAAAAGGGGGAATATCACATAGAGCAATTAGTCTAAATCAGGCACGGGCAAACATAAATAAAAGCTTAAGCAGCTGAGGGGGAAAGGAAAGGGTCTGAGGCTGTTAGGAATGGTGGAAGTTGGGAGTCCAGGACACCTGGAGGGCCCAAGTTTGCCCATACCTGACCTAGGTGATATTCCTTTCGTACAAACCATACAACCCCTTGACATCCTTCAGCCTAACCTAAATGCATACTCAGCACCTTTACACCCTATTCTATCTCAAACAATGTCACAACTATTAAACAGATCGTTCTTAAAGTTAATAAAATTGATCACCACTCAGATATGGCCCGTTCAAATTTTTCTTGTACAGACATGATAACTTTATGTAAACTGGGTAACCATCTGGATATTATATGGAAACCCACAGACAAGGGTGGGGCCATTGTTAGTATGAATAGGGTAGATTATGTCCTGGATGCCCACAATTAAGTAACACACAATATTATAGCAGTCTTCAACAAAATCCTACTAACAGATTTTCTAAGATTATTTCCAACATCCTAGATTCAAAACTAGCCCAATTTATTTTCAATGCCCATCCCCGGGTTCCTCTTTTTTACACTTTACCCAAGGTAGACAAATCTATACGACCTCCTCCAGGTAGGCCTATTGTCTCAGGCACGGGGGGGGGGCTTTCTGGAGCCACTGGCTAAATACATAGATTCTCTACTTCAGCAATATGTTATACAGTATCCTACCTATCTTAGGGACACTAAGACTGGTTCCAGGACAAAGCAAGACCCTAGAAGCCCTGAGAGCATGAATGAAACCCCAACACATATTGAAGGCCCTTCATTAGGATTGAGGACGTGGTGCCATAAGAAGTGTCCCATATTCTTGCAAAGGGGGGAAGAACCATTGCAGCCCCTCCCCACCTTTGACTCTAACCCACTCCCACCCTCCTTCCCAATGAGTCTTCCCCAACCAGAGCTGACCCCAGGACAAAGTAAACCCATCCTAGAAGTCCCCAGAGCATGAATGAAAACAAAAGTAATATTGCTGGCCCTTCTCTAGGATTGAGGTCACAGTGCAAGAGAAACTGCCATGGAGAACCACACTAGCCCCAATTCTTGCAATGCGGGCAGAATCATTGCACACACCCCACATCCCATTCCTTACACAATTCCTCCCTCTCCCCGTCCCAAAGGCCCAGCCCTCCAACATTGCAAATTGGTGCTCCTTTTGGAAGCATGGGGCCCTTACCCTGGCAGGGAGATCAATGCTTTTCCATTCCCAAATATTGCTGCACCCTCCTTTCTCCTAGGAAAATAGAACCCAAGAAAATGGGCCATTGGAAACCTTTGCATTGAGGGGCAGCTACAAAAGGGTGAACTCCCTCAATTCACTTTCTAGAACCCTTCAATAGCCCCCCTCCCCCCTCCCAAAAAAACTATTTAACTGGATAGACTGAAAGGGAAGTGAAACATCTATAGATAATTGACAGCCTGGATCCCACCAACTGGACAAGCACCCATTTCATCCTTCACAAACAACCCAATTTCCCTCCCTTCTCCAGCCCACTCTCAGCCCTTTAGACATGCCCTTTGCTCCTCTTTCCCCTCCAACAACATTTTGCAATCATCTTTCCCCAGTTTGGGGCTCCCTTTGGGCACGCTGTCCACTCCTCCCTTGATTCCCCCACCCCACCCCCAACACACACACAAATTAGCATAACCTCCCTTCTGGAACGGCAGCCCACCCTCAGCCCTTTAGACATGCCCTTTGCTTCCCTTTCCCCTCCAACAACATTTTGCAATCATCTTTCCACAGTTTGGGGCTCCCTTTGGGCATCCTGTCCACTCCTCCCTTGAACCCCCCCCCCCACGCACACACCCAAATTAGCATGTTCTCTCTTCTTGAACAGCAGCCCACCCTCAGCCCTTTCAACATGCCCTTTGCTTCCCTTTCCCCTCCAACAACATTTTGCAATCATCTTTCCACAGTTTGGGGCTCCCTTTGGGCACCTTGTCCACTCCTCCCTTGACCCCCCAAACACACACATGCCCAAATTAGCATGGTCTCCCTTCTGGAACAATGGGAAGGGGCTTTTGCTAGGCTGCCTGGACATACTGGGAAGAACAGGAGAAGACAGTTCTTACTGTTCTCTTGACTTCGAATGCCCTGCTCCAATCATTGTAAACTTTTGCACACTTGCATGACGAAGAAGCGGCGTCCCAAACTGCTGCAGTCCTTTCTGACTTGCTTGTTAGAGGGCATTTCTTCTGTTCTTCTCCATCTTCTTCGATTTCTCTCCAGCTCACCCCGAACGGTCCAAGTCTGTTGGGATTTCATTGGAGAAACTGTTCTTCCTCAAAGATGCTTTCCACTTGGTGGCACGCAGTGAAGACCAGTCATTGTGATCAGGATTTCAGGAAAGGCAACTGTTGCAAATAAATAAATGTACCGTATATACCCGAGTATAAACTGACCCGAATATAAGCAGAGGCACCCGATTTTACCACAAAAAATTGAGAAAATTGACTCTATTATAAGCCAAGGGTGGGAAATGCAGAAGCTATGGGTCAATTTCAAAATAAAGACACCAATAAAATAAAATTGAGGCATCAGTAAGTTAAATATTTTTGAATATTTACATGAAACTGTAATTTAAGATAAGACTGCCCAACTCTGATTAAACAATTCTGACCTTCAATGTAAATGTGCTTCCAATAAAAATAGAGTAAAACAATAAAGGTAGTAATAGTATTAATAATAATAGTGTAAAAGAATGGAAATGTAATAATAGACTAAAAGAATGGATCGTAATAGAGTAAAATAATGGAAATGTAATAAAAATAGTAATAATAGAGTAAAATAATGGAAATGTAATAAAACCAATAATAATAGAGTAAAGGAATGGAAATGTAATAAAACCAGTAATAATAGAGTAAAGGAATGGAAATGTAATAAAACCAGTAATAATAGAGTAAAGGAATGGAAATGTAATAAAACCAGTAATAATAGAGTAAAATAATGGAAATGTAATAAAAACCAGTAATAATAGAGTAAAATAATGGAAATGTAATAAAACCAGTAATAATAGAGTAAAAGAATGGAAATGTAATAAAACCAGTAATAATAGAGTAAAGGAATGGAAATGTAATAAAACCAGTAATAATAGAGTAAAAGAATGGAAATGTAATAAAACCAGTAATAGAGTAAAATAATGGAAATGTAATAAAAATAGTAATAATAGAGTAAAATAATGGAAATGTAATAAAACCAATAATAATAGAGTAAAGGAATGGAAATGTAATAAAACCAGTAATAATAGAGTAAAATAATGGAAATGTAATAAAATAGTAATAATAGAGAAAATAATGGAAATGTAATAAAACCAGTAATAATAGAGTAAAATAATGGAAATGTAATAAAACCAGTAATAATAGAGTAAAATAATGGAAATGTAATAAAACCAGTAATAATAGAGTAAAGGAATGGAAATGTAATAAAACCAGTAATAATAGAGTAAAGGAATGGAAATGTAATAAAACCAGTAATAATAGAGTAAAAGAATGGAAATGTAATAAAACCAGTAATAGAGTAAAATAATGGAAATGTAATAAAACCAGTAATAATAGAGTAAAATAATGGAAATGTAATAAAACCAATAATAATAGAGTAAAGGAATGGAAATGTAATAAAACCAATAGTAATAGAGTAAAGGAATGGAAATGTAATAAAACCAGTAATAATGGAATGGAAATGTAATAAAACCAGTAATAATAGAGTAAAAGAATGGAAATGTAATAAAACCAATAATAGAGTAAAGGAATGGAAATGTAATAAAACCAGTAATAATAGAGTAAAATAATGGAAATGTAATAAAAATAGTAATAATAGAGTAAAATAATGGAAATGTAATAAAAATAGTAATAATAGAGTAAAATAATGGAAATGTAATAAAACCAGTAATAATAGAGTAAAATAATGGAAATGTAATAAAAATAATAATAATAGAGTAAAATAATGGAAATGTAATAAAACCAGTAATAATAGAGTAAAATAATGGAAATGTAATAAAACCAATAATAATAGAGTAAAGGAATGGAAATGTAATAAAACCAATAGTAATAGAGTAAAGGAAAATAATGGAAATGTAATAAAACCAGTAATAATAGAGTAAAATAATGGAAATGTAATAAAACCAGTAATAATAGAGTAAAATAATGGAAATGTAATAAAACCAATAATAATAGAGTAAAGGAATGGAAATGTAATAAAACCAATAGTAATAGAGTAAAGGAATGGAAATGTAATAAAACCAGTAATAATAGAGTAAAATAATGGAAATGTAATAAAACCAGTAATAATAGAGTAAAAGAATGGAAATGTAATAAAACCAATAATAATAGAGTAAAATAATGGAAATGTAATAAAACCAGTAATAATAGAGTAAAATAATGGAAATGTAATAAAACCAATAATAATAGAGTAAAATAATGGAAATGTAATAAAACCAGTAATAATAGAGTAAAATAATGGAAATGTAATAAAACCAGTAATAATAGAGTAAAATAATGGAAATGTAATAAAACCAATAATAATAGAGTAATGGAATGGAAATGTAATAAAAACCAGTAATAATAGAGTAAAATAATGGAAATGTAATAAAACCAGTAATAATAGAGTAAAATAATGGAAATGTAATAAAACCAGTAATAATAGAGTAAAAGAATGGAAATGTAATAAAACCAATAATAATAGAGTAAAGGAATGGAAATGTAATAAAACCAGTAATAATAGAGTAAAATAATGGAAATGTAATAAAATAGTAATAATAGAGTAAAAATAATGTAATAAAAATGTAATAAAAATAAGTAATAATAGAGTAAAATAATGGAAATGTAATAAAACCAGTAATAATAGAGTAAAATAATGGAAATATAATAAAACCAGTAATAATAGAGTAAAATAATGGAAATGTAATAAAACCAGTAATAATAGAGTAAAAAATAATAATAAAATGTAATAAAACCAGTAATAAAAGAGTAAAAATAATGGAAATGGAAATGTAAAAAAACCAATAATAATAGAGTAAAGGAATGGAAATGTAATAAAACCAGTAATAGAGTAAAATAATGGAAATGTAATAAAATAGTAATAATAGAGAAAATAATGGAAATGTAATAAAACCAGTAATAATAGAGTAAAATAATGGAAATATAATAAAACCAGTAATAATAGAGTAAAAGAATGGAAATGTAATAAAAACAGTAATAGAGTAAAAGAATGGAAATGTAATAAAATAGTAATAATAGAGAAAATAATGGCAATGTAATAAAACCAGTAATAATAGAGTAAAATAATGGAAATGTAAAAAAATTAATAAAGATAGAGTAAAATAATGGATAATAATAGAGTAAAGTAATAACAGTAATAGAGTAAAATATAAAAGAATTGAAATTTAATAAAAATAGTAATAATAGAGTAAAATAATGGGAATTTAATAAAAAAATAGTAATAATAGAGTAAAATAATGGAAAATAATAAATAAGAGTAAGAGTAAAATAATGGAAAATAATAATAGAGTAAAATAATAAATGTAATACACGTTTATGTATTTATACATTTATCATGTATTTATGCTGACAGAAACATTGTTTTTACGCTTTTTAATGTTCTTATCGATTTAGTGCTATGTTACCTTGTGCATTTTGTAAACCACCCTGAGCAAATTTGGAAAGGGTGGTATATAAATTGATTGATAAATTGATTAATTTGATAAATAAATAAATAAAAATAACAGAGTGAAGTAATAAATAAACTTGACTTAAGTATAAGCCGAGGGGGACTTTTTCAGCCTAAAAAAAGGTCTGAAAAACTAGGCTTATACTCAAGTATATACAGTACTTGCAATCTGTGCTGGACTTTTGGCTATGAAAACCTGCCTGGGCTCCATCCGTGGTAACCTCTCCCCCATTGCTTATTGGGCTGGAAGTCTAAGCTTTCCAGATCCCAAAGCTGGAAGAAAAGGGGACCTTTCAGGGAAATGGGTTGGACTGGTTCTCCAGTTGAGGAAGCCAGCTGCATTCCACAAAGGTTTGCCCCAAATAGAGGAGAAGCTTGTGGAAGTCCCTCATCTTTCAATGAGACGGGTCTCAAGTGCCACAACAGTCACCTCCAGCCCTCCACCCCCAAACTATCTTAGGGCCACTTCTTAGTTTTTTCAAGGAGATGAGGGCATTAGGACTACAGGAGAACATTTGCATCACCTTGAGCTTATTCTTTGTGTGATGCAATCACATTACAAGGCCCAAAAGTTACCTTCTCAGTCTGACAGCAGCTCCAACAGAGAAGTGGTCCTCCTTCCTCTCAAGGCTCTTCTTCAAATAAGGAACGTGCCTCTTTTCCTCCTCTGGCGTGGCAACCTCCAGGTGTTTGGGATTACAGCTCTCATCATTCCCCGTTCTTGGGATGGGGACTGGCCACAAACTGGGGAACCTGGAGCAACGAAGGACCCTCTTTCTGCCACCAAAAGAACCAGCACTGAGGAAGACAAGGAGATACAAACGGGTGGTCCATGAGAGAAGCCAGACACAAGGCTCAACGTCCACAAGGAGAGCCAAGAGCATCAGCAAAACTCACCAGGGCTCCCCAAAGCCAAGACAGGAAAGCCCTGAATTTCCTACCAGAAACGTTGGGAAGCCCCAAGGGGAAAAGTCCAATTAATGCCCAAATTTCTCACCAGTCCAAATAAGAGACAAAGTCCATGGATCCCAAGGTCCTCTTCCACACAGCAAAGACCTCAAGGAGCTTCCAAATGGCTATCAGCATCCATAGTTTAGTGACAGACAGGGCCAAAGCCAGGATTTTGATTGGGGGGGGGGGGCTGAGTTTGTTTACGGGGGCTGAGACTGGGTGGAAGAGGGTCTACCCTAGCAAACCTTTTGTATTATTATCCCAATAACCCCATGAATGTGGGATATAATGAGCATGGTGATCAGATCAAGATATCAATAAACATAAATACTGTACCAGTAAGGCCTTCTCACGGACCACGCTGAGAATTTGGGGGCTGAAACCCCCTAAGCCCCCCTCCCCAGACTCCATGCCTGGTCACAGAGTTCTCTGGGTCTTAAATGCTCCCTCCACCCAAAGCTCAGGTGGAAGCCCTTAAGAGGCTTAGGCCTTTCCTTACTCTCAAGGAGACTCTTCCTCCCGAGGAGGCTGCTGAACCAGGGATTTTCCCACGAGTCCTTGACATCTGCTACTTCTAACGTTGACCCAGGAGTTCTATCTAACTCGTCTATAGGGTCTTTACCTAACAGCAATTATGCCCTTAGGAATCGTAATGACAATAATTCCAACAGGCAGAAAATTTTTCACTGTCCCTGGGACTGGAGGAAACCAACTGGATTGTCAATCTCTCCAAGTACGTCCCATCTAACCACGAACTTGTCTAATAAGGGCCTTTCATATGTCATTACCCCACACTGCTCAGATCTTCATAGCCATAAGGATTTCGCTAATTTAGAACTTTAGAACTTTATTACTTATGAGTCGCCCTCCACCGAAGTGCTCCGGGCGACTTACAAAATAACAGTAAGACAACATAGTATGTACGACAAGGGGGAGAACATGAGGGGAGGAGGGGGGGAGGGGGGTGTGGGGGGTAGGATAGTGTCAAAGAGGTGACAGTCAAGACACTACTCTGCCATCGAAGGAGGGCAGGCAAGGATGTCTCCACGTGAGCATCGATGCAGCCACTCCGGACGGGGGTGGAGGCCGCCAACTTCCAGTCGGGGATCCGTGCTGGGAGGCCAGACCTGCCAGTGTAGTGTCTTTCCTGGTCACTGCTGAGGACTGGTATGGCCCCTGGAGCCTCAGCCGTTTGTAGCTGGAGCTCCAGAACGTCCTAGGTGAGAACGTCCTCCAAGGCCTCATCTGTCCCACAGATTGTCGTCCCGCTGTGATCTGGTCGAAAGTTCTGGGTGCATCGCTCCGTCGATCCCGGCGAGGGGCAGGGCTGGCCTCCGGACCCTAGTTGGCGATGTCCGGTGGGCACCATCCTTCCGTTTCCGCGACGGTTCCTCCTCTTCCTCTTCCGGGGCCTCGCTCCGGGTCTGTGCAAGATGCAGAGACTTCCGGGGGCGGGCCTTCCGAGGGTCGACTACTTCCGGGTGGCCATTCTTCCTGGGGCCCCAGCACATGGGTTGGCTGGGCGTCCCCAAGGCCACCCGCCATGTTGGGCCTCGCCTCCTCCAGGATGCTCCCCAGCTCATCGCGGGCGGCGGCGGCGGCGCTGGGCGCCGGAGGGGGCCAAGATGGCCGAAATGTTGAAGTCATCCCGCTGGCGAGCCCGCCACCGGGCGGCAGCAGCGGCGAGACCACCGGGCCCGCCGGACCGCGTCCCAGGGTCCCAGACGGCTTCCCCGCCGAAGGTAGGCAACTGGACTGTGGGCCGTCCCGGTCGATCAGCGGCATTTTCCTTCCAGAGGGGCTCGCCTACTCCCGCCAGCCAGCTCACTGCCGGCCTCGGGGTGGTCGTCTCAGGGTTCTCCCGGTCCGCACCCATGCTCTCTCCAGGCAGGGTCACCGAAGGGTTCAAGACCGAGTTGGCTCCAGGGGTGGCCGGCGCGTCCTCGGTTGAGGAGCAGACCTTTCCAGGCCCACCTCCGTGGGGCGGTGGGGAAGTCCCACGACCTGTCCCATGTGAAGTCTTGATCCACGGGCCTGTGGGAGGGGGGCCCGATGGAGCGACCGGGTTGCCGGATAAGACCGGGAATTGTGCCGTAGGGATCCCCATAGATTCCAGTAGGCCGCCAAATCTGTTCCCAAAGTCTTTGATTTGGGCCATGAGCCTCGCATATTCTTTGAATAGCTCAGCATACTCCAAGGGGTCTAGATGGTTGGCGGGGAGGTCTCGACCCGCTAGTCTCGGCCTCCGAGGGGAACTGCTCCTTTGGGCCCCAAGAGTTTTCATGGAACTGGGGTCTCCGGTCTGCTGGCTGCTCGGTCTTCAAGGGAGTCGACAGAGGTGATCTTCCAATGAATGATCTTCTGCCGAATTTCCTTAGGAAGCGGGCGCTGGCGGCCGTAATAGGTCGCACAACCCACCCCTCCTTGGTCCTCTTCGGCGTCTTCCATGAAGATCCTGGGAGCTCAGCCGCTTTTCCCAGCCAAATTTGATTGTCCGGTGATTGTGGGTCACCAAAGATGATCCCAGAGGTGTGGCGATCTACTGCCTCGACCCTGGAGGAGGATCGGCAGGACCAGCCAACTGTGTCCGAAGAATCAGAAAGATCCTGCTGGAGCTCACCCGTAGGGAGCTGCACAGCGGTCGCCATCTTGCGGAAAGTCCTAGGCTCTACGTGATCTAATTCATAGAGGCAATTACACACATCTACGAATGACCAACGGCCGAAGCAAAAATTTGTTCCGTAACATCCGCCTTTGTGAGTTTTCCCCCCAGTAACTCCACTTCTTCTGTCCTGTCCACTATGCCTTGTTCCAGATTCTCTGTTAAAAGCAAGAGTGCCAAGAGAAGTGGACCCCATTCTTGCAAATGGGGGAAGAACCATTGCAGCCCCTCCCCAGCTTTGACCCTAACCCACTCCCTCCTTCCCATTTATTTATTATTTATTTAATCTTATATTCCGCTCCTCCCTGCAGGCTCGGGGCAGATCACAACATACAATAAAACATGCTGCATGTAACAAAAACATACAGCCATACAGTAAAAACATAAAAACATAAAGCAGTATAACAGGAGTAAAATTCAGAAAAGTTACAAATTCCTTAAAACTCAAGGCACAGGACATGCCAGGACAGACCAGTTTAATTAAAGGCCAGTCTGAAGAGGGCCTTCTTGCAAGCCCTTCGAAAAGGGACAAGCTCTGGGATCGCTCGGGTGTCCTCTGGAAGAGAGTTCCACGGCACCGGGGCCGCCACAGAGAAAGCTCTCTGCCTGGTTGTGGACAGATGGCAAGAGCGGATTGATGGAACAAGTAACAGATTCTGTTCTTCTGAGCGTAGTGATCTCGGGGGAATATACGGGGCAAGGCGGTCCCTCAGGTACGCAGGCCCTAGACCGTGTTCAGGCCTTAAAGGTTAAAACCAACACCTTGAAGGCAATTCGGTACTCGATAGGAAGTCAGTGCAGTTGCCAAAGGATGGGAGTTTTGTGCTCCCTCACTGGTGCTCCCACCAGCAAGCGAGCAGCGGCATTCTGCACCAGCTTGAGTTTCCGAATTGTCGACAACGGAAGGCCAACGTAGAGGGCATTACAGTAGTCCAGTCTCGAGAGGACCGTTGCTTGGATCACCGTGGACAGGTAGGGTGCCAGTCGCCTAGCCTGTCGTAGGTGGTAGAACGAAGTTTTGCTGACCATAGAGACCTGGGTCTCCATGGACAGCAAGGGGTCCAATTGGACGCCCAAGCTCTTAACAAGGGATGACGGGCTAAGTTGCTCGCCATCCAGGGTAGTCCATTGAGTCTTCCCCAACCAGAGTTGACCCCAGGACAAAGTAAACCTACCCTAGAATCCCCCAGAGCAGGGGTGCTCACACTTTTTCAGAATGGGAGCTACTCTTAAAGCAACCAAGTCCAAAAGATCTACCCTGCCCCCGCCACCGTGTGCTCTCGCGCACTCCCGCTGCCACGCGCTCTTGCCACCGCACGTGCTCGCGCTACTGTTTTCCGCCCGCGCAGTGCTTCTTCTGCCTGCGGGGCATTGCAGGAAGGAGAAAGCACGAGGCGGGGCATTCAGAGGGAGCGCTCCGCCCTGCCTGTCTCGCCAGCAACGGAGGCTGCACAGCTGCTTCTGGACGAGAGAGAGGCAGGGCGCTCCCTCCAGAGGCCCCGCCTCGTGCTTCCTTCTTCCTGCAATGCCCCGCAGGCGAAAGAAGCACCGCGAGAACGGAAGCCAGCAGCAGGAGCGCGCATGCACGCAGGGTATGTGCGTGCATGGCAGGAGTGCCCCATCCGGCTGGTGAGGCCCGAAGATCACCTGGAAGAGGGCCGAAGATCTACTAGTAGCTCCCGAGCTACCTAATGAGCACCCCTGCCCCAGAGCATGAATGAAACCCCAACACATATTGCAGGCCCTTCATTAGGATTGAGGACGTGGTGCCATAAGAAGTGTCCCATATTCTTGCAATTGGGGCAGAACCATTGCAGCCCTCCCCACCTTTGACCCTAACCCACTCCCTCCCTCCTTCCCATTGAGTCTTCCCTAACCAGAGCTGACCCCAGGACAAAGTAAACCTATCCTAGAAGTCCCCGGAGCATGAATGAAACCCCAACACATACTGCAGGCCCTTCCTTAGGATTAAGGACGTGGTGCCATAAAAAGTGTCCCATATTCTTGCAATGGGGGCAGAACCATTACAGCCCCTCCCCACCTTTGACCCTAACCCACTCCCTCCTTCCCACTGAGTCTTCTCCAAACAGAGCTGACCCCAGGACAAAGTAAACCTACCCTAGAAGCCCCCAGAGCATCAACGAAAACAAAAGTAATACTGCAGGCCCTTCTCTGGGATCGAGGTTGCAGTGCAAGAGAAACTGCCCTGGAGAACCACACTAGCCCCAATATCCCTAATCTCTCCTTCCCCAACACATTAGATAGGATACTTTTTAAATTAATGTATATATGAAAATTATGCAATTAAAATTATTATAAAAAACGAAATGTAATATAAATAATAATAGAGTAAAATAATGGAAAATAGTAATAGAGTAAAATAATAACAGTAATAATAGGGTAAAATGGAAAATAATAATAATAATAGAGTAAAATAATAGCAGTAATAATAGAGTAAAATGGAAAATAATGATAATAAATTGAGTAAAATAATAACAGTAATAGAGTAAAATGGAAAATAATAATAATAAATTGAGTAAAATAATAACAGTAATAATAGAGTAAAATGGAAAATAATAATAATAAATTGAGTAAAATAATAACAGTAATAATAGAGTAAAATGGAAAATAATAATAAATTGAGTAAAATAATGGAAAATATAATAATAATAATAATAATAGAGTAAAATAGTAACAGTAATTGAGTAAAATAATGGAAAATAATAATAGAGAAAAATAATAAATGTAGTAATAATACATTTATCATGTATTTATAACAGAGTGAAATAATAAATAACCTTGACTCGAGTATAAGCAGAGGGGGACATTTTCAGCCTTTAAAAAAGGTCTTAAAACTAGGCTTATACTCAAGAATATATGCAGTACTTGCAATCTGTGCTGGACTTTTGGCTATGAAAACCTGCCTGGGTTCCATTCTTGGTAACTTCTCTCCCCATTGCTTATTGGGCTGGAAGTCTAAGCTTTCCAGATCCCAAAGCTGGAAGAAAAGGGGACCTTTCAGGGAAATGGGTTGGGCTGGTTCTCCAGTTGAGAAAGCCAGCTGCATTCCACAAAGGTTTGCCCCAAATATAGGAGGAGCTTGTGGAAGTCCCTCATCTTTCAATGAGACGGGTCTCAAGTGCCACAACAGTCACTTCCAGCCCTCCACCCCCAAACTATCTTAGGGCCACTTCTTAGTTTTTTTTAAGGAGATGAGGGCATTAGGACTACAGGAGAACATTTGCATCACCTTGAGCTTATTCTTTGCGTGATGCAATCACATTACAAGGCCCAAAAGTTACCTTCTCAGTCTGAGAGCAGCTCCAACAGAGAAGTGGTCCTCCTTCCTCTCAAGGCTCTTCTTCAAATAAGGAACGTGCCTCTTTTCCTCCTCTGGCGTGGCAACCTCCAGGTGTTTGGAATTATAGTTCTCATCATTCCCCGTTCTTGGGATGGGGACTGGCCACAAACTGGGGAACCTGGAGCAACGAAGGACCCTCTTTCTGCCACCAAAAGAACCAGCACTGAGGAAGACAATGAGATACAAACGGGTGGTCCATGAGAGAAGATAGACACAAGGCTCAACGCCCACAAAGAGAGCCAAGAGCATCAGCAAAACTCACCAGGGCTCCCCAAAGCCAAGGCAGGAAAGCCCAGAAATGTTGGGAAGCCCCAAGGGGAAAGGTTCAATTTATGCCCAAATTTCTCACCAGTCCAGATAAGAGGCAAAGTCCATGGATCCCAAGGTCCTCTTCCACACAGCAAAGACCTCAAGGAGCTTCCAAATGGCTATCAGCATTCATAGTTTAGCCACAAAGTTATCAGAGTCTTAAATGCTCCCTCCACCCAAAGCTCAGGTGGAAGCCCTTAAGAGTCTGAGGCCTTTCCTTACTCTCAAGGAGACTCTCTTCCTCCCGAGGAAGCTGCTGAACCCAAGGAGACTTTTCCTGAAAGCCAATCCCCTTATGTTCTCTGGTCGAAGCCACATCTGCCTATTGGCAGGACTGGACGAAGGTAAAAAATAGTAGTAAGCAAACCTTTGGCGCCCCCTGGGTCTTCCGGCTGGTGATGATGGTGCATGTGTGCGTACACGCTGGAGCACGCATGCGCACAAACAGCTAGGACGCCGCCTGGGGTCTAATAGGGGCCCCATTTAGGTGCTGAGGGGCCCCCATTAGACGAACCTCGCTTCCGAAGATGACCGGTCACGGCCAGCCCCGAGGAGGCACCAGGCCCAGGCCCACTCACCTCTTCTTTTCTGGAGGCAGCAGCAGCAGCAACGCACTCGCTGCGCATGTGCGGCACCGTTTCCTCTGTCTGAGGACCCTGGCGGCTGCCTGTCTGCCTGCTTGCTTGCTTGCCTACGCGCGCATGCACAAGAAAGGACGGAGGGAGCGAGCGCATGCGCAAACGGCGCCCTTGGGCAGCCAGAGTGGAGCTGCTGTGCTTGAGCTGCCCGCGGGCCACCCCGTCCACAGGTGTGTGAGAGCCTGAGAGCTGGCTCCGTCTGGAAGCCCCGCATGAGCTTTCCGCAAGGGCGGCGTTGTGAATAAGCGGGGTGGACTTGGTCGTGGCATTTGGTGGAAGGAGAGAAACGGGGTGGGGGTGAGGGTCAGAGAGGTGGAAAAGGATGGGGGAACATTTTGCAGCTGGAGCGGAGCCTCCCGCCTGCGCGCCGGCTGCCCCGAGCAATGGCATGATGCGCCAAATCTGCCGGCCGCGGCTGGATGCACCCTTGACCACGTGGTGCCCTGAGGCGGCCGTTTACTTTGCCTCAAATAAGATCCGCCCCTGCCTATTGGATGTTAGGAATTGTGGGGGTTGGAGTCCAAAACACCTGGAGGGGCCCAAGTTTGCCCTCTTCCTCTGGACCCAATCCAGCTTGTCAATCTCTCTCTTCGATTGTGGTGCCCAGATGGGGCCAAATAGATTAAGACTCTAATCCTGCTGCAGAGTGGGGAAGTTTTCTTTCCAATCAGATACATTATGTTTCCCTGTTATTAGAAAGTGTGAAATGGGTTGCTACTGTTCATGGGTCGCTTTATATACCAAGAGTGATGTTATTATAAGGGCTTTGGCCCGCCTCAGGAGGAGCCTCGTGCCTATGCCCAGGGAAGTCATGCCACCCATGCTCTATTCTGCCTTGGTCAGACCACTTTACCTGGAGTCACTCTGTGTCCAATTCTGGGCACCACTGTCATTGAAGAGAGATGTTGATTCTAAGCTGGAAGGACAACTTAAAGGATGAAGAGTCTGGAGAACAAGCCCTATGAGGAGCGGCTGGAAGAGCTGGGCATGTTTAGCCTTCTGAAGAGAAGGCGGAGAGGAGACATGATGGGGGCCATGTATAAATATGTGAGAGGAAGTCATAGGGAGGAGGGAGCAAGCTTGTTTTCTGCCGCCCTGGAGACCAGGACGCAATGGAGCAATGGCTTCAAACTACAAGAAAGCAGATTCCATCTGAACATTAGGAAGAACTTCCTGATGTGAGAGCTGTTCAGCAGTGGAACTCTCTGCCTTGGAGTGTGGTGGAAGCTCCTTCTTTGGAGGCTCTGAAAAAGAGGCTGGTCTCTTCCAACTCTAGGATTCTGTGATTCTATGATAATGTGTACACTTTGGAAATAACAACAACAGCAACCATAATAATAAACAGGAGAGAGGGCAAGGAAAGGGGGCCCTTCCTGCTGGTGCTGTGTCCTTCCATGACCTCCATGACCCCATTGATGGCCCCCAACTGACCTTTGAGGGGAAGATGGTTCCCTACAAAAGCCATTGGCACAAACCAAGGATCCTTCCATGAGCTGCTCATGGTTTTTGAACCCTATAGCCCCCAAAATGAAGGTCCTTCAAAGTTCGGACTAAAACCGGGAGTGGATGCATATATCCTCTGGCTTAGAATCCTACCGCTGGAAGAGACACTTCTGCCAGGTAGAGAATCACAATCCAAACCCTCCCAACAGATGGCCAACCAGCCTCTGCTTAGAAGCTCTCAGAGAAGAGGCCTGGTTTAGATCAGACCTGGGCAAACTTCGGCCCTCCAGTGTTTTGGACTTCAACTCCCACAATTCCTAACAGCCGGTAGACTGTTAGGAATTGTGGGAGTTGAAGTCCAAAACATCTGGAGGGCCAAAGTTTGCCCAGGCCTGGGCCAACTTCAGCCCCCCAGGTGTTTTGGACTTCAACTCCCACAATTCCTAACCATTCCTACTATATCTGCCTTGATGTTGCAAGTCGTTGACTTGTGGCGATCCCAATGGATCCATAGAGTCTCAAGAGCAGAATCCTTCAATGGTGGGAAATAATTCCTTTGAAACAGGAGATATTATTAGGGCAGACAATGGATACCCATACGAACTGATGACAGTCCTGCATATCTAAGACTCATAAGGGGACTCATAAAATAATAGAGCTGGAAGAGACCATATGGGTCATCTAGTTCGAAACCATTCTGCCATGCAAGAAAAGCACAAGTAAATCACCCTTGACAGATGGCCATCAAGCCGCCATCCATTTCAGGCTTCTAATGACAGGGTTGCTTTTCATCCAAGCCATTTGTGGAAGGAAAAGCCCAGCTGCATCCGCACTGCAGAACGAATGCCCATGCCCATGCTATGGAATCCTGGGAGTTGTGGCGCAGCTGGCTGGGTGTCAGCGGCATTAAGATCACTACTGACCAAAAGGGCATGAGTTCGTAGCCAGCCCGGGTCGGAGAGAGCTTCCAGCCAATTGTGTGGCTTGTTGTCGACCTTTGCAACCCGAAAGACAGTTGCATCTGTCAAGTAGGAAATTTAGGCACCACCAGCTCCCCTGGTGGCCAGACATTGCAATGTTAAATAGCCTCTGACTGTCTGTCTATATGTGTGTCTATGGCATTGAATGTTGCCATGTATGTGTACATTGCATCTGTCAAGTAGGAAATTTAGGCACCACCAGCTCCCCTGGTGGCCAGACATTGGAATGTTAAATAGCCTCTGACTGTCTGTCTATATGTGTGTCTATGGCATTGAATGTTGCCATGTATGTGTACATTGCATCTGTCAAGTAGGAAATTTAGGCACCACCAGCTCCCCTGGTGGCCAGACATTGGAATGTTAAATAGCCTCTGACTGTCTGTCTATATGTGTGTCTATGGCATTGAATGTTGCCATGTATGTGTACATTGCATCTGTCAAGTAGGAAATTTAGGCACCACCAGCTCCCCTGGTGGCCAGACATTGGAATGTTAAATAGCCTCTGACTGTCTGTCTATATGTGTGTCTATGGCATTGAATGTTGCCATGTATGTGTACATTGCATCTGTCAAGTAGGAAATTTAGGCACCACCAGCTCCCCTGGTGGCCAGACATTGGAATGTTAAATAGCCTCTGACTGTCTGTCTATATGTGTGTCTATGGCATTGAATGTTGCCATGTATGTGTACATTGCATCTGTCAAGTAGGAAATTTAGGTACCACCTATGTGTGGGGAGGCTAATTTAACAAAATTTACGAGGCCATAAAAAATCTCCAGCAAAAAGCATGCGGGGAATGCGGAAAGTACTTCATCAGTGTCGCAGACGGATGGTGAAGCGACAGCTCCCCTGGTGGCTAGAAAAAAGTTAAATAGCCTCTGACTATCTGTCTATATGTGTTGTGTGTCTATAGCATTGAATGTTTGCCATGTATGTGTACATTGTAATCTGCCCTGAGTCCCCTGCGGGGTGAGAAGGGCGGAATATAAATACTTTAAACAAACAAACAAACAAACTCTGGCAGGGAACTTGCAAAACTACAATTCCCAAGATTCTGTAGCACTGAGCCATAGGAGTTCAAGAAACGTCAAACTGCATGTGTTCTGCAATGTAGACACACTCTTGTCTAGCATGGCAACTTGGCCTTGAATGGCAGAGGAGCTCAAGGTCCTCAAGGGAATGGCAATCGTGGGCCCATGTGCAATGGCCCAGGTGAGGATTCATTTAAAGCAGTAGCCTCAGGTGTGATTATTAAATCAATGACTCCATTCTGCAGGAAAGGGGAGGGTTTCCTTTCCATCTCCCCCAAACAGAAGAGGGCCTAAGCTTCTTCTTATGGGGCCTCATTCAGTCCTTTGGTCTCCTTTGCAGTCCCCACCTGAAAACAATGAATTGCCCTAATAATCAACTGAAAGGCTCCAAAGTGCTCCAGGTTCAATGGCTTTCAAGGCTTGATCTCCATACCCAATACAAAAATGTAAAACATAGAGCTATTTTCAAATTTATTAAGTATTCTTTGTATGTATGGCCATCCAGCCATCATAATAATAATAATAATAATAATAATAGCCATCTCAAGTCCAATGACCACCTGCCTTCATGCAGCAAAATCACAATGAAAGCACCTCAGACAGATGGCCACCCAGCCTCTGTTTAAAAGCCTCCAAAGAAGGAGTCTCCGCCACACTCTGAGGCAGAGAGTTCCACTGCTGAACAGCTCTCACAGTTAGGAAGTTTCCCCTCAATGTTCAGGGGGAATCTCCTTTCTTGTAGTTTGAAGCAATTGATTTTGTCATTTGGGAGTTGTAGTTGCGGGGATTTCTAGCTAACCCACAATCAAAGAGCATCCTGAAATCCAGCAACAATGGAATTGAACCAAACTTGGCACACTGAGCTCTCATGAGACCAACAGAAAGTATTGAAAGGGTTTGCTGGGCATTGACCGGGAATGTGGCGCAGCTGGCTAAGTGTCAGCTGCATAAGATCTCTCTGACCAGTAGGTCATGAGTTCGAGGCCTGCCCGGGTTGAGGTGGGTGCTCGACCTTTAAGTGTAGCCTGCTGTCGACCTTTGCAACCCGAAAGACAGATGCCTCTGTCAAGTAGGAGATAAAGGTACCACATTAAGTGGGGAGGCAAATTTTGACTGAATTATGAGGCCATTAAAGAACTCCAGGAACGCTGAGAATGCGGAAGGAACAACAAGGGACGCTGGGAACGCTGAGAGATGAGGAGTGTGTCAGCTCCCCCTGGTGGCTAGAGTTTGCCTCTGTTCATCTATATGTGTGTATGTGGAAACGGCAGGGATTGTCTGCTAAGTATGTGTACCTGTAATCTGCTTTGAGTCCCCTTCGGGGTGAGAAGAGCGGAATATAAATAAAGTAAATAAGTAAATAAATTGACCTTGAATTTGGAAGTTGTAGTTCTCCTGCATCCTGTACTATGGACTCAAATAATGATGGATCTGGACCAAACTTGGCATGAATCCTCAATATGCCCAAATGTGAACACTGGGGGAATTTGGGGAAAATAGACCGAGACATTTGGGAGATGGAGTTGCTGGGATGTATAGTTCACTTACCTTGCGGAGCAGAGTCACGCCGTGCCGGCTGGCAGTGAGGAGGGCGGCCAGGAAGCGCTCCAGGGCCTCCTCGCCCAGGCAGGGGCTTTGCAGCCTCCTTTCCCTGCCTCGCATGAGGGGCAGCGCAAAATCGCTTGCCGCCCAGGCCCAATCTCCGATCCCTCCGATCCTGGTCCCTTGGAAGTAGCCAAGGCGCATTATAGCTATGAGCAATGGAAGCAGGCGAGGGGAGAAGTAGGAGGGCAGAGGGAAGGAGGGGGTGCCACGATTTGGCGGGAATGAGAGGGGCATGGCTGGCTGGCGCTCCTTCTCTCACCCCCCCCCTCCTTCCAGCACCGCGATCGACTGGTTGATCGCAATCGACCTAATGAGCAGCCCTGGCATAAGATAAACTCTGGTTCCTGGAGCAAATCAGACTTTATTTTTATAATTTGTATTATTTGAATGTTTCAAGGTGTCGTCCTGCGGTTACTCTTAAGCACATCAACATAGGATTGTGGTTTTAAGTGCATGTTTACTCCGAAGTGCATTGCATTGCATTGGGCCTACTCTCTGTGGAATGTACATTGCATGGAAGCCCAAAGTAGGGTTGCCACTGTTTGATATAAGAAATAAGGGACATTTATGTGATTTTTCACAAAAATAAGGGACACTTCCTAAAGATAATGATTGAAACTCACAAAAGAAACTGTCTTACACCCTCTTAACAGGACATGGTATGTTTCCGCATGTTTTGTCATGCAGAAAAAACATTATTAGAACTACCTTATTTTCTCCATCAGTATTTATTACTTGACTTTGCTGACTTTAAAAGTGCACTGTCTAAATATTAAAATAAAATAAATTTATAAGACAGTACATCTTCATGATTATTATGTCAATAGTTAATGGTATAGTATAGTATTGGGATGCACAGCTAGTCCTATTTTAAGAGTAACTCTCAAGCAACCCGAAACTATCTTTATCCAACATGATCTAACATTCCCCTTGGGTAACGGTTAATTGAGTGTACTGTACTTTGAAAAGGTCCTGTATCGCCTCTTCCTTCCAACGGGGACGCAGGCAGGCACACACTCACAAGCGCGCGACTGTCAGCCTGCCCTGCGAGTTGGAATCCCCGGGCAGGCATTGCCGTGGAAACCGCAGCACACGCCTTTCTCTGGTCAACTCCGCCCAGTCCTCTCCTGTTAGTCAATAATAAGGGACAGGGCCTGAAAAAACGGGACACAAATTTTAGGGCCAAAATAAGGGACGTCCCTTAGAATAAGGGACATATGGCAACCCTAGCCCAAAGTCTTAGGACTGAAACTCCCATCATCTCCTCTGCACCAATGATTGGAAATGCTGGGAGTTGTAGTACACAATGAGCAAACACCCCCACTTTCCCTGCTCCTGCTCTCACAGAAGACCCTGCTTTTATCGTTTGTTCCAATTGACAGACTTGTTTCAACAAGTGGATGCATTTTGACCTGGAAATGGACAGAAATGTTGCTTGCATGTTACGTAGGGCTTGGACTAGATCCCAGCTCTAGGATTCAGACAGGCATCTCATTGCGTAACTTGGTATTTGTTCCTGGGTCATCCATGTCATTTCCTAATTGACAAGGCTATTAGCCTTCCCTGCCAAAGAGAGCAGATGATACATGAAACTACAACTCCCATATAGCACTGAATTATGGCCATTGAAGTGGAGTCAAATTAGAGACACCTCTGGATTTTGAACTTATCAGCCAATTTCGTGTTTGATTTCTCAAGGGGGCAAGTTTGTTTATCAAGTCCTGCAAAGTTTGTCCATTGGCGTATCACATATATCCTGCCCTGTATTCAATATTGATATTCTTTAGGAAGATAATTAATTCTGAACTTCGTACTCCATTACTAACTTCATATCGTGCATTTCTATTGTCAGTTACACTCCTCCCATGTGTGTGTTTATGTGTATGTGTTTTCTGCCTATCTATCTATCCATCCGCCCATCCATCGATCCATCTGTCCATTCATCCATCCATCTGTCCATCGATCCGTCCATCGATCCGTCCATCTATATGTCCATCCATTCATCCATCCATCTATCTGTCCATCTATCTATCCATCCATCCATCCATCCACCTATATGTCCATCCATCCATCCATCCATCCATCATCCATCTATCTATATGTCCATCTATCTATCTATCTATCCATCCATCTATATGTCCATCCATTCATCCATTCATGCATGCATCCATTTATCCATCCACCCATCCGTCTATATGTCCATCCATCCATTCATCCCCCCATGCATCCATCCATCTATCCATCCACTCATCCATCTATATGTCCATCCATCCATGCATCCATCCATCCATCTATCCATCCATCTATATGTCCATCCATCCATTCATCCCCCCATGCATCCATCCATCTACCCATCCATCTATATGTCCATCCATCCATGCATTCATCCATCCACCTATATGTCTATCCATCTATCCATCCATCTATATGTCCATCCGTCCATCCATCTATATGTCCATCCATCTATATGTCCATCCATCGATCCATCCATCTATATGTCCATCCATCTGTCCATCTATCTCTCTACACTCCGTCTTTGAAGGCTTTTAAATAGAGGCTGGATGGCCATCTGTGGGGGGTGCTTTGATTGCGATTTTCCTGCTTCTGGGCAGAATGGGGTTGGATCGGATGGCCCACGACATCTCTTCCAACTCTAGGATTCTATGATTCTATCCAAACTCTTAACAAACAATGCATATTCATATATATACATACACCGGGATAAGAATCTTACAATATTTAGTCTTATCAAAGTGTGTGTGTGTGTGTGTGCACCAATCACTCTTGATGTCATGATCCAGACCACCTTAAGAATCCAGGCACAGTAAAGTTAGCAGTTAGAGTTTATTTAATCTGACTCTTGCTCACGAGTAGACCGTTTTGCGTTTCTAACTACAGACTCCTCTCTCTCAGCCTCAGGCTCAACTACAACACATAATGTTCTTATGGACCGGTCTCCCTATATATTC
Source organism: Anolis apletophallus (assembly GCA_030556195.1). Classification (NCBI taxonomy): domain Eukaryota; kingdom Metazoa; phylum Chordata; class Lepidosauria; order Squamata; family Anolidae; genus Anolis; species Anolis apletophallus. Next base: position 149,443,646 of record JARBWK010000007.1, on the reverse strand, counting down.
TGCAAGAGAAAGGCTACCAATTATTTCGCAAACGTGGTATTGTTTGATTTCTAAGGAGACACGTTAGTTGTTCAAGTCCTGCCAAGTTGAGCCTGGGGCCACCCCCTACCTACCAGCTTCTCAGGTGCTTAGCGGGTCTTCTCTTGCGGTGCCAAGGGGTCTGCTCCTTTCCCTTTGGCATGACAAAGAAGCCCCTTTGGGGGCAATTAAGGGGCCCATTCTGGACCAAGGGCATGGCTTCCCAGCCAGAAGGGCCAAGGAGACCCTTGGAGCCAATGGCAGACCCCAAAGAGCCCATTTCCCCTTCCTTTGGAAGGTTTATCCTTCCACATTGTGGGAGTTGAAGTCCAAAACACCTGAAGGGTCCAAGTTTGCCCAGGACTGGTCTAGATACTAGTGTATGAATGCAGCCCAGAATCCCATTGGCTTTTTGAGTCGATGAATCATCCTGTTGGCTCATGTTGCGATTGGCTAAGACAGATCCCTTTCCCTGGGACGGTTACCAAGCAAGACGTCAACATAGCTTGGCCATCCGTCCAATGCTGAGCCAGATACCAATGTGTATTCCTTCCCTAAGCGAACCTAGGCTGAAATTGTGCCCTATGCATCTCTCTCTCTCTCTCTCTCTCTCTCTCTCTCTCTCTCTCTCTCTCTCAACCCCTTTTCTCTCTCCCTCTCAACCCCGGGAATGTGGCACAGCTGGCTGGGTGTCAGCTGCATTAAAGATCACTACTGACCGAAAGGTCATGAGTTCGAAGCCAGCCTGGGTCAGAGTGAGCTCCTCACCAATTGTGTAGCTTGTTGTCAACCTTTGCAACACGAAAGACAGTTGCATCTGTCAAGTAGGAAATTTAGGCACCACCTATGTGTGGGGAGGCTAACCTAACAAAATTTACGAGACCATAAAAATCTCCAGGAAGTATGCAAAGAATGAAGAAGCGACAGCTCCCCTGGTGGCAAGAAGTTGGAATGTTAAATAGCCTCTGAGTGTCTGTCTATATATGTTGTGTGTCTATGGCATTGAATGTTTGCCATGTATATGTACATTGTAATCTGCCCTGACTCCCTGCGAGGTGAGAAGGGCGGAATATAAATACTGTAAATAATAAATAAATATTAATAATAAAGTCTTAATCCCAGGCCTCTTCTCTGAGAGCTTCTAAGCAGAGGATTGATGGCCATCAGTTGGGAGGGTTTGGATGGTGTCTCCCTACCTGGCAGAAGGGTCTCTTCCAGTGGTAGGATTCTAAGCCAGAGGATATATGCATCTGCTCCCAGTTTTAGTCCAAACTTTGAAGGACCTTCATTTTGGGGGCTACAGGGTTCAAAACCATGAGCAGCTCATGGAAGGATCCTTGGTTTGTGCCAATGGCTTTTGTAGGGAACCATCTTCCCCTCAAAGGTCAGTTGGGGGCCATCAATGGGGTCATGGAGGTCATGGAATATAAATACTGTAAATAAATAATAAATTTGCCTTTCCATGTTTTCCTTTCCAAATACACTATGTAACACAATTTGGAGACACAATCTGTTCCTGATTTGAAAGTGTTATTTCCTGTTTAGTTGTACGGACCTTATTTTGAAAGTAATTGTTATGCTCCAGAAACTTCACTTTTGTGATGCAAACTACCGTGTTTCCCCGAAAATAAGACACCCCGCGGCACACCTCCGCGGCACACCCTTTCGCCAGGCCTCCAAGCAAGGGAGGGGAAAGAGAGCCAGAGGCGGGACGAGGTAGCGCCGCGTCAGAGTGACGTGCGCTGCCTGGTCCCGCCCCTGGCTCCTTCCCCCTCCCTTTCGTCCAAGCAAGGAGGGGAAGAGAGCCAGGGGCGGGACCAGGCAGCGCCGCGTCAGAGTGACACGCGCTGCCTGGTCCCGCCCCTGGCTCTCTTTCCCCTCCCTTTCGTCCAAGCAGGGGAAGGAAGGAGGCCAGGGGCGGGACCAGACAGCGCGTCACTCTGACGCGGCGCTACCTGGTCCCTCCCCCTGGCTCTCTTCCCCTCCCTGCTTGGAGGCCTGGCGAAAAGGTGTGCGCGGAGGTGTGCCGCGCCCGATTTGCGGCGGCGTGGCGGCGGCGGCGGGCAGCGTGGCGACGGGTACGTCTTGGGTTATATAAGACGTGCCCGAAAGTAAGCCGTAGGGGGACTTTTTGGGGGGGAAAGAAAGTAAGACGCTGTCTTGCTTTCGGGGAAACACGGTATGTAGAATTGGTTGAGACTCTTTATCAGATGTTCATTGCAAAACAAATTTACTGCAATGTGTTGTTGAAGGCTTTCATGGCCGGAATCACTGGGTTGCTGCAATTTTTCCGGGCTGCCTGGTCATGTTCTAGATCTAGAAGCATTATCTCCTAATGTTTCGCCTCTATTTATGGCAGGCATCCTCAGAGGTTGAGAAGTCCTCTGAGGACGCCTGCCATAGATTACTTCACTTCTTAGACCATCCCTCATTGTCCGTGTAAGATTATCCTTCAAGTTGGGTGTCCTGGCGGTGGGTACGTAGGTGGCTGTGGGGCCCTATTCTTGATCCACATATTCTCCTGCAGTGAGGACATCAGTTTACAGGTGGAATGTGGTCCCGGTCAGAGTTGGCTTGATGCGCCTTCCTCTTGGCATGTTTCTCTCTTTCGCCCTGCATTCATGCCTCTTCAAATTCCACAGCACTGCTGGTCACAGCTGACCTCCAGTTAGAGCACTCAAGGGCCAGGGCTTTCCAGTTCCCAGGGTCAATGCCACAGTTTTTAAGGTTGGCTTTGAGCCCATCTTTAAATCTCTTTTTCTGTCCACCAACATTACGTTTCCTGTTCTTGAGTTGGGAGTAGAGTAATTGCTTTGGGAGACAGTGATTGGGCATTGAGACAACGTGGCCAGTCCAGCGGAGTTGATGGCAGAGGAGCGTCGCTTCAATGCTAGTGGTCCTCTGCCTCTCAACACATCCCTATTTCACACCTGATTCCACCTTAAACGGGTCACTTTGAGAGCCATTGCTGTCCAAGACTAATATGTATTTCTACTCTTTCTTTCCTCTTTTAAATGCGCCGCAAAGCAGAATCCACAAGTCTCCTGGTGTGGAATCTGTGAAGGGAGTGGAATCAAGAGCAATCAGATCATCAGAGTAAATAACTATTGCCTTATCTATCAAGGGCAAAGGAAGAGCAACGTGGTGCAATCAACAGAGCTTGCAATGGAAAAGGTGCTTGTTTCCGTCCTGGACATAACATTATGTCACACCATTTTTTCCCCTGAAATATAAATATCGTTTCCTAATTTGTTCTATCAGGAAAGTTTATTAAACTGCCAAAACTTTGTTTCTGGGGGAGGGACATCATCCTGCCGCACATTTTGCTCTAGTTTTGCAAGGAATCATCATCGAGTCTCAATGAGTCCCTCCCCGGAGGTGAGAAGGCCGGGATATAAAAGTTTTTTAAATAAATAAACTAATTCAACAACTATTTCCAAAGTAAGGACAATTAGTAAGGACAACAGAGGCACTCCTGGTCAGTCGAAAGGCCGAACAGGGCATAGGGTTACAGCCTGTGTTAGACGGGGTTACTCCCCCTGAAGACGCAGGTTCGCAGCTTGGGAGTGATCCTGGATTCATCACTGAGCCTGGAACCCAAGGTTTTGGCGGTGGCCAGGGGAGCTTTTGCACAGTTAAAGCTTGTGCACCATTTGCGCCCTTACCTTGGCCACGGTGGTCCACGCTCTGGTCACATCCCGTATAGATTACTGCAACGCTCTCTACATGGGGTTGCCTTCAAAGACTGTTCGGAAGCTGCAACTAGTCCAACGGACAGCAGCCAGGTTGATAACAGGAGCGACACTCAGAGAGCGTACAACTCCCCTGTTGTGCCAGCTCCGCTGGCTGCCAGTTTGCTACCGGGCACAATTCAAAGTGCTGGCTTTAGCCTTTAAAGCCCTGAACGGTTCAAGTCCAACTTACCTGTCCGAATGCATCTCTCCCTATGAACCATCAAGATGTTTAAGATCATCCAGAGAGGCCCTGCTCTCGGTCCCGCCTTCTTCGCAGGCGCGACTGGCGGGGACGAGAGACAGGGCCTTTTCAGTGGTGGCTCATCGGCTTTGGAACGCCCTCCCTAGTGACATCAGATCGGCCCCCTCCCTCCTGACATTTCGCAAGAAAGTCAAGACCTGGCTGTTTGAGCAGGCATTTGCTGATGAAATGTAACGGTTTAATTAGATATATGGAATGACGACGATGTGACGGAAAGTGATTTCAACGTGACGCTGAGACTGTAATTGTATGTTTTAATTGCTAATTGTTGTGTTATATGGTTATTGTTTGTTTTGTTTTGCTCGTGTTTTGATTGGAGGGCAGAGACTGCCTTGTGTAAACTGCCCCGAGTCGCCTTCGGGCTGAGAGGGGCGGTATAGAAATGTGATAAATAAATAAATACATTAAATTATTTTTTTAAAAAAATTATTTACAACATTTATATGCCTCCCTTCTCACCCCAAAGGGGACTCAGAGCGGCTTACAAGTAAAATGTAAATACAATATATTATATTATTGCCATAGCACAATATTAATATTATATATTACATTGTACTATAATGTTATACTGTAATATTATTAGTAATATTACATGTAATATAAAATATATAATTATAATATCATATTATTAGAAGTAGTATATTATATTACATTATAATATTATCAATATAATATGTATATACAATACAGCTGGTGCGGAGTTATGGGCTGGAGTGTCACCAGTACGCCAATGACACCCAGCTCATTCTGAGGATGGAGGGCAGGCCGGGCTCCGTCCCCGATAGTTTCCAACATTGCCTCGAAGCCATTACTGGATGGCTGTGAGCCAGTAGGTTGAGGGTGAATCCGGCGAAGACGGAGATCTTGTGGTTGGGCTGCCCGGGCGATGCAGGTGCCTAGCTTCCGACCCTGGACGGTGTGGCGTTATGCCCATCGTCTTCCGTTAAGAGCCTGGGGGTCCATTTGGACTCCCAGCTGACCATGGAGGCCCAGGTCTCCGCGGTCAGCAAGATTGCCTTCTTTCATCTGCGACAGGCAAGGAGGCTGGCCCCCTATATCTCCCGGAACGACCTGGCCACGGTGATCCAAGCCACGGTCATCTCAAGACTAGATTACTGCAACGCGCTCTACGTTGGCCTTCCTCTGTCGGTGACCCGGAAGCTCAAGCTGGTACAGAACACTGCCGCCCGGCTCCTGTCTGGCACCCCAGCAGGTTGCCACATAACACCTGTTTTGCAGGATCTGCACTGGCTGCCTATTGAGCACCGGATCACCTTCAAAGTGTTGGTACTTACCTTTAAGGCCTTGCACGGTCTGGGGCCAGCGTACCTGAGGGACCGTCTCACCCCATATTGCCCTCCGAGATCACTACGGTCCGAGGACTCTAACCTCTTGGAAATACCTTCGGCGAAGCTTGCAAGATTGAAATCTACCCACCGGAGGGCGTTCTCTGTCATAGCTCCTACGCTGTGGAATGCCCTCCCGGCTGGGACTCGGGCCATGAAGGACTTGCTCCTGTTTCGACGGGCCTGCAAAACTCATTTGTTCAAGCAGGCTTTCGGCGGGTAGGCCTTGGCTCATGCCCCGCCACTGCCCGTTCGCTCTGGGTCGTTGAACTGCCCATTCTTGAACTCCGTTATTGCTCTATCGTGTACTGTTGTTTTTAATTGTTTTATTGCTCTGTATTTTATTGTGCCTTTGGCTCCTGTAAGCCGCCGCGAGCCTCAGGGAGTCGGCGGCATAGAAGCCCGAATAATAAAATAAAATAAATAAAATAATATTATATTCTAAGCACAGTGCAGGAGGCAAGATGGAACTGCCTTCCTGGCCCCTCTCTTCACTCTGATCTCAGAGCAGCAGTAATTAATTAATTAAATAGGTAATTAAACAGGAAATAATGCTTTGTGTTGTCGAATGCTTTCATGGCCGGATTCACTGGGTTGCTGTAAGTTTTCCGGGCTGCCTGGCCATGTTCTAGAAGCATTCTCTCCTGACGTTTCGCCCACATCTATGGCAGGCATCCTCAGAGGTTGAGAGGTCAGACCTGATAACCTCTGAGGATACCTGCCATAGATGCAGGTGAAACGGCAGGAGAGAATGCTTCTGGAACATATTGGCCACAAAAACCCAAATTTACTTCAGTTTAATAAACTTTTCCCATTTTTTTTTAATGATAGAACCAATTAGGAAATGACCTTGATGACCTAGGAACAACAATCATAGTGTGACATAGTTGTGTATCACAAAGGCACAATGGCCCTTTCCTCCTTTTTAGGTGATGCAAAACCTAACACAAAAGGAGAAGTAATCTTTGCCTAATGGCCATGGACCGCTTGGCTTTGGAAGAGAAGAATAACCTGGAAGCTTCTAATCAACTCGGATGTGGAGCAGCAGAGAGCGAAGGCCTGACTCCACATATGAAGCCCAAGGGGGTTTCAGTTGAGGAATGGCCGCCAAGCCCCCCCAGGGGGAAAGAGATTTGCAATTCATGGCCAGTGAGGTCTAGTATCCATTGGCGCTTCCAAGGAGGTCAAGGGAAGGTAAGGCTGTCCCAAGCAAATCCAATGTGGATTGGGGCCTCCAAACCATTTCTGGCTTATGTTGCACCAAGAAGGGTTTCTTTGCAAGGTTCCCATTATTATTATTATTATTATTTTATTTATACCCCCCACACTTTATCTCTCCCAGAGGGGACCCAAAGCAGTTTGACATAAAAGCATTTGTATACGATTTAAAATATACAAATATGCAAACATTAAAACATAATTAAATATAATTAGTATTTGGAAAATCACAGTTAAAAGCCATTAAAACATATTCAAAGTAAAAAAAACAAACAACCATAGCACACCCCTCCCCCAATGTATTCATTTTCTCTTCTAAATAGTCAATAAAAGCCCTGTTTACTGCTTTGAGTCCCCTTCACATTTTTGTAATCAATTAATACTGGGTGGGAATTTCTTCACCTTTCCAACAGGAAGCAAGGATGCACGCAGATCCGAGTAGGGTGGCCTTTTGCACCTGACTGATAGTGATTTTGTCAGCACAGATTGTTTTTAAGTGCAGGCCGAGGTCTTGAGGCACTGCACCTAGTGTGCCGATCACCACTGGGACCCCCTTGACTGGCTTGTGCCAGAGTCTTTGCAGTTCCATCTTTAAGTCCTCATATTGTGTCAGCTTATTATTATTTATTATAATAAATATTTTATTTATTTATTTATTTATTTATTACTTCGATTTATTAGTCACTCTTTCCCGTAGGCTCAGGGTGACTCACATTAATATAAAACATAAAACACAGTAAAACATAGTAAAAACAAGTCCACCAATTAAAATTCCAGCCACCAGGCATGCAAAACACAGTCTACATATTCATATATCTGCTGGGAACAGCTGCTTGAGTAAAAGGGAGGGCCAGGCCACAATCCCCCTCCTCCCCCCTGGCTTCAGTTCTCCCACAGCCGGCCTTGGGCAGTGCCAAGCCAGCATTGTGCTGGCTCTGCCACCGCTGGCTTAGCACTGCCCACGGCACACTAGTGTGCCACGGCACACTGGTTGAGAAACACTGCAGTAAAACATAGTAAAAACAAGTCCACCAATTAAAATTGCAGCAACCAGGCATGCAAAACACAGTCTAGCGGCCTAGGAATATCTATGAACCGAACGCTTGGGTAACAGGAGGGTTTTGCAAGCGCTGCGGAATGTTAACAGGTCGGTCTGTGCTCGGATTGTGGAAGGAAGGGCATTCCACAAGACCGGTGCAATGGCACTAAAAGCCCTCCTCCGCGTTGTAGACAGATGTATGGATTGACCGCTAGGTACCACCAGGAGGTTGAGACTCAGATCGCAGTGGTCGTGGGGGATTGTGTTGGGAGAGGCGGTCCCTTAGGTACACTGGCCCCAGACCATTCAAGGCCTTGAAGATCAAAACCAACACCTTGAAGGTGATCCGATGCCCTATTGGAAGCCAGGGCAGTTCGCGCAGCTCAGGCGTGATGTGGCAGCGAGATGGAAGGCCTGCCACCAGCCGTGCTGCAGCGTTCTGCACCAGCTTCAGCTTCCGGATCACTGACAAGGGCATTACAGTAGAGGGCATTACAGTAGTTCAATCTTGAGATGACCGTGGCTTGGACCACTGTGGCCAGGTCATGACGGGACAGGTAGGGAGCCAGCCTCCTCATCTGTCGGAGGTGGTGAAACGCCACTCAGCTGACAATGGAGATATGTTTCTCCATTGACAGCTCGGAGTCAAGCGTGACTCCCAAGCTTTTTACCGATGGAGACGGGCGAAGAGTCGCCCCGTCCAGGGTTGGAAGCCGGATCTCTCCCAGCCACAGGATCTCCGTCTTAGCCGGATTCACCTTCAACCTACTGGCTCGCAGCCATCCAGTGATGGCTTCAAAGCAACGATATATATATTATTATATTATTATTTTAATATATTATTTTAATATATAATAATATTTTTATTTATAATTATATTTAATATAATAAATAATTGCTTATTATTATTATTATTATTATTAGGTAAAGGTAAAGATTTCTCCCTGACATTCAGTCCAGTTGTGTCTGACACTGGGACTCTGGGACTCATCTCCATTTCGAAGCGGAAGAGCCGGCGTTGCCCATAGACAAAGTTTTGGCAGTTTAATCAACTTTTCCCATGTTTCATAATAGAACCAATTAGGAAACGACATTTATATCCCAGGAACAAGAATATGTTATGTTCAGGACGGAAACAAACACCTTTCTATTGTAAGCTCTGTTGATTGCACCACATTGGTATTCCTTTGCCCTTGATAGATAAGGCAATAGCTATCTGCTCCGATGATCTGACTGAGGGGAGACTGGCTCTGATTCCACCACCTTCACAGATTCCACACCAGGAGGCTTGTGGATTCCGCTTTGCGTCGCATTTCAAAGAAGGAAGGATGAGTAGAAATACATATTAGTCTTGGATAGCAATGTCTCCCAAAGTGACCCATTTAAGGTGGAATCAGGTGTCAAACAGGGATGTGTCATTGCCCCAACCTGAGTTTCCATCTCCGTCGCTATGATACTTCACCTTGTTGATGGGAAGCTTCCCACCGGAGTGGAAATCATCTATCGGGCAGATGGCAAGCTATTTAACCTCAGCAGACTGAAAGCCAAAACCAAGGTCACAACAACATCTGTTATAGAACTCCAATATGCCGATGACAACGTTGTCTGTGCGCATTCAGAAGAAGACCTACAAGCCACTCTAAACACCTTCGCAGAAGCATATGAGAAGTTCAGCCTGTCATTGAACATGGAGAAAACCAAAGTGCTCTCCCAGCAGTCACCAGCCATTCCCTCTCCAATGCCAGAAATACATCTTAATGGCAGCCACCTTGATATTGGAGGTGATTCCCCCGCCCCCCCGGACATTGGAGCCTCCTTCTCTGGAGGTGTTTAAGCAGAATCTGGATGACCATTTGTTGGGAGGATTTTGATGGTGCCTTTCTTTATAGCAGAAGCGGGTTGGACTGGGTGGCTTTGGAGGTCTCTTACACTTAGTATTTATTTATTTATTTATTTATTTACAGTATTTATATTCCGCCCTTCTCACCCCGCAGGGGAATCGGGGTAGATTACAATGTACACATACATGGCAAACACTCAATGCCATAGGCACACAACACATATAGACAGACACTCAGAGGCTATTTAACATTCCAACTTCTGGCCAACAGGGGAGCTGTCGCTTCACCATCCATTTGTGACACTCATAAAATATTTTCCTCATTCCCCGCATGCTTTTGCTGGAGATTTTTTATGGCCTCATAAATTTTGTTACATTATCCTCCCCACACATAAGTGGTACCTAAATTTCCTACTTGACAGATGCAACTGTCTTTCGGGTTGCAAAGGTCGACAACAAGCTAAACAATTAGCCAGAAGCTCACTCCGACCCGGGCTGGCTTCGAACTCATGATCTTTTGGTCAGTAGTGATCTTTAATCACTACTACTGCAGAGCTGTTTGGGCAGGAAGTCAGCCTGAAGAAAATGGAAGTCCTCTACCAGCCCGCACCACAGGAAGAACACCATCATCCCCACGTCAGCATAGGCACATCTGTGCTTAAGTCCATCCAGCAGTTCACCTCCCTGGGAAGCATCATCTCTTCAGACGCCAAAATTGATCAAAAGATAAATCACAGACTAGCAAAGGCATAGAGTGCATTTGGAAGGCTTCACAAGAGAGTCTAGAGCAACAAGCACCTGAGGCAAAGCCCCCAAATCAGTGGGTACAGAGCTATTGTACTGTCTATTCTTCTCTATGGGTCTGACACATGGGTCTGACACCTACGACTCCTCGAACGCTTTCATCAGCGCTGTCTTTGCACAATCCTAAATGTACACTGGACCGACTATGTGACGCATGTTGCTGTCCTTGAGCAGGCTGGGATCACCAGCATTGAGGCCATGCTATTGAGAACTCAGCTGCACTGGGCAGGGCACGTCTCTAGGATGGAGGACCACCGCCTCCCAAAGATACTACTCTATGGTGAACTCGCCACGGGTCAGTGCAAGAGAGGCGCCCCAGAAAAGAGACATAAGGACTCCCTGAAACAACATCTCAGGCTCGGCCAGATTGATCACCAACAATGGTCCACCCTGGCCTCACATCGGGAGGCATGGAGAGGCACTATCCACAATGCTGTGGCCTCTTTCGAGAAGAGACGCCGAAGATGTCTCGAAGAGAAACGACAACGCAGAAAGAACCGCGACTTGGAAACAACTTCACCCAAGGAGACTTTCTGCTGTGCTTTCAGCAACTGAACTTGCCTATCTCAGATTGGCCTTTTTAGTCATCAACGCGCTTGTAAAAAGCGTGGGATGAGTCCTTCCTAAGAATCTTCGTTCGCGAAGTAATGCTGAGAGATCTTTAATGCAGCTGACACCCAGCCACCTGTGCCATAGTCCCGGTGAAAAAGAAAGGGTCCAGGGCAGGGGTGCTCAGAATGGTGATCGGGATCACCAGGGTGATCTTTGGGCCTCATCCTGGTGATCTTCAGGCCCCGACCAGGCTTTTTGCAGTTTGTCCTCTTCACGCGCCCCTGCACGCTGCAAAGAAGTCCTCCGTTGTTGCTCCTCCTGCTCGCGCCGCTCCAAAAGCTCCAGAGTCCAAGAGGCAGAATGGGCCCCCTCTTTTGGATTCCTCCTCCTCCCTCCGTCCTTCTCCAGCCACTCAGACTCGTAGGAGACCAAAGGGGGCAGGCCTGGATGACGCGATGCATGGCTGGCCCCCGCGCACATGCGCAGAAGCGCCCATTTTGCCTCTCGGACTTCTCGTGAGCTCTTGGAGGCGGCACGCATGCTGGCGGCGTGGAAATAGGAGCAATGACGGAGGAGGAGGAGAAGGACGCTTTGTGGTCATTTCCTTACCGCATCTCAAAGGTCAGTCTTTTTACTTTGGGGTGGGTGCTTGATTGTTCTGTGGCATGTCTCTTTGTTTATTTTTAATGTTTAAAAATGGCCTTTTAGCTCCAAAGCTTCTGCTTGCTTTGTTCCTTGAGAAATATATGTTGGGGAATATGGAAATGTGGGAGAAATGGGGTGGTTGGATGTATTTATGCATGTCCCTTTGTTTACCTTGCTGAGTATTAAATGGCCTTGCAGTTCAAAAGCCCCTCTTCTTACTTTCTGGCTGATAATATGTGTGGTAATATGGCAGTGTGGGAGAAATGGGGTGGTTGGATGTATTTATGCATGCCCCTTTCTTTACCTTGCTGAGTATTAAATGGCCTTGCAGTTCAAAAGCCTCTCTTCTTACTTTCTGGCTGATAATATGTGTGGTAATATGGCAGTGTGGGAGAAATGGGGTGGTTGGATGTATTTATGCATGCCCCTTTCTTTACCTTGCTGAGTATTAAATGGCCTTGCAGTTCAAAAGCCCCTCTTCTTACTTTCTGGCTGATAATATGTGTAGTAATATGGCAGTGTGGGAGAAATGGGGTGGTTGGATGTATTTATGCATGCCCCTTTCTTTACCTTGCTGAGTATTAAATGGCCTTGCAGTTCAAAAGCCTCTCTTCTTACTTTCTGGCTGATAATATGTGTGGTAATATGGCAGTGTGGGAGAAATGGGGTGGTTGGATGTATTTTTATGCTCTGTTTTATATTGTTGTTATTAAATTGAAATGTTGATGTTTTATAACTTCATTTTATGTAAACTGCCCCGAGCCTGCTGGAAGGAGCGGTACATAAAAATGAATAATAAATATAAATAAATAAATAAATAAGAAAATAGTTATACGTTTTACATTTCTGGGTAGGGGACTTGGTTTTTTAATCAGTAGCTCCCATGCTGAAAAAGTGTGAGCACCCCTGGTCCAGGGCAGTTTTTCTCAACCCTCCAAAGGCCGCGACCCCTTCATGTTGTGGAGACCCCCAGCCATCACATTATTTTCATTGCTACTTCATAACTGACGTTGTGGTACTGTGGTGAATTGTAATATAAATATCTCATATGCAGGATGTATTTTCATTCACTGGATCAAACTTGGCAAAATACCCGATACGCACAAATTTGAATATTGGTGCAGTGGTGGTGGGGATTGATGTTGACATCTGGGAGTTGTAGTAGTGAGGGGAATCTAGCTCCCAGTATTAAAACATTCTAAAATCCAGACACTCAGAAAGAAAGGGAATTCCAGAGAGGAAACAATCAGGGCTGGCTAATCACCTCCCAACAAAGGATCGCCCCAGGCAGGAAGCAGCCAGGCTTTGAAGCTGCACGGCCAGTCAGTGCTAATCAAAGTGACCAATGGTAACATTCATACCTGCCTCAAACAGACAAGAGTTCTTTCTCCCACCCTGGACATCATTCCACAGCTATATAAACCTCACTTGTGTAGTTTCCAACAGAACTCCCAACCTCTGAGGATGCCTGCCATAGATGTGGGTGAAACGTCAGGAGAGAATGCTTCTTATTTATTTTATTTATTTATAGTATTTATATTCCGCCCTTCGCACCCCACAGGGGACTCAGGGCGGATTACAATGTACATATACATGGAAAACATTCAATGCCATATACACACAACGTATATAGACAGACACTCAGAGGCTATTTAATGTTCCAGCTTCTGGCCACCAGGGGGGCTGTCGCTTCCTCATTCTTTGCATACTTCCTGGAGATTTTATGGCCTTGTAAATCAGTTAAATTAGCCTCCCCACAAAGTGGTACCTAAATTTCCTACTTGACAGAGGCAACTGTCTTTCGGGCTGCAAAGGTCGACAACAAGCTACACAATTTTGGTCGGGAGCTCGCTCTGACCCGGGCTGGCTTGGAACTCATGACCTTTCGGTCAGTAGTGATCTTAATGCAGCTGACTCCCAACCAGCTGTGACACAGTCCCGGTGCTTCTGGAACATGGACAGACAGCCTGGAAAACTCAAAGCAACCCAGTGATTCCGGACATTAAAACCTTTGACAACACAACTTCCCCATTGTTTTATGGCAGAACCAATTAGAAAATAGCCTTTTATTAACCCAGGAACAACAAATGTGTTGTGTTGTGTCATATGTGTTGCTAGGTGTAAGTCTTCCCCTGCATCTGCCCTAGGTCTGCAAATACTTAAAAGGGGCTCCAAGATAACCTTTGCATTCCGATCTTGCAGCAAAACAGGTGTGCGATTTGACTCTTAAAGGGCCACCGTCCTGCTTGGCATTTGGTCCTGCCTTTCATTGCATGGAAGTTCTCTACCAGCTCGCACCACAGGAAGAACACCATCAACCCCAAGTCAGCATAGGGCTAGGCACACCTGTGCTTAAGTCCGTTCAGCAGTTCACCTCCCTGGGAAGCATCATCTCTTCAGACGCCAAGATTGATAAAGAGAGAGATCACAGATTATCAAAGGCATATAGTGCATTTGGAGGGCTTCGCAAAAGAGTCTGGAGTAACAAGCACCTGAGGCAAAGCACCAACATCAGTGTGTACAGAGCTATCCTACTGTCTATTCTCCTACATGGGTCTGAAACTTGGGTCACCTATTGCCAACACCTACGACTCCTCGAACACTGTCTTTGCACAATCCTAAATGTACACTGGACCGACTATGTGACGAATGTTGCTGTCCTTGAGCAAGCAGGGATCACCAGCGTTGAGGCCATGCTATTGAGAACACAGCTGCGCTGGGCAAGGCACATCTCTAGGATGGAGGACCACCGCCTCCCAAAGATACTACTCTATGGTGAACTTGCCACGGGTCAGCACAAGAGAGGCGCCCCCAAAAAGAGATATAAGGACTCCCTGAAACAACATCTCAGGCTCGGCCAGACTGATCACCAACAATGGTCCACCCTGGCCTCACATCGGGAGGCGTGGGGACGCACTATCCACAATGCTGCGGCCTCTTTCGAGAAGACATGCCGAATGGGTCTCGGAGAGAAATGACAACGCAGAAAGAACCGCAACTTGGAAACAACATCACCCAAGGAGACTTTCTGCTGTGCTTTCTGCAACCGGACTTGCCTATCTCAGATTGGCCTTTTAAAAGTCATCAACGCGCTTGTAAAAAGTGTGGGATGAATCCTTCCTAAGAATCTTCCTTCGCGAAGTAATGCCGAGAGAGACTTCTGGATTGGGCCCCATTTCCACCAGGGAAATGCCCAGGGCTTGCAATGGGGTCATAGGCAATAGCAATAACACACACACACACACACACACACACCCCTTCCTTGTCCTTGCTCCTGCCAGTCTGTCTCCAGGAGCAGCAGGGCAAAGAAAGCATTGCATAAACCCCCCACTGAGGAGCCCAATGGGCACAGGAAGGGGGCAATGGCTATGGATTCAGGAGGGAACTTTGGGGTCAGACTCAGGAAATGAACTTTTCATTCTCCCCTCCCCATCTTTGACCTCGGGGCAGCCGGAAAGGAAAAGGCCCCTTGACCACAGCATGGCTGACTTCCAAGGAAGACTGCTTTCCACGCTCTACACAGACGTGGGCAAACTTCGGCCCTCTGGGGGAATTTGGACTTCAACTCCCACAATCCCTGGCCTCGGGCCCCTTCCTTTCCCCCCTCAGCTACTTAAGCTTGCTTTGATGGGAATCCTAGGCCAATACTCAACCCATTGGAAAATGTTGTCTCCCCTCGAGGAAAACAATAAATAGAGTGTACTATTACTATCACCATCATCTTATTTACATAGGCAATTCCTCATTGTCTGAGTAAGGTTGCCCTCCAAGTTCGGTGTCCTGGCGGTGGGTCCATAGGTGGCTGTGGACCCGCATGTTCTCCCTTCCGCAGTGAGGGCATCTGTTTCCAGAAGGAAGGCGGTCCCAGTCGGGGTTGCTTGATGCGCCTTCCTCTTGGCATGTTTCTCTTTCGCCCTCCATTCGTGCCTCTTCGAATTCTGCAGCACTGCTAGTCACAGCTGACCTCCAGTTCTCAGTATCTATGCCACACTTTTAAAGTTTAGCTTTGAGCCCATATTTAAATCTCTTTTCTTGTCCCATCCTTGAGTTGAGAGTAGAGTAACTGCTTTGGGAGATGGTGATCTTTGGGCATTGGACAATGTGGCCGGTCCAGCGGAGTTGATGGCGGATGAGCATCACTTCAATGCCGGTGGTCTTTGCTGCTTCTTCCAGCATGCTGACATTTCCCCGCCTATCTTCCCAAGAGGTTTGCAGGATTTTTCGGAGGCAGCACTGATGGAATCTTTCTAAGAGTTGAGTCTGACATCTGTAGACAGTCCATGTTTCAGAGGCCTATAATAGGGTTGGGAGGACAGTGGCTATTCAGAAGAATGCTGCACTCGCAGAGCTGTGTTTCAGTGTCAATGTTGACTTTTGTGGAGAGGTGGATGCCAAGGAAGCGGAAATGGTCCACATTTTCTAAAGTTACACCATTAAGCTATATTTCTGACATTGGAGAGGGATTGGCTGGTGACTGCTGGGAGAGCACTTTATTTATATTTATTTATTTATTTATTTATGGCATTTTAGCCAGCTCTTCTCAACCCCCGAGGGGGGACTCAGAGCGGCTTCCAAAAGGCATAATTTGATGCCTACATCACAATTGCAGTATAAAACACAATATAAAACCCTCCAGCATTCGACACTAAAATACATTAAAATACAATTATATTCACACATCCTATGCATTCACCTATGTTAAAAACAGTGTTCCATCCATAAAAGCATTGAGCCCTATTCACCAACTTTCCATTAAAACTACTAAAGTGCCGTCCTGTGCTACTATGCGACGCCTGGTCCCACATCAGGCTTTCACTTTTCCTAAATGTCAGGAGGGATGGAATTGATCGTATACCGCTAGGGGGCGCATTCCACAGACGGGAGCCACCACCGAGAAGGCCCTCTCCCTCGTCCCCCCAGCCGCACCTGGGAAGCCGGCGGGAGCGGAGCAGGGCCTCCCGGATGATCTTAAAGTACGAGGTGGGACGTAGCGGCAGATGCGTTCAGACAAGTAAGCTGGGCCAGAACCGTATAGAGCTTTAAAGGTCAACGCCAGCACTTTGAATTGAGCCCGGAATTGGACCGGCAGCCAGTGGAGCTGACACAACAAGGGGATGGTATGCTCCCTGTATGTAGCTCCAGTTAGTAGTCTGGCTGCCGCCCGTTGGACTAGTTGTAATTTCCGAACTGTCTTCAAAGGCAGCCCCACGTAGAGCGCGTAGCAGTAATCTATTCGGGATGTGACCAGAGCGTGGACGACCGTAGCCAGATCAGACTTCCCAAGGTTTTCTCGGTGTTCAATGAGAGGCCAAGTTTCTTGTATACTTCTGCAAAGGTGTTTAGAGTGGCTTGTAGGTCTTCTTCTGAATGCGCACAGACGACGTTGTCATCAGCATATTAGAGTTCTATGTAATCATCATAATTATCATCTTGGTCTCCTGGGTAAATAGGATGTTGTATATTATTATTATTATTATTATTATTATTATTATTATTATTGCAGGAGAGGGTGCTTTGCCCAAAGTTGGAGACTCCATGGCTCAGCAGGGATTTGAACCCTGGGTTAACAAAATGTGTTGTTGTTATTGGCATGAGAATGTGTTTAGCCCCAAAATTGAGTCTCCATGGCTGAACAAGGATTCGAACCCAAGTCTGCTGGGTAAATAGAATATCATAAATATAAATAATATTCATTAGTATTAATATTTTCTTGGAATAAGAGTTTGATTTGCACAAAGTTGGATTCTCGATGGCTGAGCAGGGATTCGAACCCAAGTCTGCTGGGTAAATAGAATATCATTATTATAAATAATATTCATTATTATTATTATTATTTTCTTGGAATAAGATTGTGCTTTGCCCAAAGTTGGAATCTCTATGGCTGAGCAGGGATTCGAACCCAAGTCTGCTGGGTAAATAGAATATCATTATTATAAATAATATTCATTATTATTAATATTTTCTTGGAATAAGATTGTGCTTTGCCCAAAATTGGAATCTCTATGGCTGAGCAGGGATTCGAACCCAAGTCTGCTGGGTAAATAGAATATCATTATTATAAATAATATTCATTATTATTATTATTATTTTCTTGGAATAGGAATGTGCTTTACCCAAAGTTGGAATCTCTATGGCTGAGCAGGGATTCGAACCCAGGTCTCCGAGGTAAACAGTATTATGTATGTATGCATGTATTCTTCTTCTTCTTATTATTATTATGGTTCTGGCCCACCTTACTTATCCGAATGTATCTCCCTCTACAATCCGCCTCGGAGTTCATGATCATCTGAGGAAGCCCTGCTCTCAGTCCCGCTCTCCTCGCAAACTCGATTGGCGGGGACTAGAGACAGGGCCTTCTCGTTGGTGTGTTCCCTTCTGTGGAACACACTCCCCAGGGAAATTAGGTCAGTTCCATTTCTCCTTTCCTTTAGGAGCTCAAGCCATGGTCTTGGAACCAGGCATTTGGGTAGCAGGCTTAACAGCAATTTGCACTGCTTTATGAGAACTGACAATGGACAGGCTTTGGACGGGGTCTCTGGGCACTGAATTGGACTTGGATGTGGCTATATTGTTGTCAAAATGTTTTTAGATTGATATTTTCCAACTTATTGTTTTTCACTAATGTTTATGTATGTTATACTATGTTGCTCGCATGTGTTGCCATCGAATGGTTGCCGGTTGTAAGCCGCCCTGCGTCGTCGTCGTGGTCGTGTCCCCCCCCCCCCCCGGTGGGGGTTGAAAAGGATGGGTACAAATGTTTGAAATAATACGAGGGCGGGTCAATAAGTCAGTGACTTTTTGAATGAAACAAAGGTTTTTGGATGAAAAATCATTTTATTTTTCAACGTCGTCTCCTTTGAGCTCTATACATTTTGTCCAACATTTCTCCAATTTTCATCCCTTCCAAAAAAAATAAGATTTGTCGAGGTCATCACAATAGGTATTTGTTTGTGAGATGATTTCATTGTTGAGGGTCAAATCTCTTTCCGCCAAGCCATTTCTTCAGGTTTGGAAACAAGAAATAGTCACTCAGTGCTAAATCTGGAGAATAGGGCTGATGAGGGAGCAATTCGTATCCCAATTCATGGATTGTTGCCATGGAAACTGCACATGTGTGCACCCTTGCATTGTCCTGGTGCCAAAGAACTTTTTTCTTGGCCAAATGCGGTTGGTTTTTTTCCCCCAAATCCTCATTAAATCGACCCAATAAATTGGTATAATATTCGCCATTGATTGTTTTATTCATTTTGAAGGTAGTCAATATGGATTATACCGCGTGCATCCCAAAACTTTATTGGCTGGCAAACCCACCTTGGCCTTCTTTGGCGCCGATTCACCCCGAGGAACCCACTGTTTTGACTGCTGTTTGGTCTCTGGTGTGTTGTGGTGGATCCACGTTTCGTCCACGGTTATGAAATGGTGCAAAAATGCATCCATATTGTGGTTGAACAACGCCAAATACTCCTGCGAAATTGCGTTTGTGGTCGATTGTGAGCAAACGCGGCACCCATCTTGCGGAAAGCTTTCTCATACTCAAGAGATCATTTAAAATTGAAACCACTGAGCCACGTGAGATGCCTATGGCTTCTGCAATCTCTCGCACTTTCAATCTCCGATCGGCCAACACCATATCGTGAATGTTTTCAATTGCTTCCGGTGTAGAGACCTCAACTGGGCATCCAGAACGTTCGGCATCTTCCGTGCTTGTCGAGCCACAACGAAATTCAGTAAACCACTTTTTTACCATTGAAATTGATGGTGCAGAGTCCCCGTAGTATTTATCAAGCTTAGCCTTAGTTTGAGTGATGGTTTTTTCCCCGCAAAAGATAATGCTTAATGAGCACACGGAATTCACTTTTTTCCATTTTCTCCTCAAATCAGGCGGTAGTCTGCTATCAATGGCTGTCAAACATAAACTAAATGACGCAGCTTCTTCAAATTTTAACAAGAGTCAACTGACAGGTGCCACTTGACAGGAGCAGTGCCGCCCTTTCAGTTAAGAGGCAAGAAATTCAAAAAGTCACGGACTTCTTGACCCGCCCTCGTAATTATTATCATTATTGTTATTATCTTGTCATGAGAGATAATCCAGGTCTCTTGGGTTCCACATTTGGACCTCAAAACTATGCGCGCTCTCTCTCTCTCGGGTCAATTCCAAAACTGATCCCGACTCTCTCCTGGGGACTTGTTGCCAGATTTCTTTTGCCTTCTTCAGAGGCTGAGAGAGTGTTCCTCGATCCCGGGGTCTCCCCATGAGCCAGGGGTTTGAACCTTGGTCTCCTCCTCATGCTGCGAACACATGCTCAAACCCCTGCGTTGTTGTGTATCGGTGTGTTATGTTGCGGCATTCCAAGGCACTTGCAAATGTGTCTTCCTTTGAAAATAATATATCCCTGCAACCTGGAAGGCTGTCTGTGTGCCTCAGTCAAGAGCCAATTGAGCCCAAAGGTCTCTGATAGAAAGAGTTGGCTTCCTCAGCCAGAGGATCATGATGCCTCTGATCCCCATTTCGCAGGTGATTTGGATTTTGCGCCTTTTGCGGAGAAGAATTGCCTCTCAGGGGCCTGGAAGGTCGAGGTGATGAATGGCAGAGGAGCAGGAGAGACAAAGGCAGATGGCCACAGATGGCTCTGGCAATTGCGGATGTGAGAATGCAGCTAAAGCTCTGTTTCCAGATAAGCCTGGGCATTCCCTCTTGTCTGAATCATCTCCACATTGAGCAGGGAAGGGGCCCTTTCGGAGAAGCCAAACGTACACATTCATTCTGACTTTGAAATAGATTTGGCACAAATAGTCCTTAAAGAAGCCTTGAAGGTCATGAGTTCGAAGCCAGCCCTTGGTCGGAGTGAGCTTCCAGCCAATTGTGTAGCTTGTTGTCGACCTTTGCAACCCGAAAGACAGTTGCATCCGTCAAGTAGGAAATTTAGGTAGCACCTATGTGGTAATTTGTGCTTTTCCTGAATGGCAGAAAGAAGGGGTTGGACTGGGTGACCTCTAGGGTCTCTTCCAACTTTAGGAGTCTATGATTCAATGATTCTAAGCCAAGCATGGGCCAACTTTGACCCTCCAGGTGTTTTGGACTTCAACTGCCACCATTCCTAACAGCTACCGGCTGTTAGGAATGGTGGGAGTTGAAGTCCAAAACACCTGGAGGGTCAAAGTTGGCCGAAACCTATTGTGAGCAGTGGATGGTGGAATATGTTGTATAATATAATATAATATAACCTATTATATAAATGGGTTCACGTCATGTGATGTATACCTCAAACAAAGAAACCATACAACGCAGAAACACAATACTTGCCAACAGAAATAGGCCTCAAGCAAGGTACGTTTGTAGCAAAGACACTCCCCCAAAACCTAAAAGGCCCCAAAACAACGAGTAAAAATAAAACTACATTTACCAGCATCTTCGGGGCAGCCAAAGACTCACCCAGCCTCTACATTCTGAACAACATGATTGGCTGCCAATAAGGGCGGATTTGCATAACTGCTGCACTGGCCAGCCAACATGAAAATTCCGATCCATAATAAACTGCCAAAACAGAATAAGGAAAAGGCCTGAGCCAATCCCCAACACAAACACCCAAATCACTTCCAACTGAAAATTTACACCCCAAAAATCACAGACCACGCCCAAAATTGACAGTAAGGCTTCATTAACTTGATTTCCCTAACTAGCCCTCACTTACTGGGAAGCTGTTTACGCTCTGAATTGACAGTAAGACTTCATTAACTTGATTTCCCTAACTAGCCCTCACTTACTGGGAAGCTGTTTACGCTCTGAATTGACAGTAAGGCTTCATTAACTTGATATACCCGACTAGGCCTCAGCTCATTGGACATTGTGTACGGCCTGAATTGACAGTAAGGCTTCATTAACTTGCTGTTCCTAACTAGGCCTCAGCTCATCGGACATTGTGTATGGCCTGAATTTACAGTAACCTACCTTGGCACACAGAGCCCCGACCATGCATGATGGGACTTGAGGTACCACCATGGAAAATGGGATTTGTAGTACTTCAAAACCCATCATTCCCCACAGACCACTGCGGCCCAGAACCAAGACCAATAAAGACCCAACTTGGCAAACCATGTCCCCCATGACCCACACTCCATCCAAATGCAGTTTAGAGGAGGGCACACCGTGGATGATTGGACTTTCTCGCATCTCCTAAAAAGGGCACAGCAACGCATGCCGGGTACAGCTAGTTTAATATAATATAATATAATAATGTGGGAATGTGGCACAGCTGGCTGGGTGTCAGCTGCATAAGATCTCTACTGACCAGAAGGTCATGAGTTCATGAGTTCAAGGCCTGCCCGGGTCAAGGTGGGCTCTCGACATATTGTGTAGCCTGTTGTCGACCTTTGCAACCCGAAAGACAGTTGCATCAGTCAAGTAGGAAATTAAGGTACCACTTAGTGGGCGGCTTAATTTAACTTATTTACGAGGCCATAAAAGATCTCCAGGAAGCACGCTGAGGAATGAAGGAGTGCGACAGCTCCCCCTGGTGGCCAGATGTTAAATTGCCTCTGTCGGTCTTGTGTGTTTGTGTGTCTAAATGTAATGTGTACATTGTAATCCGCCCTGAGTCCCCTGCGGGGTGAGAAGGGTGGAATAGAAATGAAGTAAATAAATAAATAAATAAATACATATAATATTGATAATATTATAATGTAATACAATACAATACTAATAATATGATATTATAATTATATATTTTACATTACATGTAATATTACTAATAATATTCAAGTATAATGTTATAGTACAATGTAATATATAATATTAATATTGTGCTATGGCAATAATATAATATATGGTATTTACATTTTACTTGTAAGCCACTCTGAGTCCCCTTCGGGGTGAGAAGGGCGGCATATAAATGTCGTAAATAAATAAATAAATAAATAAAATTAAAATAAAATAAAATAAAATGCTGCTGAGACAAAGCCAAGTGGGACAAACTCATGCAGGTCATCTGCCATGTCTGCTTTGAATTGGGTTGCCTGAGTCCACACTGCCATGTAATCCAGTCCAATGTGGATTTTATACAGCTGTGTGGAAGGGGCCATAGATAAGTCTTGAAGGCACTAGTGGACACCCTTGGTGGTGGAGTGGCCCCATTCTCAGGTGCTTGGCTCCTCTTGTGTGGAAGCCCCTCCCCTGGAGCCAAGGGTCTGCCCTGCCCTGCCCTGCCCTCCATCTGCAAGACAAAAGGGGTCTCCTTGGTGGGGATGGGTTTAAATCCCCCTCGGCCACTGGACCAGAGCCATTGACCATCAAGGAGAGAAAGATGAGGTTCCAAGGAGAGGAGAAGGAAGAGAAGGCTGGGCTGGAGAAGAGGAAGAGGGGCCCAGAAGAGGAAGGAGGAGGTGGGGGGCAAGGAGGGCACCCCAAGAGGAAGCGGGCGGGCAAGCCCTACCGGAGGCACCCCAAGCCCCCCTTCTCCTACCTGGCCCTCATCGCCCTGGTCATCCAGGCCGCCCCCCAGAAGAGGCTCAAGCTCAGCCAGGTGAGACCCAAGAGGGACTTTGTGGGCCACCTTCTCTTGCCCTCTTGCATGGTCTCAAAGGGGTGGCCCCAAGCTGTGTGTATGTGGGGGGTCTTCACCTGTCTTCAGCATCACCTGGAACAGGTAGAAGGTTATACTGCTTTGTAATGAGTCATTTGGGGGGCAGCATGCTTGGGGTAAGGTTGAAATGCCGCTTAAGTCCCCTTCTGCACTGTCCTTATATCCCTGGATCAGATCCCAGGTTATATGAGTCTCCACTGCCAGGTAATCTGGGATAAGCAGCTAATCTGGGATCAGATCCTGGGCTATAGGGCAGTGTAGAAGGGGACTTAAGGCCCTTCCACACAGCCATATAACCCAGAATAACAAGGCAGATAATCCACAGTACCTGCTTTGGACTGGTTTGTCAGAGTCCACACTGCCATATAATCCAGTTCAATGTGTGGAAGGGGCCTAAGTAAAAATCAAGTGAGACATACTCATGTAGGAAAGCTTTTGCTATGCGTATTATAATTATACAAGAATATATCATTAGATCTCTGTATCCACACATTTTGGATCTGCGGATTCCACCACCCACTGCTTGGAGTCACAGAATCCCAAAGTTGGAAGAGACCGTAGGGAGCATCCTTCCTTCCATTTCTCTTCATCCTTCCTTCCCTTTCTTTCTCTTCCCTCTTTCTTAACCTTTCCTTCCCTCTTTTCCTTCCTTCTTTTCTTCTCTCCCTCCTCTTCTTCCTTCCCTCTTTCTTCCTTTTCTTCCTTCCTTCTCTTCATTCCTTCCTTCCCTTCCTTTCGTATTCCTTTCCCCCTTTCTTAAACTTTTTATCCTCTCTTTTCCTTTTCTTTCGTCCCTTCCTTTCTCTTTTCTTTTTTCCTTCTCTTCTTCATTCCCCTTCTTTCTTAACCTTTCCTTCACTTTCATTTTTTCTTCCTTCTTTCCCGTCTTACACCTCTTTTCTTCCTTCTGTTCTTCCTTCCTCCCTTTTTCTTTTCCTTTCTTAATCTTTCCTTCTTATCCCTCTTTTCTTTTCCTTTCTTCCCTTCCTTTCTCTTTTCTTCCTTCCTTCTCTTCTTCATTCCCCTTCTTTCTTAACCTTTCCCTTCACTTTCACTCTTTTTCTTCCTTCTTACCCCTCTTATGCCTCTTTTCTTCCTTCTGTTCTTCCTTCCTCCCTTTTTCTTTTCCTTTCTTAATCTTTCCTTCTTATCCCTCTTTTCTTTTCCTTTCTTCCCTTCCTTTCTCTTTTCTTCCTTCCTTCTCTTCTTCATTCCCCTTCTTTCTTAACCTTTCCCTTCACTTTCACTCTTTTTCTTCCTTCTTACCCCTCTTATGCCTCTTTTCTTCCTTCTGTTCTTCCTTCCTCCCTTTTCTTTTCCTTTCTTAATCTTTCCTTCTTATCCCTCTTTTCTTTTCCTTTCTTCCCTTCCTTTCTCTTTTCTTCCTTCCTTCTCTTCTTCATTCCCCTTCTTTCTTAACCTTTCCCTTCACTTTCACTCTTTTTCTTCCTTCTTACCCCTCTTACGCCTCTTTTCTTCCTTCTGTTCTTCCTCCCTTTTTCTTTCCCCTTTCTTAATCTTTCCTTCTTATCCCTCTTTTCCTTTTCTTTCTTCCCTTCCTTTCTCTTTTCTTCTTGCCTTCTCTTCTTCATTCCCTTCTTTCTTAACCTTTCCCTTCACTTTCACTCTTTTTCTTCCTTCTTACCCCTCTTACACCTCTTTTCTTCCTTCTGTTCTTCCTTCCTCCCTTTTTCTTTTCCTTTTTTAATCTTTCCTTCTTATCCCTCTTTTCTTTTCCTTTCTTCCCTTCCTTTCTCTTTTCTTCCTTCTCTTCTTCATTCCCCTTCTTTCTTAACCTTTCCCTTTACTTTCACTCTTTTTCTTCCTTCTTACCCCTCTTGCGCCTCTTTTCTTCCTTCTGTTCTTCCTCCCTTTTTCTTTCCCCTTTCTTAATCTTTCCTTCTTATCCCTCTTTTCCTTTTCTTTCTTCCCTTTCTTTCTCTTTTCTTCTTTCCTTCTCTTCTTCATTCCCCCTTCTTTCTTTACCTTTCCTTACTTTCACTCCTTTTCTTCCTTCTTTTCTTCTTCCCTTTTTCTTTCCCCCTTTCTTAATCTTTCCTTCTTATCCCTCTTTTCTTTCTTCCCTTCCTTTCTCTTTTCTTCCTTCCCTCTTAACCTTCCCTTCACTTTCATTCTTTTTCTTCCTCCTTTCCCCTCTTGCTCTCCTTTTCTTCCTTCTCTTCTTCCTCCCTCCCTTCTTTCTTTCCCTTTCTTTTCCCCCTTTCTTAACCTTTCTTTCCTCTCCCCTATTTTCCTTTCTTCTTTTCTTCCTTCCCTCCCTCCCTTTCCTTTTCCCTTTCCTCCTTTCTGTGCTGCAAGAGGGTATCACCTGCCCTTTTTTTGAACTCTGCCACATTCCTCTCTAGGCATTTCTCCCACACACTCTCACTGGTGGGACCCTCCCTTCCATTGTCTTGGCAGGACTGCAACTCCCATCATTCTGGGGACAGCAAGGGCTGTTTGGTGGAAGTTGGGTGTCCCCCTCGTAGTCTTTTATTTCCCCTCCTGACCCCTCTTTTCGCCCCCTTTTGCAGATCCTCAGTGAGATCGAGCGCCTCTTCCCGCTCTTCTCGGGAGGCTACCAGGGATGGAAGGACTCCATCCGGCACAACCTTTCCTCCAACTCCTGCTTCTTCAAGGTAGGCTTTCACTCCAAGGCCCATCCTCCTTCATCTGGATCTAACCATGGGTATTAATTCTAGGAGGCCAGGGCTGCTGGAGGTTAGAGTCCTCCCTCTCCACTTCCACGGTGTCTTCCTTGATTGAATCACTCTGGCTTCATTACTGACTTCCCCTTTTCCTACTGATGTGTGTGTGAGTGAGTGTGTGTATCTAAAAACAGGCATACAGAGTAAATGCTTGTTGCATACAAGGATACATTTTCAAGTTGCTGATAATTAACATTTCTCACCTATTGTCTCTGTTTATGGTCCCTCTGACTTCTGTTTGGATAGGAAAGAAGAGGGCAGCATAGGTTCTAAGTCAGTATTTCTCAACCTGGGGGTCAGGACCCCTGGGGGGGGGGGTCACAAGGAGGTGTCAGCGGGATCACAAAAGACCATCAGAAAATATAGTATTTTCTGTTGGTCATGGGAGTTCTGTGTGGGAAGTTTGGCCCAACTCTATCATTTGTGGGGTTCAGAATGCTCTTTGATTGTAGGCGAATTATACATCCCAGCAACGACAACTCCCAAATTTCAAGGTCTATTTTCCTCAAACTTTATCAGTGTTCACATTTGGGCATGTTGAGTCTTCGTGCCAAGTTTGGTCTATATCCTTCATTGTTTGAGTCCACGGTGCTCTCTGGATGAAGGTGAACTGCAACTCCCAAACTCAAGGTCAATGCCCACCAAGTCCTCCCAGGATTTTCTGTTGGTCATGGGGGTTCTGTGTGGGAAGTTTGGCCCAATTCTATCATTCGTGGGGTTCAGAATGCTCTTTGATTGTAGGTGAACTATAAATCCCAGCAACTACCACTCCCAAATGTCATGGTTCATGTTCCACAAACTCCACCAGTGTTCACATTTGGGCATATTGAGTACCTGTGCCAAGTTTGGTCCAGATCCATCATTGTTTGAGTCCACAGTGCTCTCTGGAAGTAGGGGAACTACAACTCCAAACCTCAAGGTCAATGCCCACCAAACCCTTCCAATGTTTTGTTGGTCATGGAGGTTCTGTGTGGGAAGTTTGGCCCAACTATCATTTGTGGAGTTCAGAATGCTCTTTGATTCTAGGTGAACTATAAATCCCAGCAACTACCACTCCCAAGTGTCAAGGTCTATTTTCCCCCAAACTCCACCAGTGTTTGCATTTGGGCATATTGAGTATTCATGCTAAGTTTGGTTCAGAGCCATCATTGTTTTGAGTCCACAGTGCTCTCTGGATGTAGGTGAACTACAACTGAGGAGAGCGCAGATGAGCTCCCATCTGTCAGCTCCAGTTCCCCATGCGGGGACATGAGAGAAGCCCCCCACGAGGATGGTACAACATCAAACATCTGGGCATCCCTTGAGCAATGATCTTGCAAATGGCCAATTCTCTCACACCAGAAGCAACTTGCACATTCTCAAATCGAATATAATAGAATAGAACAGCTTTATTGTATTTGTACTATTGCACACTGAAATTAAATGCGGTTTAACCTGCTGCGCCACCAAGTGGCCCGGGAGAGATAAAGCAGGGTAGAAATAGATATAACAACAGCAGCAGGGCGTCCATCATCCAGCCCTGATATCTTTAGCTTCATAGGAATCCAAATCACTGAAGACTTTATGCCTACCCTATGGGATCCATGGGGTCCCTACAATGTGCCATGCAACGTGATGGCAGATACACAACACAAGAGCTGACCTTGGTCTCTCTTCTCCAAATGGGGTAAGCTGCAAATTCCAAAACAGAGGGAAAGGGGGCTTTTGGGATTGCCACTCCAAGAATCTATGCTGGCTGGTGGATTCTGGGACTGGCAATCTCAAAAGAAGACACTTCCCTAAGTCCAGAAGGACTGCCAAAGGAAAGATTTAGGAAAAGTGTCAATGCTTTAGATTGGGTGCAGGCCAACTCGGGCCCTCCAGGTGTTGGCTGAGCTGGCTCAGATAGTTTCAGCACCATAGAGAGCTGCCCCATGCTTGCTTCAGACTCTGTAGGTTGTTAGGAATGGTGGGAGTTGTAGTCCAAAAAACCTGGAGGGCCCGGGTTGGCTCAGGTAGTCTCAGCACCTTGGAGAGTTGCCCCACACCTGCTTCAGACTCTGTAGGTTGTTAGGAATGGTGGGAGTTGTAGTCCAAAAACCCTGGAGGGCCCGAGTTGGCTCAGGTAGTCTCAGCACCTTGGAGAGTTGTCCCACACCTGCTTCAGACTCAGTAGGCTGTTAGGATTGATGGGAATTGGAGTCCAAAACACCTGGAGGGCCCGAGTTGGCACAGGTAGTTTCAGCACTTTGGAGAGTTGCCCCACGCCTGCTTCAGACTCAGTAGACTGTTAGGAATGGTGGGAGTTGTAGTCCAAAACACCAGGAGGCCCCAAGTTGGCCCAGGTAGTTTCAGCACCTTGGAGAGTTGCCCCACACCTGCTTCAGACTCTGTAGCAGGGGTGGGCAATTACCGGCCCTCCAGGTGTTTTGGACTTCAACGCCCAGAAATCCTAGCCAGTTTACCAGCTCTTAGGATTTCTGGGAGTTGAAGTCCAAAACACCTGGAGGGCCGGTAATTGCCCACCCCTGCTCTGTAGGCTGTTAGAAATGATGGGAATTGGAGTCCAAAACACCTGGAGGGCCCGAGTTGACCCAGGTAGTTTCAGCACCTTGGAGAGTTGCCGCACACCTGCTTCAGACTCGGTAGGCTGTTAGAAATGATGGGAATTAAGTCCAAAACACCTGGAGGGCCCAAATTGGCCGAGGTAGTTTCAGCACCTTGGAGAGTTGCTCCACGACTCGGTAGGCTGTTACGAATTATGGGAATTGGAGTCCAAAACACCTGGCGGGCCCAAGTTGGCCCAGGTAGTTTCAGCACCTTGGAGAGTTGCCCCACGCCTGCTTCAGGCTCCCTAACTTTTCCTCCTTTGACTCTTCTGCAGGAGGAAAGCATCAACAAGAAGGGGAAGAGGAATTTCTGGCGTGTGGACGTCTCCCAGATCCCTGCTGGTCTCCTCAAGCGCCAGAACATGGCCCGGGGCCAAGAGAGGGGCCCTTCCTTCGTGCCGGACCTGGCCCCTTTTGTCCTGCAGGGGGAGCCCTACCCGCCGGCCTTGCAGGAAGGTCCCTCCCCAAACCAGACCCCACCTAAAAAGGAGCTCCCTTCTTCTCGCGGGGCCTCTTTCCGCATCGAGGAGCTGGTGCCTGAAGTGGCAACGAAGACCTCCTTGGATCCACCGCAGGAGGAAGAGACTCCTCCACCCCTATACACACCTCATTTGCCTCCTTCCTGTTACTGGCACTGCCAAACCGGGATGCCCAGTCGCTATTGGGTGGGCATGGAGACTCCTTTCCCGCTCCCCAATGCTTTCTATCATTTCCCACTTCCTTCGCCCTCCAGCACTTGTGGCTCCATTCCCTGCCTCAACCCCTCTTGCTCCTTGCTTGCGGCCTCTCCTTCCTTTGCACTCTACCAAGGGCACCCCATTAGTGCAGAAGTGGGGCATGGCCTCCATTCTACCCCCATGGACCCCCAACTGTGCTGTCTCTCCTACTCACCAGTGCCAGGTTGGCCCCCCTACTGAATGGGAGGGGAGACTGGTCAGACTGGTCACGGCGCACCGCAAGACAGTTGCACGATGCAGCAGCTCAAAAGGCTAATGCGATTCCAAGCTGCAGCAATAGGGCTCCAATGAAATGCAGAGCTATGCAATGGGTGGCATTTGGCTTGGAAGTCTATATGAAAGAGAATTAGGGATCGAAGTGGACCAGACAACCACACAACAACAACAACAACAACATGGCCAATGTGAAGCAATAGGACTCTGGAAATGAAATGCAGAGATACAGGATGAGTGGCAGCTGGCTTGAAAGTTTATATGAAAAGGATCATAGTGGAAGCTGAAGGTGAGCCAACCATGAGATGCAGCAGCTCAAAAGGCCAATGCGATTCCAGGATGCATCAATAGGACTCTGGAAATAAAATGCAGAGATATAGGACGGTGACACCTGGCTTGAAAGTCTTCTGAATGGGATCTAGAGATCATAGTGAACCAGAAGCTGAGGCAACAGTGTGATGCAGCAGCTCAAAAGGCCAACACCATTCGAGGCTTTTGTAATAGGACTCCAGAAATGAAATGCAGAGATAGTACAGTGACACCTGGCTTGAAAAGTATATGAAAAGGATCTAGGGATCATAGCAGACCACCAGCTGAGGCAACAATGTGGTGCGGCAGCTCAAAAGGCTAATGCGATTCCAAGCTGCAGCAATTAAATGAAATGCAGAGCTATGTGATGGGTAGCATTTGGCTTGGAAGTCTATGAAAGGGATTTAGGAATCTTAGTGGAAGCTGAGGGTGAGCCTACCATGTGATGCGGCACCTCAAAAGGCCAATGCGATTCCGGGGCTTAACAATAGGATTCTGAAAATGTAATGCAGAGATATAGGATGATTTATTTATTTACAGTATTTATATTCCGCCCTTCTCACCCCACAGGGGACTCAGGGCGGATTAGAATGTACACATACATGGCAAACATTCAATGCCATAGACACACAACACATATAGACAGACACTCAGAGGCTATTTAACATTCCAGCTTCTGGCCACCAGGGGAGCTGTTGCTTCCTCATTCTTTGCATACTTCCTGGAGATTTTTATGGCCTCGTAAATCAGTTAAATTAGCCTCCCCACAAAGTGGTACCTAAATTTCCTACTTGATAGATGCAACTGTCTTTCGGGTTGCAAAGGTCAACAACAAGCTACACAATTTTGGTCACTTCGACCCGGGCTAGCTTTGAACTCATGACCTTTCAGTCAGTAGTGATCTCAATGCAGCTGACTCCCAGCCAGCTGTGCCACAGTCCCGGTCCTTTACCTTGACAGTTTATATGAAAGAGATCATAGTGGAAACTGAGGATGAGACAACCCTGGAATGCAGCAGCTAAAAAGAACCAATGCGATTCCAGGCTGCAGCAATAGGAAAATGTAATGCAGAGATAGAGGATGAGTGGCACCTGACTTGAAAGTCTATGAAAGGGATCATAGTGCAGTGTTTCCCAACCAGTGTGCCAGGGCACACTAGTGTGCCGTGAGCGAACATCAGGTGTGCCATGGGAAATTGGAAAAGGGGGGGGGGGGAGTCTAGTGTGTTGAAGTATAAAAACCCTAAGAAACCTACCTCTATAAAGGCACAAAATTACAACCACCCCCCTCCCCACCCGTTGTCTACTTGATCTCTCCCTCTCCATGCATTGAGAAGGCCCGCCTCCCTTTCCCCAAGTAGAGACCTCCTCTTGCCTCCTGGGGGTTCTGTGTGGGAAGTTTGGCCCAGTTCTATCATTGGTGAGGTTCAGAATGCTCTTTGACTGTAGGGGAACTATAAATCCCAGCAACTACAACTACAAAATGTCAAGGTCTATTTCCCCTGAACTCCATCTGCGTTCATATTTGGGCATATTGAGTATTCATGTTTCAATACAGATCGCTCTTGTGAGTTATCTCCCGGGCTGCAATCAGCTGATTGCAGCCCGGGAGATAACTCACAAGAGCGATCTGTATTGAAACGCGGAAACGCGAAATCTCTCGTTTCGACTTTGAGTCTAAATTGGTCTACTACAATACTGGGGAGGAGCGGTCAGAAGTGATCAGCGCCCTGAGGAAGCGGTTACGCGAAACGGCCATCTTGGTGTCATCAGCTTACCTCCAGCCGAGGTTCCCCTATTGACTCAGTCGCAGGTCCATGGGTCACTACACCCAGGACTTCACTAAGGGTTACTCCGTGCCAAGTGGAATACTCCTTCGCCCAACCATGTATATGGGCTTGTGATTCATGCTCATACTGTGTATTAATCGCATGATTGATTATTTGCATTACGTTGTACTGTTTGTAATATTGTTCTGCTATTGAGCATATACTGCCATACAATATAGTGGTTTTTTCCTATATATGCTATGTCATGGTATTCCTTTGACACTGCCCCTTTAAACATTGTGGTTTAGCAGTGTGTATAAAAAAAATTGAGTATTCATGCCAAGTTTAGTCCTGATCCAACATTGTTTGAGTCCACAGTGCTCTCTGGATATAGGTGAACTACAACTCCAAAACTCAAGGTCAATGCCCACCAAACTCTTATAGCATTTTCTCTTGGTTATGGGAGTTCTGTGTGGGAAGTTTGTGTCTTTCTACCATTCCTGCCAGGATATTTATGTTGTGTTCATCGAAACAGGCCCAGGTTTCACACTGAGTGTATAAATACATTTAAAAACGTATTAACTATATGTATTACTGTGTTAGAGTGTCATTTTGTGTCATTTTGGTTGGTGGTGTGCCCCAGGATTTTGCAAATGTAAAAAGTGTGCCGCGGCTCAAAAAAGGTTGGGAAACACTGTCATAGTGGAATCTGAGGGTGAGCCAGCAATGTGATACAGAATTCAAAGACTGGGAAACCTATGAATCCCTTTGATCAGTGGCTTAGGGAGAAGGCCTTTGAGAAAAGAAGGCCAGGAGGGGAAGTGATAAAGACTTTTTGAAATATTTGAAAGGATGTCACGGTCTTGTAGTTTTGAGTCTCCTTCTCTCGGAGGTTGTAAACAAACAGGCAGGATGTCCATCTGTCGATAGGGCTTGGATGGTGCCTTCCTGCCTGGCAAAAAGGGGTTGGACTGAATGTTCGCTCGGGGTCTCTTTCAACTCCTCCTTCCTACCCTAAATGTATTTCCTTGCGCGATATGAATGGTATACATCCCTGCTTCAAAATGTCCGGGGACGGGGGGGGTCCGTTGGGGGGGGGGGGAATGAAATGGTGTCAAAAGACAAATACCTGTCAAAATTAATATATTTTAAAATACACTTTTTTTTATTAAAAAAGCAGCCTATGTGTTTTTTTCTTTCTCAATTCCTTTGTTTTTTGGTGTCAAATCCATTCAGGTTTGCTGGACTGCACTTCCCATCATCCCCCAGCAAGCAAGCAGGGCTATTGCCTGGGATCTCTAGGGATAACGGGAAGATGGCACGTGATCCAAAACCAACAGCGGAGGAGTTACCAAAGCCTATGGAATCCTGGGAGTTGTAGTTTTGCAAGGTCCCTAGCTTTCTCTGCCTTTCCTCCTTGCCAAACTGCAACTCCCAGGATTCCATCCGATTTCAGCCATGGCAGATCAAATGGGGGTGGGGGGGGGGACAGCATTCATTCTACAATTTAGATGTATGCAAATAAATGTTTTCCCTAAATCAGAAATACACTTCCAACCACTCCTGGATTTCAAGGCCTCTGTTTTAGGATTAGTGTTCTTGCATTTAATCTAGATTACTTAGTCTGCAATTGTAGACTAATTGTAGACCCCCTGTAGGGGTCGTGAGGGGGTGTCAGGGGTCACAAGTCCACCAGAAAGCACAGTATTGGGGGTTCTGTGTGGAAAGTTTGGCCCTATTCTATCATTGGTGGAGTTCAGAATGCTCTTTGATTGTAGGTGAACTATAAATCCCAGCAGCTACAACTCCCAAATGTCAAGGTCTATTTTCATCAAACTCCACAAGTGTTCACATTTGAGGATATTGAGTATTCGTGCCAGGTTTGGTCCAGATCCATCATTGTTTGAGTCCACAGTTTTCCCTGGAAGTAGGTGCACTACAACTCCAAAACTCAAGGTCAACACCCACCAAACAAACCCTTGCGGTATTTTCTGTTGGTCATGGAAGTTCTGTGTGCCAAGTTTGGTTCAATTCCATTCGTTGGTGGAGTTCAGAATGCTAGTTGATTGTGGGCGGACTATAAATCCCAGCAACTACAACTCCCAAAATAAATATCCCCCACCCCACCCCCACCGGTATTCAAATTTGGGCATATTGGGTATTTGTGCTCAATTTGGCCCAGTGAATGAAAATACATCCTGTATATTCGATATTTACATGACAATTCATAACAGTAGGAAAACTACAGTTATGAAGTAGCAACAACAATTATTTGATGGTTGGGGGTCACCAAAATATGAAGAACTCTATTAAGGGGTTGCAGCATTATGAAGGTTGAGAACCACTGTCCTAGAGAGCATCCAATGAGGAAGAGAAGCATGGAAAGAACCAAGTCCAGAAGCACAGAAGCGGCACCCCTTTATTTGTCACCCCATTGAAGCTCGAAGGCCAGGAAATCGGGGGGCAATGGGGGTATTTCATGAGGTTGAGGTGGAGCTGCCCAACATCTGAATCGTAGCCAAAGCCCCGATTGCATAGCCATGTCACCAGAAGGAGACCATGAGCAGGTTTTCTGGACACGTGGGTGCCAAGGTGGGCAGGGACTGGGACGAATGGAGAGAGAAGGAAGGAGGGCATCCATCTGGGGGGCAGGCCAAAGATGCCAATGGTTCATAAGAACATAAGAAGAGCCATGCTGAATCGGACCTCAGCCCATCTAGTCCAGCATTCTGTATCACACAGTGGCCCACCAGTTGTACACGGGGATCTCGAGCAGAAGAGATCACCGGAGATCTTGGGGTAAAGATCCTTCACGCCTCTGTTGGTGCCATTAATGGTGTATCCGAGAACGGACTGGAGAAGGACAATATGCACAGACATGGGGAAGCTCTGCCGTGAAGCACTGTTTTGACTGGCAAGGGGATGCAGAAAAAAACTATAATTCATGGTCTTCTACAGCAGGGCTGTCCAACTGGCGGCCCGGGGGCCGTACAGGGCCCCCCACCCTGTTGAGCACGGCCCCCGCTATTCCCCGGGCGGCCATTTTTATTTTTTTTAAAAAATTCTAATTTTTTAAAAAATGGCGGTCGAGGGAGGGGCAGGCGGGCAGGGAGGAGGAAGTGAGCCAGCTCCTCCTCCCTGCACCGCCCCTCCGTTCCCTCTCTCCGCGCCGCCGATTTGCATCGGCGCCGTGAGAGAGGGACAAGGGTGGTACAAGGAGGGAGGAAGAGGGCTAGCTCCTCCTCCCTGCACCGCCCTCTTCTTCCCCTCTCTCGCCGGCGCCGATCCCCACAAGAGGGGGTCCCAGCGGGCCTCTCCGTGCCTTGCAAGGCATCCCGGCAGCAGCTGAAGCCAGCGCCGGCTTCAGCCGCTGCTGCGATCCCTTGCAAGATAGTGGGGTCCGTGCCTTGCAAGGGATCCTGGCAGCAGCTGAAGCCGGCGAAACCGCCAGCTTCATCTGCGGCTAGGATGCCTTGGAAGGAGGGGGTGCCGCGTGGCTCCTCCCTCTCTCCCAAAGCTTCCGGAGGCCGGGCGGGCGGCCCCCCAGGTCATCAGTGACCTGGAATCCAGCCCTTGGCCGGTTAGATGTTGGACAGCACTGTTCTACAAGAAGACACCCCCCCCCCCATAACCTCAGAAACCGTATCCTGTTTCTTATAGCCACATCTGGAGGAAAATAATTTCTCTACCGACTGGCCATGGTCCACCAGGTGATTTTACGATATGCTACCCACCAATCTCTAGACCAGTGTTTCTCTATTTGGGGGTCGGGACCCATGGAGGGGGGTCATGAGAGGGTGTCAGAGGGGTCGCCAAATACCATCAGAAAACACAGTATTTTCTGTTGGTTGTGGGGTTTCTGTGTGGGAAATTTGCCCTAATTCTATCAGTGGGGTTCAGAATGCTCTTTGTTTGATTGCAGGTGAACTATAAATCCCAGCAACTGCAACTCCAAAGTGTCAAGGTCTATTTTCCTCAAACTCTACCAGTGTTCACAGTTGGGCATATTGAGGATTTGTGCCAAGTTTGGTCCAGATCAAACCTGGGCAATTACCGGCCCTCCAGGTGTTTTGGACTTCAACTCCCAGAAATCCTAACAGCTGGTAAACTGGCTGGGATTTCTGGGAGTTGAAGTCCAAAACACCTGGAGGGCCAGCAATTGCCCAGGTCTGGTCCAGATCCATCAGTGTTTGAGTTCACAGTGCTTTCTGGATGTAGGTGAACTACAACTCCCAAACTCAAGGTCAATGCCCACCAAACCCTTCCAGTATTTTCTGTTGGTCGTGGGAGTTCTGTGTGCCAAGTTTGCCCCAATTCTATCATTGGTGGAGTTCAGAATGCTCTTTGATTGTAGGTGAACTATTAATCCCAGCAACTACAACTCCCAAATATTAAGGTCTATTTCCACTGAAGTCCATCTGCGTTCATATTTGGGCATATTGAGTATTCATGCCAAGTTTGGTCCTGAGCCAACATTGTTTGAGTCCACAATACTCTCTGGATGTAGGTGAACTACAACTCCCAAACTCAAGGTCAATGCCCACCAAACCCTTCCAGTATTTTCTGTTGGTCGTGGGAGTTCTGTGTGCCAAGTTTGCCCCAATTCTATCATTGGTGGAGTTCAGAATGCTCTTTGATTGTAAGCGAACTATAAATCCCAGCAACTATAACTCCCAAATGACAAAATAAATCCCCTCAACACCACCCAAATTTGGGCATATTGGGTATTTGTGCTCAATTTGGTCCAGTGAATGAAAATACATCCTGCATATCAGATATTTACATGACAACTCACAAGAGTAGCAAAATTGCAGTGACGAAGTAGCAACGACAATAATGTTATGGTTTGGGATCACCACAACACGAGGAACTGTATTCAAGGGTTGTGGCATCAGGAAGGTTGAGAAACACTGGTCTAGGTCCTTGAATGCAACTCTGGAATACTGTGACCACGTAATAATCTAATATTCTTCAGTCATATCTGCGATTCCAGGTAATCATCTGTCTAGGATGTGGATATGGGGGTCTAACTATAATGTGGGAATGGGCCTACTGTCCAGTTCAGATTGGGCCCTCCCTCCAGGTGTTTTGGACTTCAACTCCCACAATTCCTGGCCTCGGGGCCCTTAAGCGGCTGAGGGGGAAAAGGAAAAAGCCTGAGGCCAGGAATTATGGGAGTTGAAATCCAAAACACCCAGAGGGAGGGCCCAAGTTGGCCCAGGCCTGGTCTACTTGGAAGTGGGACCCTTGCTCACTCCACAAAATTTGCAAAGAAACTTCAGGGGAAAACTGATTGCAACTTTCGAAGTTGATACATGGGAGGAAAGAGACGTTACGAGGGTTGAATGAAAAGTAATGCCTCCGCCTTCATTACTTGGGTTTTGATGCGAATATTTTAATAAACCAAACACAGAAATAATCCTTTGAATGTGCTCTTTAACTACCACTATTCACTTTTTCACATCATCACCAGACAATTGGATACATTTCTGCCAACGATGAACAAGTTTTCTGAAGCCGTCACGGAAGAAGTCGACACTCTGTTTCGACAGCCAGCGTCACCATCCTGCACAGATCTTCCGATAGCCAAGCAAAGCAATAATGCGACCCACATGTTCTTGTAAAATGCCGATTATGCTTGAAATGTCTCTCTGAGTAATACGACGATCATCCTGAATCAATCTGTCAACCTTTTGCTTGAGAAACTTAGTGGTTGCTGTCACAGGACGTCCAACTCTTTGCTTGTCACACAAGTCAGATGTTCCCACCTCAACATCTCGAAACGTTCTCGCCCAACGACGCACAGGACCCACATCAACACAATCCCCATAAACAGCTTGCATTCTCTGATGAGTCTCCTTTGGGGTGACATCTTCTGCTGTCAAGAATTCAATGACTGCACGCTGGCTTAAGTCGCATTGACCGACCATCTGCGCAGGGTTCCATACTTTGCACTTTAATAACACAACCGTTCAATGCGAAGGCTTCCCGCCCAAATGGAACTGTAGAGGAGAGTCTACTGAACAAGCCAGTACCTGCCACATACCAGGTCTGCCCCCTGTTGAGGAGTTATGAAGACGGAGGCGTTACTTTTCATTCAACCCATGTAATTGAGTGACTCTTGCAAATTGAACTCAGTTTGCTGCATCTGAAGTGAAATGAGGGGAAAGCAACAGGAGGACAAAGCATTGCAAAAGCAGCTGGAAAAGCGAGATGGCAGAGAATCAAGGGTTCAGTTAAGTCAAATTAGGACATGCAAAGGTTTGCTGACCAAAGGCATTTCTGCAATTGCAAGTGTATAGATGGGGGCCTAAACAGGGAAGGACAGGCGCATGAGTGATACATCTCACTTGACAGGTGAGGAAGAGCTTCAGCCATGCAGCACTTCCTCACCTGGCTGTTTTGGCCCTAAATGGGACGGCCGCACCCCCTTTTCACAACCCAAAGGTGTCCCCTTCCCTTTGCAAAAAGTGCATAGTGAAATGGTAAGCGCCTTGGAGTCTATCTGTAGGTTTTCATCACCCGAAGGAGGGCAGAAAGAGGGCAAATGCATGGCGATCTTCTTCTGGAAAGGGCAGAGAGGATGTCTTGAGGACCAGCCTGTTTGGAGAGGAAGAGAATGAGGAAGGCCCGAGCAAAATGCTCTTCCATTCTTGCTCCCCAACCCATTCCTGGCGATGCAAAAGCAGGGTCTCCTTTGAGGAAGGGCTCAGCCGTTGTGTTGCGCGGAGGAAGAAGAGTCCACACGTCGGGCGGCCGGGCCCAGCTCCACTTTGCAGACGCGTTGGGCGAACTTGAGGGAGCAGATGGACTCACCGACGTTCTTCTCCAAGGGAGAGATCTGAGGAAGAAGAGGAGGAAGAAGAACGTCAACGAGGAATCCTTTCCAGCCTGGATAATAATAATTATAATAAACTTTATTTATACCCCGCCACCATCTCCCCAACGGGGACTCGGGGCGGGTTACATGAGGCCAAGCCCAACAGTGCATTACCATAAAATAATACAAAACAAAACACAAGTAAATAAATCATTAAAAAATGCACTAAACAATATAAAATAATACAACAAAATAAAATCATTCAGACACAGTAACAATGAGCGGGCCACGTGTAAAGGATAAAATGTTAAAAACCCAGGGTGAGATAGGAGTGGAGCAGAACGTCTGTAGGGGAGAGACTCATAGAACGGAGTCATAGGGTTAGGGCTTTCTTAATCTCAGTGGGTAATGAGTTCCAGAGTCGGGGGGCCGCAGAGGAGAAGGCTCTCTCCCTTGTTCCCACAAGGGGAGCCTGTGATGTCGGTAGAGATGAAAGAAGGGATCGAAGGGATCGAAGGGATCCAGCCGGTATGTAGAAGGAGATGTGGTCACAAAGGTAGGCGGGTCCCAAACCGTTAAGGGCTTTATACGTGATGATCTGCACCCAGGGGCAGTCTCACCTCTCCTGGGGGGGTAGGCGAGCCTAATTTTTGCGCGCGGCTGCGCATGCACAATGACGTCTCACGCAGCTGCGCATGCGCGTCGGCGTCCCACGCAGCTGCGCGAGTGCGTCCAGCACGGCTGCACCACTGGCTGCGCCGCCGGAGGCGCGGGCAGCACTGGCTCCCAGACAGGAGACGCGGCGGAGGGGCGTGGCGGCCAGCGTGGCGGTGCCCCTCCCAAGCGGCAACGCCCCTCCCAGGACCCGTCGCCCTACGCGGCCGCTTAGTCGGCGGAATGGCAAAGGCCGGCACTGTCTGCACCTTGAATTGGGACCAGAAAATAAACGGCAGCCAATGGAGCTCCTTAAGCAGGGGGGTTGACCGCTCCCTGTAATTCACTCCAGTTATTAATCTGGCTGCTGAATGTTGTACCAATTGTAATTTCTGGGCTGTCTTCAAGGATTGCCCCACGTAGAGTGCATTGCAGTAATCCAGTCTAGAGATAACTAAGGCGTAGACTACCGTAGTCAAGTCAGCCTTCACGAGGTATGGTCGCAGCTCTTTTCCGTAATTGTATGAATGACATTGAGTACTCTTCCTCCCTATCAGAAAGGCACTGGACTAGGTGGCTTTTGGGTGCCCCTTTCCAACTCTAGGACTCAATGGAGCCCTGAAAGAACTCCTGTGACGCTTTCCTCACCTGCACCATCATGATGGTCTTGCTGCCCTTCCCCAGGGAGTCCTGCAGCAGGTAGGTGAGCTTGGAGTTGCGGAAGGGGACGTGGGCCTGCTTGGCGCGAAGGGCCTGGATGACCTCTCCCAAGGCCAGCAGGGACCTGTTGATGTTCTGGGCCTCCTTCAGGCGCTCCCCTTGCGCCCCGGACTTCCAAACCCTCTCCGAACCGGCCAGGTCCACCAGATTCAGCTTCCCTGCGGAGGGCGAGAAATGGGAGGATCACCAAGGGGAGAAGCCATATAATCACAGAGCTGGAAGGGACCTCCAAGGGTCCTTGATTTTGCTGGATGGATGAGGACATTTTCTGAGCAGGGCCTTACCTGCTGCTGTGGCCCTATTTCATCCTTCCACACATTCAGGTAAATGCTGGGGGCCAATAAGACTCAAAACAACCAGATTGGCTCTGGAACCATCTCTTTGTATTGGAGCCCAGCCTGTGATTGTGTCTAATGATCAGTGTACTCTGGATGTTGGGAGTGACAATGAGGTTCAGGTGTCTAATGATGAGGTTGCTTTTGATCAGTAGTTCCCAAACTTTTTTGGCCTACCGCCCCCTTTCCAGAAAAAAAATTACTCACCGCCCTAGAAATTAATTTTTTAATTTTTAAAAAAAGCTATGAAACAGAAAGATATATGTATTAGTGCAGTGGTTCTCTACCTTTCTAATGCTGTGACCCCTAAATAAGGTTCCTCATGTTGTGGTGACCCCCAACCATATTTTCGTTGCTACAATATCTAATATATATACCTGTGAGCTTGGTGCCGCTCGCCACCTCAGTGCCCACGATGGTAACAGTAAGCAGGGCATGTGAACGAGAGCTGCGCTCATTCATGTGGGTGCAAGAGGTGGCCCGGTTGCGCTTGCCCAGCGAAAGGATCTGCAAAAACAGAAAAGAAGAGAAAGGGCTTCATTGCAAAACGTTGGCTGCATCTACATTGCGCAACAAATGCTCTTTGGCACCACCAATTGCCATGACTTGATGATATGGAAAGCCTGAAGGCTTACTCTGCTAAAGAGCATGGGGGCCTCACCAGACTCCAACTGTCAGCTAAGCAAATTTGGGTCTTTGGGTGAGAGATCTCTGGTCTGATTACCTTCTTGATCTCCCGGAGGCTCTTCACTTCCAGACTGGTCAGTCCTGGCACATGCACCTGGCCGCTGCCGTCTGGGTTCAGTTTGACGTCCAGTTTCTCTGGAGAATCCTTGGTCAAGAGGTCCCTGGAGAGAAGGAGGGGAAAAACAGGTCCCAATACATTCCTGCTTGGAAAGAGAAGCTTCCAGGAGGAGAGACAGAGCCGGTGGGCTATTCCGGTTTGAGTGCTGGGTTGGCAGCCAACTCTCTGCAAAAGTCAACATTAACATACAAGACCGCCTGAGCTATGTGAGTGCAGCATTTTTCCGAATAAAGCACAGAATGTTTGGGGACTGGGACATCCGTAGGGAGACCAACGGGCTTGTTGATAAAGCCATTGTCCTCCTATCCCTGCTATATGCCTGCAAAACGTGGACTCTCTGCAGATGTCACACTCAGGAGAAACATGGACTGTCTACAGACGTCACACTCAAGCGAAACATGGACTGTCTACAGACGTCATACTCAAGCAAAACGTGGACAGTCTACAGACGTCACATTCAAGCGAAACATGGACTGTCTACAGACATCACACTCAAGTGAAACATGGACTGTCTACAGACGTCATACTCAAGTGAAACATGGACTGTGTACAGACGTCACACAAACAAAACGTGGATTGTCTACAGACATCACACTCAAGCGAAACATGGACTGTCTACAGATGTCACACTCAAATGAAACGTGGATTGTCTACAGACATCACACTCAAGCAAAATGTGGATTGTCTACAGATGTCACACTTAAGTGAAACATGGACTGTCTACAGAAGTCATACTCAAGTGAAACATGGACTGTGTACAGACGTCACACAAGCGAAACGTGGATTGTCTACAGACATCACACTCAAGTGAAACATGGACTGTCTACAGACGTCACACTCAAGTGAAACATGGACTGTCTACAGATGTCACACTCAAGCAAAACATGGACTGTCTACAGATGTCACACTCAAGCAAAACATGGACTGTCTACAGATGTCAAACTTAAGTGAAACATGGACTGTCTACAGACGTCACACTCAAGTGAAACATGGACTGTCTACAGATGTCACACTCAAGCAAAACATGGACTGTCTACAGATGTCACACTCAAGCAAAACATGGACTGTCTACAGATGTCAAACTTAAGTGAAACATGGACTGTCTACAGACGTCACACTCAAGCGAAACATGGACTGTCTACAGACGTCACACTCAAGCGAAACATGGACTGTCTACAGACGTCACACTCAAGCGAAACATGGACTGTCTAGAGATGTCACACTCAAATTAAACGTGGATTGTCTACAGACGTCACACTCAAGTGAAACGTGGATTGTCTACAGATGTCACACTCAAGCGAAACATGGACTGTCCTCAGATGTCACACTCAAGCGAAATGTGGACTGTCAACAGACGACACACTCAAGCGAAACGTGGACTGTCAACAGACGTCACACTCAATCGTAATGTGGACTGTCTATAGATGTCACACTCAAGTGAAACATGGACTGTCTACAGATGTCACACTCAAACAAAACATGGACTGTCTACAGATGTCATACTCAACTCCTGGAATGATTTCATCAGCATTGCCTCTGGAAAATCCTGAAAACCTCTTGGAAAGACAGGCAGACAAATGTCAGCATGCTGGACGAAGAAGCAAACACTGCCAGCAT
This sequence comes from Anolis apletophallus, assembly GCA_030556195.1. Lineage (NCBI taxonomy): Eukaryota > Metazoa > Chordata > Lepidosauria > Squamata > Anolidae > Anolis > Anolis apletophallus. The sequence goes on along the minus strand of JARBWK010000007.1, from coordinate 149,401,335 downwards.
TGAAGCGATGCTCCAATGTCATCAACTCAGCTGGTCTGGCCACACTGTCTGAATGCCTGATCACGCTCTCCCAAAGCAGTTACTCTACTCCCAACTCAAGAATGGGAAACATAATGTAGGTGGACAGGAAAAGGGATTTTAAGATGGGCTTAAAGCTAACCTCAAAAACTATGGCATAGACACCGAGAACTGGATGCAGGTTAGAAATAAAGTTTTATTATTATTATTATTTAACTAGGGAACCCTGGCCCCTGAGCACTCTAACTGAAGGTCAGCTGTGACCAGCAGTGCTGCGGAATTTGAATAGCCACGAATGGAGGGCAAAAGGGAGAAATCTGTCAAGAGGAAGATGCATCAAGCCAACCCCGACCGGGATCGCCTCCCACCTGGAAACTGATGTCCTCACTGCAGGAGAAGTTGTGGGTCAAGAATAGGGCTCCACAGTCACCTACAGACCCACCGCCAAGACACTGCACTTGGAGGACTATCACCTTGGGCTACGAGGGATCGCCTAAGTAAGTAAGTAAGTAAGTAAGTAAGTAAGTAAGTAAGTAAGTAAGTAAGTAAGTACAACTCTGGGGAATCCTAGAATAATAGAGTTGGAAGAGACCACATGGGTCATCTAGTCTAACACCCCGCCATACAGAAAAAGCACAATCAAAGCACTTCCAACAGATGGCCATCCAGACTGTTAAAAAAATCCCAAAGAAAGAGCCTCCATTACATTCCAAGACAGAGAGTTCCACTGCTGAACAGTTCTCCTTACAGTCAGGAAGTTCTTCCTGATACTCAATGGAATCTCTTTTCCTGTAGTTTGAAGCCATGGCTCCATTGAGTCCTAGTTTTAAGGGGATCGGAAAACAAGGCTGCTTCCTCCTCCTTACGACAGGCTTCCACATACGTATACCTGGCTCTCATGTCTCCTCTCAGCACTCTCTTCCACAGGGTAAACAGACTCAGTTCTTGAAGATGCTCCTGAGACATCTTCTAAACCTATTTAGAATTGGGACCCATCTCCAACGCACCTGTGTGTGTGTTTGTGTGTGTTCCAAAATGTGAAACAGTATTAGTTCCAAGCAATTCAGGTAAGGGACATTCAACCTGTACTATAGGGATGAACCTGTGCAGTGCAGATGGGCATGGGGTTGCCATAGTGTCCCCTGCACTCTGCTTTCCAAGAAGTTCTCCAATCCTTATTTATCTCCTTCCTCGTTCCTTCCTCCTTCCTTTTTTCCTTTCCCTCCCTCCTTCCTTCCTTCTTTTCTCCTTTCCCTCCCTTATTTCTTTCTTTTTTTCCTCCCTCCCTCTTTCTTTTCTTCCTTCCTTCCTCTTTCCTTCCCTGCTTCCTCCCTCCTTCCTTCTTTCCCTCCATCCCTCCTTTCTTTTTTCTTCCTTCGCTCTTTCCTTCCTTCCTATTTCCTTCCCTACTTCCTCCTTCCTTTCCTTCCTTCCCTCCTTCCTTCTTTCCCTAATTCCCCCTCCTTCCTCCCTTCTTTCCTTCCTTCCATCTCTGCCTCCTCCCTCTATCCCTTCCTTTCTTCTTTCCCTCCCTCCCTTTTTTCTTTTTTCTTCCTTCCTTCCATCCTTCCTTCCTATTTCTTCCCTCCTTCATTCCTCGCTTCCCTTCGTTTCCTCCCTTCTTTCCCTGCCTCCATTTTTCCTTCCTTCACTATTTGTCTCCCTGGGGAGAGAGAGAAAGAAAGAGAAAGGGAGACCCTTGGGCCGGCTCACCGGATCCCCTCGTTGTAGATCTCCACCATGCAGAGGCTGACGCTGTACTTCCAGGCCTCTCCCTTGGCCTCCATTTCCCGGTAAATAGCCTGCAAGGCACGCTGGTTGATCCCGGGGTTCTCCCGGACACCCTGCAAGAAGAAGAAGGAGCGGGAAATGAGAGAGATCGGGGCCCAAAAGATCACAATCCCCCTTTAATGGCCGTGGATCAATGATGTGGGATCCTGGGAGTTGTCGTTTCATAAGTACTTTGGCCTTTTGATCTAAATAGCGTTGGTGCCAACTCCCAGGACTCCATATGATTGGACCACAACAGTTTTTAAAGTGGTGTCAAACTGCATTAATTATGCCATGTAGATGCAGCCTAGGATGCAGTGCATGATAATTCAGAATCACAATCGTAATAACAATACCTCCATGGTGTAGGTCTTTCCTGAGCCCGTCTGGCCATAGGCGAAGATGCAAACGTTGTAGCCGTTCAGGCAGGACATGACCAGGGGCTCAATCTCCAGGAAGACCTGCATTTGGGGCAGAAGGAAGAGTTAACGACAGAAGGCAATGCCCCTCCCCAAAACCCCACCGCAGTTGCAAGGAGGCTGGGGCAAATGAAAAGAAGGGTGCATTGTGATCTGAAAGAGACACAAAGATCAATAAATGCATTCACAGTGACAATCACAATCCGTGAATACTAACATGGTGTCACTCAATCAATAATCACTGTCATGAGGCCAATCAATTAATAAACACAGTCGTGGTGCCAATCCATCAGTAAACACGAGAATAGTGGCAATCTATCAATAAAGGTTGGCAAGGTGCCAATCAACCAATAACAGTAATGTGGCAATCAATCAATCAATGCTAGCATGATACCAATGCTAGAAATCAGTGCTAACATGGTGTCCATCAATCCATACATGTTAGCCTGGGGTCAGTCAAACAATCAATAACACTAGGATGGTGGCAATCAATCAATCAATAGATGCTAGTATGATGTCAATTAACTAATACATCTTCTCCTGGGATCATTCAATCAATCAATAAGCACTAGAATGGTTTGAATCAATAAGCACTAGCATGGGGGGGTCAATCAATCAATAAAGTTTAGCAATGTGACAATAAATCAATAAATGCTAGCACAATGCCAATAAGTCAATAAACATTAGCAGAATGTCAGTCCATGCCTAAAAACTAGCACACTGTCAGTCAATCAATAACACTAGGATGGTTTCAATTACTGAATAAAAGCTAGCATAGTATCAGTCAATCAATGCAAGCAGAGGGCTAATCAATCAATAAATACTAGCATGGGAGTCAATCAATCAATCAAATGCTAGTATGGTGTCAACTGATAAATCTTAGCCTGGGATCATTCAATTAAACAATAAACACTAGCATGGTTTTAATCAATCAACAAATGCTGGTCTGGTTTCAATCAATCAATAAATATTAGCAAGGTGTCAGTCAATCAATAAACACTAGCATGGGGTCAATCAATCAATAAATGCTGGCAAGGTGTCAACCAAAAAATTGCTACTGTGGAACCATCAATCAGTGCTAACATGGGGTCAATCAATCAATAAACAATAGCAAGGTATCAATCAGTAAACAAATGCTAGTATGGACTCAATCAATCAATGCATACAAGCATAATGTTCAATGATTCTGAAACACTAGCATGGGATCAATCAACTAATAAATGCTAACATGGGATAATAAATACTAGCATGGTGCCCATCGATCAAGAACTATTACCATGGTGTCAATCAATCAATAAATACTAACATGGGATCAATCAAGAAATACTAGTATGGTACCCATCAATCAATAACCGTTGCTATGGTGTCAATCAATCAATAAATGCTAGCATATGGTCAATAAATCAACGATAGCATGGGGTCAATCAACTAATGAAGGCTAGCATGATTTGACCAGGATTCGAATCCCAGTTCAGCCCCTCCTGGTTTTAGTCCAAACTTGAACAAATTCTAATCCAAAGGGCTGAACCTTTTTGTTTCTTGTGCGGTGCGGGTTCAGCCTGTAGCACGCCCCCCCCCCCCCCCGCCCCAAAAAAGGCTTTTGGCAAGGACTGCAGTGAGGTAGGTGTGAGAAGGTGCAGCGCAGGTGTGTGCAAACCAGTGAGGGAAGGGAGGCAGGTTCCCAAAAATAGTGTTACCGGCGGACACAGCCATTCCGGTCATCTTTGTGGGATCCCCTTCCCTGCAGCCACCTAGTAAATCATAAGGGGTCACAAAGCAGCCGGGTTCTGGGTTCGCGTTCTACTCAAACCAATGCCCAAGTAAACGGTCACCACCTGGCCCTTTGGCACACAGGAGCATGCAGCCAAAAAGCATGGAAACCCCGGTGTTGTGCAAACCCCCACAATGGCATCAAGGTGACTCTCAAGTCTCAAGGAGGAAATTGGCTACAGCTCACCAAATGCACAGATATAGGATAGTCTGAAAACAGTCTCAGTAGACTACATACAGGGCTGTCCAACTTCTACCGGGTCCAGGGCCGGAATAGAGGTCACTGATGACCTCGGGGGCCGCTCGGCCCCGCCCCAGGCCCCATCCCAGGCCCCGCCCCCAGCCCCCGCCCTCTCCTAAAGCTGTCATTCTCCCTCCTCCTCCTCCTCTGTCCCGGGCACCGTGGCTGTCCCGAGCGGAGCAGAGGCGGCGCCAAGGGCAGCGTCACACAGGCCTGGCGTGACGCGCTGCCCTTGGCGCCGCCTACTCCTCTCGGGCGCGGAGAGAGGGACGGAGGGGGTGGTGCAGGGAGGAGGAGCTAGCTCTCTTCCTCCTCCCTGCCCCGCCTCCCCCTCCCCCCCCGGCCGCCATTTTTTTAAAAAAAAATTAGAATTTTTAAAAAAATTTAAAAATGGCGGCTGGGGGCATAGCTGGGGCCGTGCCCAACAGGCTGGGGGGCCGGATCCGGCCCCAGGGCCGCCAGTTGGACAGCCCTGGACTACAAGATGTGTTGGTGCTGTGTGTAATTTGGTGGAAGATTTAATAGTGTGTGTATTATTATTATTATTATTATTATTAGGACTTGTACGCCGCCCCTCCCCGAGGGCTCGGAGGTAAAAGCATACATATTAAACTAACTTAAAAAATATTCCTGGCCGAGCAATCAAAGGCCAGCCAGAAAAGGTGAGTCTTGCAGGCCTTGCGGAAGGAGAGAAGGTCCTGTATGGCCCGTACATCGCTAGGAAGAGTGTTCCATATTGACGGCACCACTACAGAAAAGGCTCTGCGCCGGGTCGATATAAGGCGGATTGCTTTGAAGGTTGGTACTTCAAGGAGGTTCATTTGTTTGGAACAAAGTGACCTCTGGGGTTGGTAGGGGAGGAGACGGTCCCTCAGATACAGCGGCCCCAGACCATGCAAGGCCTTGAAAGTTAACACCATCACCTTGAAGGTGATCCGGTGCTCGACTGGAAGCCAATGGAGCTGCTGGAGGATAGGTGTGATGTGACATCTCACTGGGGCCCCAGTGAGAAGTCATGCAGCGGCATTCTGGACGAGCTTACATTTCCGGATCACTGATAAGGGCAGGCCGATGTAAAGGGCATTACAGTAGTCCAGTCTCGAGATGACCGTGGCTTGGAACACTGTGGCCAGGTCCGTCTCTGGATAGGTAGGGGGCCAGACGCCTAGCTTGCCACAGATGGAAAAAGGCGGTTTTGTTGACGCTGGAGACCTGAGCCCTCATTGACAGCAACGGGTCAAAACCTTGCCCCAAGGCTCTTAACTGAGGATGTCGGGCATAATGCCTCGCCATCCAGGCTAGGCAGTCGGGCCTCCCCACCCACCGGGCGGCCCAGCCACAGTATCTCCGTCTTTGCCGGATTCACCCTCAATCTACTGGCACATAGCCAACCAGTCACGGCTTCAAGGCACTGTTGGAAACAAGAGGGTACGGAGTCTGGTCGGCCTTCCATTCTCAGAACAAGCCGACTATGTGTGTTTGAAATGCTGTCCAGCATGGATGTAGTTGAATGGATCACAGAGTGTTTCAGTGTTCCTAGTGTGGACTGTAAAATGTGTTCCTGCTTCCTGATATGAGACCGGACTTTAGTCATCACTTTGGAATGTTGACTAGACTGATAACAGAAACTGCAAATGGCCATTCTTTTTTTTTCTCATGACGTTGCCTGAGCGATTGGACGCAACTGCTATGTGCTGTAAATAGTTGTAAATAAACCTTTAATTGCTTTATGGCTGCAATGTGTCACTCCTTTTATCACCGTACGCTGACAGTTGGTTATGGGCCCAGCACGCTTCCTCTGCACTGAGCTGAGAAGTGACAGTGATGGATGGTGAGAGGAGCTGAAAGCAGCCTGAGAAGGATAGAAAACACTGACCAGGATTGCATAGAAAGTGTGACTGCTGGGATGCCTTCTGCTACACTATGTGTGTAAGTTTTGGGCTTGGCCAGGCCCGGATTACCCATAAGGCCACCCTAGGCCATGGCCTAGGGGCACAAAGCCAAGGGAGCGCAGTTCATGGACCAAAAAAAGTTGAAATAAAACCGCAATGCGCAGCATGGAGATGACTTGGGGGAGGGAGTGCTGCGAGGGGGCTGGGAAGAGGGAATGGCACTCTCTCTCTCTCTCTCTCTCTTGGGGAGGGTGGGGAAGAGTGCTGCGAGGGGCGGGGAGGAGGGAATGGCACCCCCACTCGCCAGAGGCGCCCTGCCCTCTTGTCAAGGAAGGAGGGGCCCGAAGAGACAGAGGAAAGCCCTGGGCCGGGCCACTGCCGGGCACAAGGCGCGGCACTCAGGAACATGGCGGAGGAGGCAGAGGCGCCACGCCTCCTGCCGCATGCCCGGCAGCTCCTCCGGGGGGCTGGGCCATGCTGGGCCTGGCTGGGGCCAGCTGGGGCCCTGGCTGGGGGCCGGCTGGGCCTGGGGCTGGGCCCTCTTCCTCCTCCTCCGCCTCCTTCCTGACTCAAGGAAGGAGGGCGGGAGGAGGAGGAGGAAGGAAGGGAAGCCCCCGGGGCCGCTGCCGGGCATGCGCGGCAGGAGGGCGTGAGCGCCTCTGCCTCCTCCACCATGTTCCCGAGTGCCATGCACACATGCCCGGCAGTGGCCCTGGGGCTTTCCTCTGTCTCCTCGGAGGGTCTCTTCCAGCTCTATGATTCTATAATTCGGATGGCTATCTGTCAAGAGGGCTTTGGTTATGTCTTTGTAGCAGAATAAGGCTGAACTGGATAACCTTTGGGGGGGGTCCCTTCCAGCTCTATGCTTCTAAGCAGAATCTGGATGGCTATCTGTTGGGAGGGCTTTGGTTGTGTCTTTGTGGTGCAATGAGGCTAAACTGATGACCTTGGGGGTCTCTTCCAGTTCTATATTTCTGAACAGAGTCTGATGGACACCTGTTTGGCTGTATCTTCCTTCCTGGCCGAATGAGGCTGGACCGGATGGCCCTGGAGATCTACAAGGTTCTATGATC